>JAEQBH010003285.1:0-449221 GCA_016808115.1 Tetrastigma voinierianum
TCATTGTTTTGGATGTATTCTTCTGGAAGATATCATCCATACAACTACTGCCAATTATATGTATTATCATCACAATTATAAGGTATTGTCATTGGCATCATTTATCTGTTACATAATAACTAGTATATCTTAATACGAGGGTTCGGTGATGATCCATTTACGTTTCTGTTTGTATTTGGCTTTTGTGGCTTCTTTTTTTTCTTTTTCAATTTTGGTTTGAAATAATCAGCAATAATTTAGGTGATACTGGCTTGATCCAAACCGACGTAGAAATAAGTTTGGGCAATCAATTTCAAGATCAGGGTCGGGGTTTTCTCCAAGCATGCTCAATTTGGATTCAGACTGAGATAATGTTACAAAAACTAAAGTTCAACTCAAACTCCATTTACTATTTTATAATATTCATAATGCATATTATTTCGTATGATAACATTTCTTTTTTATTTTCTATATTTAAGAACAAATCAAATCATATTGTATGTCTTTCATTTTTCTTTAAGGAAAATGTATAAATTTATAGTTTTTTTTTTCTTTTTTTTTTCCTTAGTAATTTTTTTTCCTTTTTACTAAAATTTTATTTGAAATATAATAGATTTAAAAAAAAAGAAGAAGAAGTTATTATAGATAAATTTGTGTTATGCAATCTAATCCCATTTTTATTTAATCCCATCAATTTGAATCTAATCTAATTAATCAATTTAATCGACCAACCCAATTTTAATCATATCAACAAAAATTTTACTCAGGAGTTTGAGTTTAAACTTGAACAACTTGAGCTCATACCCCATTATGTCTTAATTCAGTTTGAACATAGATTAATTCATCAACTTGATTAGCCAAGCCAATTCGCAACCCCAAGATTGTAATAAGCTTCCACCGAAGCAAATATTGTAATACTATGAAAAGGTTTACAATACCATAAACTATTGGGTAACTTGAAAAGCTAATAATGTTAGATTATGGACATTTAGAATATTAAGCAAGAAGTAATATTTTAGTTACTTTACTAATCCACATTAATTATTAATTATCACTTGAAGTGCCAATACCAATCCTCATAAAATTAATTAAATGGATAGTTAGGATGGTAATCTCACCAAAATAAAAATAGGGTACTATGTGGAATAGCTATTTATGATACTATGCAATTTGTGCCATTAGATATACATACAATATGTCTGGGATTAGTTCCTTCAATGAGATCTTTTATCCTGGTCGAAGGAATAATTACCAAAAGTCTAGCATTTCCTCAAGCTTGGCTCCAATGAGTTTTTTATTTGATAAAAAAAACAGACTATGCTTCACCATATGAAATGTGAATATTAAGTAATAATAATATGACACTTCGAATTGGATATGAGAAAGTCCTTTATTCTTTTTTTTATTTCAAAACAAAATATTAGATTAATATCGATTGATTATGTGATTGTGTCAATCCACAAAAATTTAAATAAGCAATTGGATGACTAGGTCAATCCACAAAATAAAATTAGTAGTCAGGACTATACCAACTTGTTAAATAAAAGTACACCAAGTGACTATATGACTCCACAAAAATAAAATGCCAAGAAATTATCAACAATCTAATACACCATGGCATAACCATCAAATGACTCAATACTCCTTGAAATACTATTTTTCTCTCACACTTTTCCCAATTGTTTTATACTTCTTTATAATTCTCCTCAGGCTTAAAAATATTTGCATCTTGTTATCAAGCTTTCCCGACCGCTTATTTATAAGCAATTTTTGAACCCAAAGTGACTTACTATTGATGCAAAGTCTGAAAATGGCGGTGAGAGAATTTTTGTCTCCTTGTGAAATAATGGCAGCTTTTGGCATCCTCATAAATGGGGTTCGACCCTACGAATAATGCAAAGATCGTTTAAGCAATAATGTGCAGGCTTTTAAATGACACACGTGTTCATATCCCGAGTCGTTGAAAATCGCTGCAAAGAGAGAAACCAGATCTTGAACATTCTAGAAAATATATTCCCTGCGTGAAAAGACAAAAACAAAACACTTTATACTAAACCCCGTTAGTTATAGGATAGAGTGCTTTGAGGTGCACCATAAGGACCATTAGGTTGACAGCTGGTGAGGAGAGCATGACCTGAGGTAGGCGTGCATTGTGTGACTTAAGACAAACGTGAACTGCATGATATTCTGGAGGAGGTATCATCTGATGGAGTGTGTATGTGACGCCCCAAAACCGGGGGTCCGTTGACTACCCGTCAACCTGCGAAAAATCTATACGTCTCGTATCACAAGATGCATACCTGAGTAAAAATGGCCACTTGAGCCCTGCATCAACACTCATCAAATATACCCAACTATATTCCAATAGTTCAACTCACAAAATCTATATCCCAACCAAATATATTACATGGTTCAAGAGTTATAACATTTCTCTTAATACAAATACATATTAAAATCTATAATTCTAATACATATTATCCAAAAACATCAAAGTCACAACCCGGCTTTCTTTCAAAATTTGCCCTAAGAAGAAACATCTTCTCGAACACCCCACACTAAAAAATGTTCCTCGACAGGCGATCTATCGCCCAGTGGAATCACCCTAAATGGGTTACTCTCCACCTAAGTGCATATGTGCAATGCTCCACTTAAACACCTGGCAACACGTGATCCTACTTGAATGTCTAAATGCCACTTCCCATGTCTCGAGTCCTCACCGACTCCCTCACACTTGCCTAAGCCATGCATGAGAAAATAATCATTTTCAAAACAAAACCTGTTATTCTTGAAAATATACTACCGAAGTGTATGTAAAAATATGGGACTACCCTCCGAGGGGAATTGGTTGGTGAGCTTTCCGAAACAGTCATGGTCCTCATCCGAAATGATCTCGCTGGGCCCATCTCCCAACCCCTATTCTCCTGAATATCATCCCGTGAAATTGCTTTCGCAACCATGTCTGCTTCGTAAAATTCATGTCATGCACCAACACCTAACTTGCTACCCAAAGGCATATAAAATGCATTATGCCATTTTCAAAAGCATGTACAATATGTCAATATGCATATTTTCAATCAACTACATTTACACACATGTAATCTCAATGATATCAACCATCACCCAAATTTAACTCACTGAGCCAATCACAATATCATCTCCACACCAAGCACACATCATATGGACGATTTTGGTCCACCACACAACCCGACTGATTTAATAATCCCAAAACGTAGCATGTGGGCTATCCGTGGGCAGCTCCACACGTCCAACTCCTACTCCACTTTTGAAACCAATTTCTCGCTATTTCCGCTCACTACCAAATCACAATTTATTTATTAAATCATCACACACCCAAAAACAGCCCCTAAAACTGCTACGGACTGCACAAATGGGTCTCACAATTCCAACATTTCGGTTCCAAGATTTGGATCATCAAACGGCTACCACGGCCTCAATCCAACACAAACATCAACAAAACACTTAAACCAAGAATAAAACAAGTAGGATGAAACTCCTACCTCACGGAGTTTTGAAACTCCCAACTGGGTGTCCACGCTGTCCTCTTCCGCATAGAGAAGCTTTGCTTCTTGTCCTAATGAATTCGACTCATTCTGACGCCACAATTCTGCAAGACTCTCTCTCACTAAAAAAATCAAATTTGAAGCTACTGGATATTTTTCTTTCTTCTCCCCCACGTTTTCTTTTCCTTTGTTTTATTCCTTCCTTTTTGCTTTTCTTTCTTTTCCTTTTCTCATTCCATTTCCCCATCATTTCTTCTTCTTATTTCTCTTTCTTTTTCTCTTTCATTTTCTCTCCATTTCCTCCTTTCTCTTTGAATTTCTCTCCTCCTTGAGCATTGATCGATGCGCGGTCAAAAGGGCGTAAGCTTCCTCCCTTCCTTCCTAAAGCAAAACAGGTGGCTATCCCATTTTCCTTCTTTTATTCCTTATTTCTTTATTTCCTTTATGACATCATACCCTACATGGCTTAATATGAGCCATGGAATCATGCCACCCATGTGGCTCAATGTGAGCCATTCCTTTTATGCCAAGTGTCACACTCTTGAGGTGCCATGTGGCATCCCCACCTGCTGTCATCCTTCGACACCCCACGCCGAAAAATGTGAAATCCGACCACTCTAATCCAACGAAATTCAACGGGTTACCACCTTCATGAGAGACGACCTCAACGAAGAAGTCCGTTTCTGTCATCCGAGATCTAGAAAATTTACTCGACCAAATTACGATTTTACCCAATTTTCGGTAGAATTTGGATTTTCTGGTTTCACAAGATACAACACAAGAATATGAAGGAGCGACGTTAGTCTTGAGCAAGATTTTCAGACCCTACTCGGTATTGGACCCAAGGAGGGAGAGGGTCAAAGGTCGGAGGAAACATCCGGCTCGAACCTGGTTCAACCGAGGATAGACCTGATCTATATATAAAATAAAATTTATATTTTTTCTTATATATAAAACTTAATTTTCATTGAGTAATAAAATTAAAAATATACATCCAATACACATTAAAGAGATACATCCAGTACATAATCAAGTTCATACTTCATATAATAATAAAATTAGATGTAAAGAAGTGTTACATTAGATTAGACACGCCATCTCCATCTCAAGCACTAAAGACGAATTATCAACAACTAACGCGAATATCACTAGCCCGAATATATTTACTCCTAAATCATTGTCATAATTTTTTTAAAAATAACCCATCTAACTTAAAATAAATAAATACATATAACAAAATAAAAATAACACACAAATTTTAAAATTACCTTGGGTGCCAACAATATTGAAAGTCTCAATAAGCATAGGAACTGGATTATTCTGATTAATAATATTAAAAAAAATCAATAAAATAAAAAGTTAAAAAACTATGTAGTTTTTTCAGAAACGGCACCACATGATCAAAGGAGGGAAAAAAAAAGCAAGAACCGGTTAACCCGGCACCGGGTCAGCCAGGTTACCGGTTCGACCGACGGGTGGCCGGTTTTGTTCTAGTTTTTTGCTCTCCCCGGTTTTTCCGGTTCGACCGGACCGGTTCCCAGCTCGGTCCCCGGTTTTTCCAATTGGACCGGCCGGACCGATCTGGTTTTAACAACCTTGGTCTCAGGTAAAAAGCACCGGCCACATGCTTCAACACGGCCAATAAAACAAGTGTTGTTTATTTGTCGGCCTTTCCTCTCTGATGACTGAATAGGATAAGAAGTATTGGGTCGCTTCATATAAATTGATTCTCTCAGGTACGAAGTAATCAAGAGGTCGCACCTGGAAGTCTCTTCCAAACTGGAAATGAAGCTTAGTTCAGTTGCAATTTCCTTTGCTTTTATCACTATCCTTATATGCATGGAGGCTATTGAATTGGGTGTGGTTGAGACCAAAGAAGCTAGAGAATGCCTTAGGCAGCAAGGCCTGAATGGAAACTCCTACAGGTTTTTGCATGGAGATTTTGTATAGAGATGTCGAGAATGATTAAGAAAGCAACTTCAAGACCCATCAACTTCTTTGACGATATAGTGGAGCGAGTTCTACCATTTCATGATCATTCCATCGCAATATGGTATGAAATTGAAGTACTCTTAATCATTTCACTAAATGCAATATTTGGCTTCGAATTTCCTCCCAAGGATTGTTGGTTTTCTGGTCTTCTTTTCTTTGTTATTTTTCCGTCTTTACTTTTCCTGCCTCAAAGGAAGTTAATATGTGAATGGTACTTCAAATTTCGTATTTCCTATACGAAGTCCTTTTTTTGTTATTTAATTGGCATTATGAATTCAATAATTCAAAATTATAGGTTTAATCCTTCATATTTCAATTAAAAGCTATTTATTTTTTATAAAAATGATTAACTTATTAAAGGATAGGGTGATTTGATTTAAAGACCTTTTGAAAGCTAAATTTCGAAAATCTAAGGGTTTGTTTGGTTGCTGTTTTTTAAAACAGTTTTTGAAAGTATAGAGAGCATAATTTTGGTGTTCTTCGAAAACTATTCTTATTCTTTAACTTTAGTGTTTTTGTATTCTTTGTATTTTTGAGAACAAAAAAAATTAGAAACTCAATGTGTTATCTCTGTTTTCCTTGTTCTCATTGCTTTTGAAAACAGAAAATAGTTTTCAAAAACAACAACCAAATAGGCCCTAACCCTTCATCAAATTTTTTATCTCATTTTGACGAAAATACTGTTATTGTTTTCTTGTAAAATAACCATTTTTTTGAAGAATATATGTAAATACATGACCTAGTTAAGGACATTTTTGTCCACAATGAATCATTTTTCAAGAAAAAATGGAAAGGTTGGGTTAGTTTTATAAAATTTGAGTAATTTGAGGTTTTTTAACCAAATATTTCTAAAGGATATTGATAGTGAGAGTGAATTACTTTTCAAGTACAAAAACAAAAGGCATTAAATTTATGAATTTATAAGATCATTTAATCCATTTCAATTGCATAATTCAATTTTTCAACAAGCTATATGTAGGTATGCCTAGATGTGAACTTTGGTTAAGAGCTTTTTTCACATTGCATTAATTGTTTCTCATCCCTTGATAATTAATCATAATATAGTTTTTGATGGGAAATCTTACATGGACTCATTCATCCATAGTATTATGATATTGTCTATTTTGAGCTTAAGTCTTTCAAGATTTTGTTTTTGGGTTTTTCTTGGAAAGACCTTGTATCAATTAGATCTTATTCATTCTTTTTAACTCGTTATCCTCCAATTTTCTACTTTGAGCGTATGCCCAACAGTTTTTTTTTTTATGTTTGAGTTTATTCTTCAATTAGAGGACCTTCTATTCGCCCCATGACTACCCAGGTCCTCTGATCTGGATCATTTCTAACATTTATCGGTGGGCATTAAAAATGCAGGTAAAAATAGTTTTACATGGTCGGGTCCGATACCAGTAGTAAACATTATGGAGCCAGAGCTGACAAGGGATGTTCTCTTAAAGCACAGTGCCTTTGGAGTGAACGTAGAAAGATCATAAACCCAGCTTTCCATCTAGAAAAGCTGAAGGTAATTAATTTTATGATTTTAATTAAAATTTCTACAGTATCACCAACACCAAAAGAAAAAGAAAAAGAGAAAGGGAGAGGAAGAAAGTCTTACTCAAATTAAACAATATCTTAGAAAAATGCATGGTCACATACTACTAAATATATATAGTGACATATATATGTTCCAAGATTTTGAAAAAGTATGAACAATGGATGATATTTTGCCAAGCAGGTTTTTACCAACAAAGACGAACAGGAGAATGAAGCAAATTAGCAATGAAGTCAATGCATTGTTGAAGGGTATCATTGAGAAAAGAGAGAAGGCCATGAAATTTGGGGAAACTGCTAATGATGATTTACTAGGTCTACTGATGGAAACCAACTACAGAGAAAGGCAAGAAACTGGTGACAGGAATGCTGGAATGAGCAAAGAAGATGTCATTGAGGAGTGTAAGCTATTCTACTTTGCTGGTCAAGAGACCACCTCGGTTTTACTTGTGTGGACAATGGTTCTGCTAAGCAAGCATTCAGACTGGCAAGCTCGGGCTAGGGAAGAGGTTTTACAAGTTTTCGGTAATATAAAACAAGATGGTGATGGCTTAAATCACCTCAAAATTGTGAGTATCAATCTATTATTAAGTTTCTGTTTGGAACCCGGAAAGTATTAGGAAAAGAAAAAAAGTACTAAGGAAAATGATTTGTTCATGTTTGGTTTCACCGTGGAAAATATAAAAGAAAATAAAATATAATCAAAATTCTTCAAATTTTTAAATATTTTAATTTAAATTTTCTTGTAAAAAATGAGTTTGAATAAACATATAGAATTATCTTATTAAGATTAAACCTATTTTTTTTCTCAAAATTTTCTTTCCTTTCTTTTTTCCTATCTATTTTTTTCTCTATTTTATTTCCTCAATACTTCTCCATTGGAGTCCAAGAGGATCCTAAGTATTTTTCAATCTTGAGGAAAATTATGTTTTGTTTCTCAGATTCGTTCCAAACATTTGCTTATTATCACCGATGAGCATATAATTGGAAAATGAAGAACAAATATTATTTTCTTTTGAGCTAGGTTTTTCCAATTAATTGCTCATTGCAAAGCTTGTCTCTTCTATTACGCCATTTACAAGATCCTCAAGACACCAGGATACTTCCTTTCAGAAAGCTATATTCTAAGAACTCCTTCATAGTTTGATGCGTGTACTTAGACCATGATATATGGTATATATTTCATCGGAGTTCTGAACGATAAAATATTTTCTATATTACAAAGCTACAATGATTTTTCACGAGGTCCTTAGGGTTATATCCCCAAGTAAAGAACCATGCTTACTCCGATCCATTTCACGACAACCAAGCTGAGGAATGTACTTACTAGACTGGGCGCAGTGCATTTCTCATTGCCAATCATCCTAGTTCACCATGACCATGAAATTTGGGGAGATGATGTAAAAGAATTCAAGCCAGAGAGATTTTCGGAAGGAGTTTATAAGGCAACAAAGGCAAACCATATTTCCCATTTGGTTATGGTCCTCAGTGTGCATCGACAAAAATTTCGCAATGATGGAAGCAAAATTGCTTTGGCAATGATCTTACAACGCTCTCATTTGAACTTTCCCCATCTTATGCTCATGCACCTATTAGTGTTCTTACTGTCCAACCTCAATATGGTGCACATTTGATTCTACGTAGACTTTAAACCTAACTGATGTTAAATTTGTGCCCACGCTCTTTTTGCTTGAAATATGCCTCTATAAATCTAATGTGGTAATAAATTTTTTATTTTTTTGTATGTCATTGATGTGGGTTTTGATTACAATATCCATGTATTGTGTACCCTGTTAAGTGGTCATGTAGGATTTTTCTCGTCTTTGTATCAAGATTATTTTCAAATGTAAAAGATTGTAAGTATCATGTTCACAATTAATTAGTGAACAATCTGATCAAAAGCTCACCACAAAAAGAACTATCATTAGTAGCAGCCAACAACCCCTACTAAAAGTTGAAATTGATATGACTAAAATATAAGGTTGCATGTCACATCGACCACAACTGAGTGTAACTATATGTGGTGTAGCTATAACATATAGTTACAGCTATGGACATGCCAAGCCAGTTATCCTTGCGGCCGCCTTTAATACCAGACCCTACTAAAAAGGTTTAAAGTAGTTGCATTTTCAAGACCTACTAAATGTTCTAATTTTCCTTTAGTTGCAGATGATATTTTATTGAGACTCTAGGTTGTTTTTTCAAATCTAATTTTTGTACCCATTGCTAAATGGGTAAAAATCTAAAGAGGGAAGACCTTGTCACAAATCATTTAGAATAAAAAATAATAATATTACCAGTCAACTGCATAAAGTTTTTTAATACATTCATATATCCATAACAATACCAAGAATAACCCAGGATCACCATCCCAGAAATATCAACAAGAGAACTTTTCTATTTTCACCAAATTATCAATTTGAAAGGAAAACCAGATCCAACCATTGAATAAAAGCTAAAATTACAAGTAAAATTCAAAGTTAATAAATAATTCTCATATGCATACCCAAAAAAAATTCATAAAAAAAATGATAATTTCTTAATGAACCAAAATTGAAGAAATGAAGAAACATCCGACCAAAGGTACTTCGAAAATATCGAATAAAAACCCCTAACTCTAGGTTTTGAAAATACATCAAACCAAAATCAAATCATTTACCACAAAGGGAACCTTTTCATAAAACCAAGAGATCCAATGATTCACATATGACCGCAAACTCACATCTTTAATCCAAAAACCCAACCTCCACCCATAAAATTTTGCCCAAAAATGATAAAAAAATTCTGGGCTTTGGAAAATAAAAATCAATAAAAAACAATAGATCTTTGAATAACAAAATTTATTAAAAAGTAAAATAAAATATGAAAAAGAAAGAAGGGAGAAGATAAAACTCATAAACCAAGACCTAAGTATAGATTGAAAAAGCAGATGAGTCTCGAGAGCCTCGTAGGAAATCGGGAGAGAAAATGAGATAGTGGGAGGGCGGCTCAAATTTCATTTTCGCAATGACAAAGATATCAACTTTTGGAGGGAGAAAATGTAGGGATGAGAAAATAAGAATAAAAAATAAAATAAGTTTTGAAATACTGTAAATAAACTAAAATTTTAGTTAAATTTTAGTTGCCTCAGGTTCCACTATCTAAGTTTTTTTCTTTGTACTCGATTTTAAAAATAAATATATTTTTATTATGAAAAACAAATATAATTTACATTCTAAAAGTATATATTTGGCTCTTTTTTTTTTTTTTTGTTAAGAATAAGCTTCTCGTAAAAGAAAAATATATTTAAGATATTTTCAAAATTTAGAATTATTTAAAAGATATAATTCAATATAAAATAATTTGAAATTATGTATTTGGTTAAGAATTAAATAAATAAAAATTTTAATTATAAGTTTTAAAATATTTTATGAAACAATTATGAATAACTGAGGTTTGAAATTTTTTTTTAAAACGAACATTAAAGTGTGATGTCTATATTTATTTATATTTACATTAATTTTTAAGAATCTAAAATTTATTAGAAATGTTTGATAAGTCTTTTATAAATATTATTACTTAACAAAAATATTTTAACTAAAAACATACTAAATAACAAAAAAAAAAGATTATATTTTAGTGGTTTATATAAGAAGAAAAGATTACAAGGTAGGGAATTTATCTAAACAAATAAAAACTTATTTTTAAATTTACTCTTAAAGGAAAATATAAAAACTAAATTTATTGGTAGTGAGAGTGCTCCCCACTTCTATAAGAGTCCCTTTGGGTCGTGGGTTCGAGTTCTCATGGAGGCGAAAGAAAAGGGCGCTGGGGACCCGTAATCGCATTCCAGTGAGTGGGACCCACCTGAAGAGAGATGAAGGGTGGGGACCCCACAGAAAATATCAGGTACGGTTACCTGTTTAAGCTTGCTGCGACGGTGAGACATGCTTTAGAATGATAAAGGCTATATAATTGTTATATATAAGATAAAATTAAAAAAAAAAAAAGCTACTTGTAGTTTAAATCGTAACAACTTAAAAACACTCCATACACTTAACAAACATAAAGCAACTTGAAGCATGATCGATACCAACACAAAAGGCCATTGTTACGCTTGTCCTCCTCGCACATCCAACATGCAATATTATTTTATCAAGTTTTCAGGTACGAAAGAACAAATTGAGATATAAAAGCATTCACTTAAGCATCAATTATAGTAACCTTCCAAGCTAAACACCCTGGTTTCTTCATAGAAAGAAGCCAAAGGGATACGTATATAATGTTAGGAAAGATAGAGTTATATTCAGAAAATGCAGTAACTATCTCAATGCTAAAAGGTAGATAAAGAATTCAAACGCTTGATCAATGAATTAGTGAATTAATTATGGGTGCCTCATTCTCCAACAAAGTGACTCCAAAGCTTCCACGCTCCAACTCAAAGGCATTGTAATATGCAAACTTAAGATCTATTATAGAATTTCTAAATTATGATTCCCTCTTGTTCAAAGCCAAGTGTTGGTAAATTCTGAGCAAAAAACATGTATTCTAAGGTCACCTTATGTGCTACTTGTCACTTTTTTTTCCACGGTAGTCATTGTTGCCTCTTGTCTATTCTTCCCGATCTCCACAATTGATTCGTGTCACAAGAGGGTGAACCCGAATCAATATTTGTAACCTAAATTCTATCGCCGTAGCAAAGCTACTACAAGATAAGGGTTTTGTGGTCGAACTCAGGATGGGTTTTCGCACAAAATGATTTACGTTGATTCAAAATGGTGAATTTCATTGATTTGGGGTGTTGTTAAAAACAAGGTTGAATTGTTTGAAAACTAAAAAATAAAAATGAAATAAAATAAGAAAAGAACTCCTTGAAGCGTTAGGATACCGGGTTTGAAGTCCTAGCGTGAAATGAGAGGTCCCTTCTGTCCTTTTTCCTCTGGCTTGGGAGGATGACCTATAGTCATTTCCCGAACTCGAATCTCATTTGGCCTTAAAACTCGAACCCTTATAATTTTCCTTTAAAAAATGGCATTTAATGAGCATACATACCCTGCATAAAGGAGAAATACAACTCCTAAACCTACCTTACAATAACTAATAGAGGGCATCCATCCTGATATCGCGGATCTAGCAATAAGCATCCACTGAACCTAAAAATCTTGTCAAATACAGGTTAATCAGGGTATATTTAAGAGATTTAACCCTAGAGTGAGAGATATAAGCATAAATGATCATAAATGCTAGCATTAAAAACGTGAGAACAGTCATTTTACCTCAAAACTGTTACCTAGTAGCCCTCTTCAAGGATGGAGGGGGTTTAGCCAACCATCCCTTGAGTTGTCATCCTCAAGGGGTGTTTGTTAGGCGAGAAAATGAGAGAAAGGGAGAGAAAATGAGGGAGAATCACCTAGGCGGGAGAGCTGAAAGCTTTGGCGCCAATTTTATTGATTGATAGTGATTGACTTATTTTACAGAGCTTGACTGAGGCTTATATACTGCTCAGGGTCAAGGAAATAACAAAAAAGTATGAAACAACAAAATTAGTATGGAGGACAAGCTTAGAAAATATCACAAAAGTACCAAAAAGGTGGTAAACAAAGAAATGTATGTGTCGCAAATCGTAACCTCGCGAAAAATTCGCAACTTGCGGCCTCGGCAGACCTCGCAGTAATTTCGCAGGTTGCGAAATTTTGCAACACTATAAAATATCTGTAATGCTCCTCTCTTCTTCTATTTTTAGCTCCACCTCTGCCTTCCTCGACTCTCAGAATGCTTCCCGAGTTAGGCTCCTGCCCTTCATATTTGAGTCGACTGATGATAACGTGTAATCGCTTGCTGATTCATGCCATAGTAGATGTTCCGGAATAAACAAAATTTATATCCTATTCCACGTTTAGCAGTTATCAAGAAGATAGCCATTTGTGGTCGAACATTGTGGATGGGTTTTCTTCTTGCATAAATGACTTATAGTGAACTTAAACTGGGTGAATTCAATTTGAATTTCGGGGTTTTGGTAAAAACAAGGGATAATTGGTGGTTTGGTGTGCTGAAAATAAAATAAGGAAAAAATGTAAAATAGAATCCCTTGAAGTGTTAGGTCACCGGGTTGATTCCAGGGCAACCGAGGGTTCCTAGGTCCTTTCTCAAGGCTGGGGAGGATGACCTATAGTCATCTCCTCTCGAACCGGATCTCATTTAACTATAAAAACTAACCCTCATTAAATCTCTTTGAAAATGGCATTCACTGACACATTAAAGCTCTCATTCGTTAAAACACAAGTCACCTTGGCTCACCTTACAATGGCTCATAAATGATAACTAACATCAATGGATCAAACATTAAGTATCCAATGAGCCCAAAAGCTTACCAAGTAATAACCATCTAAGGTGAAACAAAAGGGATCAAAACCTAAAGTTAAAAAGGGAAAACAAGACCCAAGAAGTGGGATACCTACGTGAAAAGCATGGAGCCCTCAGCTTGCCTCAGGATTCTGCAACCAGTAGCCTCCCACTTCAAGGAGGAAAGGGTTTTAGCCGCTCATCCTCCAAGTTGTCATCCTTGGAGGGTGTTTAGCAACCAAGAAAGGGAGAGAAAATGAGAGAAAGTGGAGGAAAATGAGAAAAAGCGGGAAAGCTGAAAGATTCCCTCCAATTTTATTACTCAGCAAAAGTTTTTTTGGTGATTACAGTGCAGGAGCTTATATACTGCCCCATCCAAGCAAAATTACAAAAAGAACCAAAATCAAAAGCTATTACAAGGGATAAAATGGGAAGAAACAAAAAATTGTAACAAAAAGGCAAAAGCGTGAAACAATAGGAGAGGTGAACAAAGGGCTCGCAAGATTAACAAGTATAGTAGGAAGCAAATTTCGCAGGTTGCGAAATTTCCCAACTGTGCGAAATTTCGCAGGTTGCAAATTTAAATTTTGCAGGTTGCGAAAATTTCGCAACCCTGCAAAATTTTTGTTATGCTCCATTTTCTTCTGTTTTCTGCTCCTCTTTCCTTCTGGTTTCTAATCTGTAATGCTGAGTTTGACTCGAATTCTTTGTGCTTGGATCGACTCAACAATTTTGGCATAAATAGCTTGCAAAAACTACAAAATTAGCCACAAAATGCAATCAGTAGATCTTTTTCTTTTTCTCTTATTTTATTTTGGAAGACACATTGGCCTTCTTTTCATGGGGGTCCTTAACCTATTAAAGGTAGTCAACGAAACTAGGGTAGGTTTTGCAAAGTTTAGGAGGTTAGGCAATTTTTCAGCTTATTGTTGAAAACTGATGTGCACTGTGTGTGGTTAGCTAAAGGTGGAAGAAAAAGGTCGAAAGTAACAAGAATTCAACTAATCATCCACTCAACTAGGCATTTGAACCACTCTAACATCATTAGAATTGACAATGTTTGTTAATTTTTTCAAATCAAGTGCTAGGTAAATCACAAAAAAAAAATGGGTGCAATTTTTGAAAAGTAAGCTGTATAGTATAACAGCTTCACAAAAAGGAAAACCAACAAGCCATTGAACATAAAAAAAATGGGCTTGCTCAAAATAGTAACAAAAACATAAATAAATGTCACTTTCTTCTCTAACTCTCCCCCCAACCAAATGTCACATTGTCCGCAATGGGGCTTGGATTGGAAAGTTAGAGAAGGAAGTGCTACCTTGATGAGATGTACTCTGCTTTTGGATAGAGACTTCACAAGATTTATCGAGACCTTATTCACTTCACCCATTTTGGGCTTCAAATAAAACAAGTTAGAAGAAGAAAAGAGAGGAAAAGTTTAATTCATTTAGAGCATTTTGAAAATAAAACCTTCATAATAATTCTCAAAGTATTTTTCTAGAAACATTTGGATCTTCTACACTCTAAGATTTCCAAATTGTACCAAAAAACGCCTAAAATGGAGTTCGAATGAAAAAAGTTATGAGCGAAAAACCAAATTAGGTGCAAAGAGGTTGCAAAATTTTAAATCAAGTGCGAAATTTTATTTTTATTTTTATTTTTATTTTTTAAATTATATATATATATATATATATATATATATATATATATATATATATCATAAAAGACAAAATAGTACAAAGGTTAGTTTGCCTTCCCTCTTCCAAGAAGCTGGCTGTGGCGGTTATGAAAATTCGTGTTTACGAAATTACAGTTACGAAATTTTTTTGGGGCCTTTCCTACACCTCCACTGCAGCAAAAATTTGATAAAAACTGCAAAAATAAACACATAAAAAATAAAAAATACATAAAATTAAAAAAATAGCTAGAAATAAAGATTAGCTAAAAATTAGGGAAAATCTTAAAATAAAAATTAACTAAATCAAAATAAAATAAAATAAAATAAGATAAAACAAGAAAAATCAAAACAAAAGCGGTGTAGACCGTGCTCCCCCAAACCGCCTCTCAAGCCTTTAGAGGTCGTTGAACCGGTGGAGCTTAGTAGAATTATCGGGAGGTTCAGCTTGCTCCATGTCCGAACTGAAGACCAACCATCCACGTGTCATTCAATATGAGCGGCTACCAATGTCTTTGATGTAGTGGCAAAAGTTTGTAATAGCTGGCCACTAATTTCTTGAAGTTTTACGTGAGTGTGCAATGCAAATTGGATGGCCTTCGTGGTAGGGTGCCTCTGGTAATGGCAGGTGTTGCAAGTGTGGGCAAGATATACACTAAGTCACTAGGGGGCAGGGGTAAATTGTTCTCTTGGTGTTCTTCCACTGCTTCCTTTCCACTGCCTTCCTCAGTCAACAAGGGAAGGATTTCTTCTTCTCTCCTCCATGGCCCATAGACAACACATGATTATGGGCATCCCGCAAATTCCTCGGAGCTTCGTTGGTTCCTCTTTCACCTCCTCCCCCAAGCTGCAGCTGAGCTTGTTCACTCAAAATAGTGTCGGCCAGCACTCTTCCTCCAAATTCCTCCTCCTCTGATGAACAAGCTGATTGGTGAGCTGAGATGGATTGTCATGGGATGTCACCATCAATTTCCGCTTTGGAACTCCATCCAATTCCTGTTCAAGGAGCTCCACGTGTCAATTTCCTTATTGGCCTGGATACCACGCCTCTCGCTTCCCCATGAAATTATCCATTAGTTTCTGCTCGCATTGCATGCTCAATCAAGATGTCAACCGTGGGCGGCTAGGCGTGGCCGAGGAGTCGAGGCATAATAATGGAGGAGCAAGAGGGCACTGAGGCCCTTTACTCCCATGAGGAATTTGTGTGGTTCCCAATCCGGGCCAGGGCATTTTCTCATGGTGCACTTCGGGAATCATGTAGAAGGTGCACTATCCACAGGGTTTCTATAAATTCTCGCCGACCTAGATGGCCTGATTTCTCTTAACTAAGGTCATTCTTCCATGAAAGGTTTCTCAGAATCCTCATTGACATGTATGCACTAGGTTTCTCTCCACCGAATACCAATGTACTACTCTCCCTTCCATTTGGTCAAGATTCAAATTCAAACAGTTCCCGAAAATTGATTCCTGATCAACCCGTCTCGTATTTCTAATCCACTAGAAATTCTTGTAGTAAAAACAGGGCAAACACCCAACGACCAAGAAACAATCCTACCTATAAGGTTAGGGTTACTTAAAAAATTAAACTGTGAACTAAAACTAAGACGACTAACAGTAAAGTATAAACAGGAAAAAAAATTCACCAAGACTTGTGATGAGGATCACAAGTGTTCATCAGGTCATCATCTGCCCTTAGGCACCATCCCCGACAACGGCGCCATTTGATTCATACCACAGTAGGGTGATCCGGAATCAACAAAATTTATATCATAGGGTTCCTACTGCCATAGCAAAGTCAGCACAAAGATAGCGCCTCTAGGGTCGAACACTGTGGATGGTTTACAAATGACTTACAAAGTGAACTTAAAACTCGGTAATTCATTTGATTTTGGGGTTTTGCAAAAACAAAGAGAATTTGTGGTTTGCAGATGAAAATAAAATAAGGAAAAATGTAAATAGAACCCCTTGAAGAATACCGTTGGATTCGAAGAGCAACCGAGGGTTTCTGTGGTCCTTTCCTTCGCGGCGAGGATGACCCATAGTCATCTGAACCTAGACCTCCTTCATTTAACTATAAAACTAACCTCATTAAATCTCTTTGAAAATGGCATCCACCGACACATTAAAGCTCTCATTCGTTAAAACACAAGTCACCTTGGCTCACCTTACAATGGCTCATAAATGATAACTAACGAACATCAATGGATCTAACATTAAGTATCCAATGAGCCTAAAATCTTACCAAGTAATAACCATCCAAGGTGAAACAAAAGGGATCAAAACCTAAAGTTAAAAAGGGAAAACAAGAATCTGCAAAGGATACCTGCGTGAAAAGCATGGAGCCCTCAACTTGCCTCAGGATTCTGCAACCAGTAGCCTCCCACTTCAAGGAGGAAAGGGTTTTAGCCACTCATCCTCCAAGTCACATCCCTGAGGGTAAGCCTGCAACCAAGCAAAGTGGCAGAAAATGAGAGAAAGTGGAGGAATGAAAGCGTGGAAAGCCGAGCTTCCCCTCCAATTTTATTATCAAAGAAAAGTTTTTCATGACATAGCCACAGAGCTTATACACTGCCCCATCCAAGCAAAATTACAAAAAGAACCAAAATCAAAAGCTATTACAAGGGATAAAATGGGAAGAAAAAAATCAGAATGTAAAAAGGCAAAAGTATGAAACAAAGTAGGGAGAGGTGAATAGTGGCCCCAGAGGATGAACAGCTAAGTGCTGTGATGAACAAGCAGCAGAAGCAATTTCAAGAATCGTGAAAATTGCAGTTGTGAAATTTTGCAACCGTGCGAGATTTTTGTTATGCTCCATTTTTTCTGTTTCGCCCTCTTCCCATCGGTTTCTAATCCGCACGCCGAAGGTTTGACTCGACCTGTGGCTTGGATCAACTCAACAATTTTGGCATAAATATTGCAAAACTACAAAATTAGCCATGTAAATGCGATCAGTAGAATAACAGGGACCTTAATGTGCAAATTGGGTTAATTACACTGATTAGTACACAAAAAGTGCTCAAAACCTTAAATAAACAGGGTTCAAAATAGCACTTTTTGAGCACTAATCACACTTTCGCAACCCTGCAAAATTTTTGTTTGTCTCAATTTTCTCTGCTTACCCTTCCTTTCCTGCTTAAGATCCATGCCGAAGTTCGACTCGACTTTGTGTTTGATCGACTCCAACAATTTTTTGTTTTTGTTTTTCTCTTCTTTTATTTTGAAGACACATTGGCCTTCTTTCTTGCTGGGGTCCTTAACCTCATTAAACTGGCTAAGTTCAAAGAGTCCCTCCCTCTTCAAGGAGAAAAGTGGTCTAGCCAACCATCCTCCGAGTTGTCATCCTCAGGGTGTTTGGTAGCCGAGAAAAGGAGAGAAAGTGGAGAAAAAATGAAAAACGTGGGAGAGCTGAAAGCTTCTCCCCAAAAAAATTTATCGAATTAATCGATTAGTTGGCTGTGGCTCGATTGAGGCTTATACGCCAGCCAAGGGAAATTACAAAAGAAACCAAACCAAAAGCTGCCATATGACAAATTTGAAGAAGCAAAATTGTAAATAAAAACATCAAAGCTGGGTTAGTGAACAGCGTTTGATGAACAAGAGCCGCCGGATGCAAATTTCGCAACATGCTGCGAAATTTCTGCTGTGGCCTTTTTCTTCTATTTTCTACTTTTCTTTCCTTCTAGCTTCTCGATTTGCAATGAGTTCAACTTAGAATTCTTCGTGGCTTGATCAACTCAACAATTTCGCATAAAATGGCGTAAAACTACAAAATTAGCCACAAACGCGATCGCAGTATAATAGGGACCTTAACATGCCAATCAAGCTAATAGAATTTTATTATACACAAAAGATCAAACTATAATAAACAGGTCTAAAATTAGCACTTTTGGCATTGAATTAGTAATCAATAGACTCATGTTCTGAAGAACATGACCTCTAATTAGTGAACAGACTGGTAGAAATCCGTTATACTACATTGTTTGAACAATCCGATTCAATCACAATACAAAGGTTTAAGAAATGCAAATTTTTTTTGTAATAATTATCCTCATCCCATACTCTTTCATCATCTTTAATTAAGTAGGCTATTTGGCAGACGTGATTAGTTTTAAATCATTTTACTTCACTGAACGATTTTATCCACATCCATTAACGCTTTAAATAGTGAAGAGTCCTCAGAATCATGGTGATTCGTACACGCAAAGGTGAATCAACAAAATTTATAACTCTAAATTACTCCTACCGTCGTAGCATAACCATCGCAATATAGCTACTTCTAGGGATCAAACATGTGGATGGGTTTTCTTCATACCAAATGATTTATAAGAGGGCTCAAAATGGTGAATTTGTTTTGGATTTTAGGATTTGGTGTAAAAAGTGTGTGGAGTTGATGTTGTGGAAATTGAAAATAAAACTAAATAAACTAAAAAATAAAGTGTAAAAAGAAATCCTCAAGTGTCGGGCTACTAGTCAAGGATGTGGTTACAAAGAGGTCCTCGGGTTTATTTCCTCTGGGCTGGGAGGATGACCTATAGTCAATTCCCCGAATCCGAATCTTCATATTTAGCTTTTAAAAACTAAACCCTAATAATTTTTCCTTTCGAGAAAGCATTTATGGTTCCTACAGTGAAAATCTATCACCTTGACCAATCCTACAATGATTCGTAAAGGGTAACTAATGAATCTTATCTGACACAAAGCATCCATTGAACCTCAAAAGATTACCAAGTATCGACCAATGAGGATGCATCTACAAGAAAATATAACCCCAATCCCAATTTCTGGCTCAGAATAGCAACTAATGGATATCGTTGCATTTCCAAAGCCAAGAATACACTCGAACCCTAAAAGCTTGTCAAGTATTGGCCAAAGAAAGTACATCAAAGAGCTTTAAACCTAAAGTTGTAAATTCGGAACCAAATGTCAAACCCGCCGCGTGAAAACAGAGGAACAAATGCAAACCTTACTCTCCCAAGCCTAGCAAAACCCCCTCTTCTTCAAGGTTTGGGGAGGCTTTAGACAAACATCCTTTGAGTTGTCATCCCCAAAGGGTGGTTTGGCTGCCTAGAAAGTGAGAGAAATAGAGAGAGAAGTTAGAGAACGTGAAGGCCAAAAACAGGGGCTCGTAATGGAGAATGCTTCGAATTAAAGTTAGGTTACAAATTGTTCCGAAAATGGCTTATATAGCCTTACAAACAGGTGAAAATACCAATCTAACCTAATTAGTATAATTACAGTGAGGGTAGAAATGAAATTAACCAAAAACGGGGTCGTTTGTACACAAAACAGGGGAACAGGGATTTTCGCTGCAAGAGGAAATTCTCACAGCGAAATTTCTATTAGCGAAAATTCATATGCAGCGACTTTCCAAATTAGAGCGAAATTTTGATATTTAGGCACTATTTATCCTGCCCATCACTATTCAAGGCTATTGTTCATCCTCGCACTATCTATCCGATTCATGCTATTTTTGCTTTCTTTTCCTTTTTTATGATATTCTTTCTTCGATTATCTCAGAATAGCCGAGTTCGACCATAATTCTTCATGCTTGAATGACTCGACAAATTTGGCATTAAAGCTTGCAAAACTACAAAATTAGCCACAAAATATGATCGTGAGGCAACAGGACCCGAACATGTCAATTGCTAATTATAACAATTAGTACACAAAAGCGTCAAAAAACCTATTAAAATAGGTTCAAAAAATAGAACTTTTGGGCACTAATCAAGGTGCTCAAATTCCAATTAGAGAAAACCTCCAATCCTCATAGGTACGATATCCGGACTTTTATAGTCCACTTTATTACTTGTATGACCCTTGCACTTGCGAAAAGGGATTAAGTGTTAATATTACTTTTCATTTTAGTTTTTGAGTACACTTACTTTTGTTTCTAATCAATTTTTGAGTATTTATCACATTCACTCTCTTAGCCATATTTTCATATATACATCATTTGGTCTCCAAAAGTTTTAATATGGTTACAGTGGACTTTAGTTTAGTCCTTGGTAGTCGTCTATACGAAAATTGGTCAACAAGTTTTGCACCATTGTTTGGGATTGATAATATCTTTCTGGGTAACACTGTCATAAATTTGTATATAAAATTCAGTCAACAAGTTTTTTGCGCCGTTGTCTAGATTAGATAATACTCCTTTGGTAATAGTGTCATAAATTTGTATAAAAATTTGTCACTGTAACAATGTACCAACATGGAAAGTACCCCTTCTGCATTGTATCGTCAGAGATTTTTCAGGAGGTTTCCAATATGCTCACGCAATTACCCACTTTCATGGGACTTCAAAGTGACTTCCAAAGTGATATGCCAAATTCGGCCAAGAGATGTAATTTCATCGAGACTCGTATGGTTTACATTTTTTCCTCACCTTGGAAAGAGACAAAATTTGACTAATTTTTAAGAGTATCTCCTTGAAAAGACAAATTGGTTACTTTGATGTCAAAAGGTGAGAAATTTCACGACATTGTGGGATAGGTACATGAAAGTAGCACGCTTACCCCATCACTGATTTAAGGATCGGGAGATCAGTGGGATTGCTTTTATGAAGGATTGGCCAATTGATTAGCAAACTTCGAATCTATGGTAGCAAAGAATTTCTTAGCAAGATTTGATGAAGAAGCATTAGATCAGTTTTAAATTAGAAGCTCTAATTGACTAGAGGATGAGAGAATCCAACGTGGTGTGAAACAAATGAACTAAGCCACAATTGAACATGAGGTGATGTATACTAACCAAGACATGGAAGCTAAAGTAGCTTTGTTGCAATAGATTGGCAAGTTTAAGGGAAAAGGTACTAATGAAGCTGACGGTCATTGATGAAATAATGATGGAGCCCTCGCACCATGCTATCTTTGCCACTCTTATTATCACCATGTTACTAAATGGTCATCATGGCCAATGGAGGAAGATACTTATGAGGACCAATTCGACTATGCTGATAAGCATAGACCTACCTCCATCCTAAAACAATAGAGCACATGAGAACACCTATAGATTTGAACAAAAGACTCACTTTGGCAACTCATGGAGAAAGAATTAAGGGGCCTCCTAAGGTCCAAAGTATGAATCTAATGCACCACCATCATGATCTGCATTCGAGCATAGTGTAACTAGCTTGAACAAGATGTTTGAGAGTTTCAAGAGAAGTCAAAAATAGATCAATGAAACATCTAATCAAAAGTTTGAATCTATGGGAAGAAGGCAAGGGGATTTGGAACAAAAGATGGATGATATTCCACAAACAATCTCAAAAAATTTCAATGCAACCTCACACAAGAGAGAAATATGTCCCCGTCTCAACCTTAATCAAGTCTGAGAAATGCTCAAGAAATTGGAGTTAATGAGGGAAACCCACCTAACCCGAGGGAAGTAAAATCAATGATGACCCTACGAAGTGGGAAACAAGTCACTCAACCACTCCGCACTCATACATGAAGAATAAATTGGTGTAAATTTAGAGGAAGGTGAAAAAGAGGTCCTCATGAAGATGAGCCAAAGATAGATACTTCTAAAGACCAAAAGAAGAAGCCTAGGAGGTTGATCATCAAAGAATAAAGCTATGCACACCTCACACCATCTCCATTACCTAAAGGTAATTCGAACTAAGAAAAATAAAGGTAACTTATCCGAAATTCGATTTAATACACGCGTGTATATTCTCTTCTTGGTAAGGATTAAACAAATGTCACCTATGCAAAAATTTTCGCATCTATGTACGCTTAACCGTAGCTTGAACATGGACAAGAAGACTTTCCTTTCTGATCAAGTAAGTGCAATAATTGAAAACACGACACGGGTGATATATAAAAGATTCGGGATGCCCCACCATATCAGTTTCATTAGAGGAGTTAGCATAGAGCAAGCATGGCTATATTTGGGAGAAAATGTCAACCTCCTACCATACCTAGTCTACATTCAACTCGAGTTAGGAGAACTCAAACCAACCTTTCCGCATCACATTTTTCTAGCCGACAGATTAGTGAATATTCCTGCAGGCATTATGAGGATGCGAGTGCAAGTTAACAACTTCTACTTTCCAAGATTTTGTCATCTTAGACCCCCGAACTACCTAAAAGTGGGCCAACCACATCCTAATTATTTTAGGCAGACCTTCCCTACAACATCTAATGCTTTGATTAATCGCAAGAGCGCATGCAAATTGCTTGGAGATAAGACATTGGAGCTCGAGCAGGTTTGTTTCCTACTTGTTTATACATCATTATTCACCTATCATTTACATTCTTTATGGTGTTTTATGGACTATGTCTTAATTGTAACTTTATGGCTTTAGGTAAAGATTTTGAAGCAAAACAAATAAAGAGGGCCAAAAATATGAATTTCTGGTCTACACCATGACTTCACATGGCTTCAAGATGGATACGAATGGATTTTGTACATCATTAGCTATGCATAAAATCCGTTCACTCCACCTTGAGCTCAAAACAAAAGGTTAGCGGTCTCAAAGCTAAAAGATAATTTTTCTGAGTCGCTCCCATGCAAAGCATAAAGACTTCTTCCCAATTTTTAGTCTACCTGATGACCTCAAATGGCTCTAAGCTTGTTATGGATGTATTCTAATTTCTCTTAACTTTCTAATAAGGCAAGATTGCTCAATTTGGAGTCCTGATGAGTTGAAACTGAAGTCGAGTGTAAAACAGGGACAAGGCACCATGCTACACAATGGCAAACGAGTATCATGTCGAGGAACGGCTAAGTCGCGCTAAGCACCCCATGTTAGCCATTTGTCCCAACCCATTTTTAGGTCATTTAGAGTCCGAATTGGGTGAAATAAAAGCCAAAAGAACCTTAGAAACAAGGAGAACGGTATTTGGGGGTTTTAAAGAGGAAAAAGAAGTCTCAAACACCTTGAAGATCAAAATCCAAGCTTTTGGATGAGGATTCAAGCACATTTGTCGCCAAAAAATCACTTCTTGCTGCTTATCCTCTTCTTTCAACCATGAAATCGTTGAATGATCTTTCATTTTAGCTTGTACTTATAAGTGGATAGGTAAAACTCCTATGGGATATTTGTGAACCCTATGCTTATATTTCCTCATCTTTGATGTTATGATATGCATTTGGCCTAGTTTTTGAAGTGGAGTTTTTCATGTTCTATTCTAAATGTACAGGTTTTGGAATAGATTACGCTTCTTTCAATTGTACAAAGACATTGATTGTTAGGCTCTCAAAAGCTTTATGAGGTTTAGAAGGATCAAAGTGAATACTTCTCATATAGTCTGTGGCATTTATCATAAGGGCCAGCGGTGATCGATAAAAGGCCTAAGAGGTTTACATATGCATTATCACTTTATTAGCTGAAGGACCGGAAGGTGAATAAGGGAACGGGAGTGAGAAATTACAACTAAGATGGGCACTTTGGAGATTGTATAATCTATTACCTGGCTAACAATATTGAACCCCATATATCCAAAAGAGCTTTAAAAGGAAATAGAAAGCATAGGAGGGAGCAAAATTGACCCTAGAATCATTACAATTTGGTTCAACATGGTGTTTTGATCTTGATTTACCCTTTTCCCCCAAAAATCCAACTCCTAGTTAGAGTTTGTTTGTTTTTCTTTCATCCTATCCTTTTAATTTGAAGCTTAAATAGTGAAACCTTGGAGTAGTTGGGATAGCTTAGTTAATCGAAAGCAAAGAAAGACTATTCGCTATGGTTCGATATTCGACCTTTCGAGTCCACTATATTACTGGTAGGACACGTATACTTTGCTAATCGATTTGCACAACATAAAAAGTGCCTAACAAGTTAAACATTTTCAACTTATCAGCCGGCCTTACTCGAGGATGAAAAACCAAAGGGGGCTAGTATGATTGAGGCGATAGTGGAGGAACAATATGAGGAAGTAATCCGAAATGAAGGCATGTGACAATCTGAGGCTAATATTGATGAAGATGAGCCCACACCATATATTGATGAGTATGTCGCATTGCCACATATTTCGCCAGAGTGAAAAAAACTCTACCACTTGAGATTCATGATAATCCACCCCTAAAGTCAAGTGACTCTCCCAAGTGAACTTTGAAGCCTTTTTCGAGCGAGCTAAGGTACACATTCCATGGAGATGATGAGACATGGTTGATAGTGATACCTTCCTCCCTATCGAAGTAATAAAAAGGGAAGTTATTAGATAATTGAGGAAGAATCGAGAGGCCGCTTTAATGAATACTTCCAACTTGGAAGGGATCAACCCTCTGTACGCCACTGAGCATATCAGAGTGAGGATGATTCAAGGTGTTTACTGATCGACATCATGGTAGAGGAGGTGGAGGATCGTATAGAGGCAAGTGAAGAAGCTGAGAGAGTTGCTCTCGACCGCAACTATGAGGGACCCACCATCTTTGACCACAATTGAGCACTATCGGGTTCGTTGGGCTTAGGCTGGGGCCTCTTTTTGAGGCTAGCTAACCCACTTTTCTTTTAGTTAGTTTTGTTTTATGTTTTCTTTGTTTGCATACTTTTAGTTGTTTTTGTTTTCTTTAACCCTTGCGTAGAGTTTTTTCTATCCTATGCTTTTGCATGACTTAGACACTTGAGGATTGTGCTTATGAGCAAAGTCCACATGAGAGTGCCCCATCTTAACTAATTTTGAGGTAACACATTCGGTCTCAATCTTCATGACAAACTCAGCCCAAATTTTAAAATTCTTGAATGATTTTTTTACATGATCAGAGTGATTTTCTTTTCTTTGCTTGCTTGTGTGTTCGAGTTTGTTTGTGCAATGTTATATTGAAAATATTGATATTGAGCTTAAAGTCTGGGTGAGTAGAGTCAGATATTATAAAGGTGTGCTAAATCTTGATTTTAGGAGTCAGGGCATGGCAACTTGGCTATGAAAGGCCCTATGCATTTTACTTTTAGTTATTTATATATTGAACTTGCCACGACCAATCAAGCACTAGATCCCCCATATATTTTAGGTGCCAACACCGCCTTTAATGTGACATTCATCGCATGTGATGTATTTGGGGTAAAGTAGGGTAAGGGAGGAGACATACATTAGGAAGGAAACTTTAGCCTAAATTTTAATTTTTACATAGATCGGTGAGTGCTTTTCTTTTTCTTTGCTGCTTGTGTTGGAGCTTGTTAGGTGCAATGTTATTTTGAAAAAAATATTGATATTGAGCTTTAAAGTCTAGTAGTAGAGTTGAGATATTATAAAGGTCTAATAAATCCTAGATTTTATGATCTCGTGGCTACGGGCTACTTGGCTATGAAAGACCCCATGCTTTTTACTTAGTTATTTATATATTGAACTCTGCCACATAAATTTGTTAAGTAACACACTAGATCCCCATATATTCTTAGGTACCAACACCTCCAGACCCCATGTGATGTATTTATGGATTTAGTAGTATTGGGACACCTTCCAAAATAGAGGCCAATGTGCCCCACCTATTAAAAAAAATCAGAAAAATCGAAAAAAAAAAAAAAAGAGAATAAAAAGAGTTTAAAATAAAGTGAGTTGATTCAATCAAAATTTCGAGAACAATCTAAAATGCCTTTTAAATCATAAATCTACAAAAACCATCCGGTTCGAGTCATTGATTTCACATGTAGGTGCCTTGGGATTCAAATTCTTTCTTAGCTAGTAGTTTGGAGTTAAGTCCAAGGGAATTCTACCGTGTCCTGATGCCCTTAACCAAATTGTGGGGAGTCATCGATGAATCTCTACAACATAGACTACCCTTAGATACCCTTTTGCAGACACACCTAGACCTTATAGATATGAAATAAAGGTGCATTCTCGACCCATCTCGATCATCATTTATTACAAAAGTTGAGTTAAGTTTGGTTGGGGGATATTGGGTCCATTGCCTATGTGTAGAACTAATATTTAACACCCAAGTCCCTATGGAAAGATTTAGGTGAGGACTGGGTAATGGACATGCCTTGATCATGATGCCACTTGAGACCTTATCCAATAGAGATAATAAATATCTCGTGGATCCCAAATGAAATTCACATTTGTAGATCTTTCTCAATATTCTCTTAATAATGTTAGCAATTTCAAGGCTAATTTTTCTTGCTTTGGTTTGCTTTGATTATTTTGTTATTGCTTTTGTATCGGTTATCCTAGTTGCGCTTATTCCATTACTAAGGGACTAACAATGAGCTGGTTGGGAGTATAATAACCACTTAAAACAACATTTTTGCACACTTAATTCTTCATAAAAACTCTTTTGTGCTAAATTGTCATATTTAACCAATTATATGAATTGCTAAGTCCTTAACCTTGTTACTACGTTTTTACTATAAATACACACACACACACACACACACACACACACACACACACACACACACACACACACACACATATATATATATATATAAACAAGTTGAAAGCCCAATGTGAGCACAATTCACGCATGTGAACAAAGATTTTCTAATGGTGGTATCCTTCCACAACAAGAAGGAAACACAGTAAAATAGACATAAATACATGCATACTTCATATTCCAAAATAGTGAAGGAACAAGAAAGAAAAAGGGTCTAGACATTAAAGGCAGCAACTCTTTTAGGGGTTTAATGAACGAATTCCTTTAGTAAGTTATGCATGCGTACATATATATTTCAAATAAAAGTAATTTAGAGGAAATAATTAGAAAAAGGAAAACAAAAGGCACAAAAGACAGTATCATTGTAGGAATAAAGGCATTTTCACATGAAATTGCTTATTGGTATTATCACATCAAGAAGAATATTCCTTTAGGCACATCAGAGAGTCTTGTTCTGAATCTAACATGAAACTACCATCCTAAACATCTCTTTTTAGTAAGAGTATATTGTTCTGAAATGAAAGAAACTGATTCAAATAATCTAAATTTTTTCCTCTCATATCTAATAATTATCACAAAAGAATTTTCTTTTTATTATTTTATGTAGACTCTTGAACTATTGATACAGTAAGCTATAATAGTTTTCGAATAAAATAACAAGCTACATTTTTGGAGTTACAGTAGTCATTCATTTATCTTGATGGTTTTTCTAGAGTAGGAAGTTAGGTTCCCCTTATTGTAATTGTATAGGTTCTTTTTTTTTTTTTTGCATGGATTATTGTATCTGAGGTAAATATTGTCATCCCCTCACAAGCTGACTAGTCAAGAAGTGACATACAGTCGGCACAAAAGAGTAATGGTAGAAAGCCAGCATCTAAGTTCTATTTTTGCTTATCAACTCCTTGGGTCTGATCTAATACCTTTGGCAAATAATCTTGCTTTAGCACACAGTCAATCAAGCCCACCTAATTTATATTTTATTTAGACACATTTACTTATCAGTAATCTTTACCATGAAAAGATAGGGGGAACCATTTTCCTATGTTTCCCCTCGTCAAGTTCAATGGGCCACTTCAAAGGTAGGGAACCATTTTCCTATGTTTCCTCATCTAATTTGTAATTGATTTTAAATACAAATTACCATAAACACTTCCTTTTTTTTTTCTACTTCAATGGCCCCTCCTTGGTCTCTTGATCATATTTTGTCTACTCCGTCAACCTTTTTGAGAGATACTGTGTGATTTCAGCCAATCAAATGCGTTGGGTTGTCAGCAGGCATTATATATATTGAATTATTTCATTACGCGCAAATGTCGTAATCTAGGACTAATTAGCCTTGAACTTAAGTCTTTCCAAGGCATCTTTCTAAGAATCCGTTCATTTCTAAACCATACCCATTAATATATAAGGATAGCATTGTCCATGACAATGGAATATAACTACTTGGCTTCTATTGTTTTCTTAATTGATTTCCCACATGCAAACTGACAAATAGAATGTTAACACATTAAGGACAACATGGTAATACTGGATGAAAGAATGACATATTGGTACCTATGGAATATATTTTCTTTTTTTCTAATTTTGAGAAAAGAAAGTAGCTCTATAGAATATATAATAACTCATGAAAAGGTTTAAATCGAAAAGATAATGAGTTTTGAAAATCGTTTTTTTTTTTTTTTGCATAGAATTTCTATTTTTTAAAATAAAAAATAGAAAAGATATTCAAACCAAGTTTTGATTTTTTAAATATTATAAAAAGGCTCGTTTTAGTAATTATAATATTTTGATGGGAACGGATCGTATGGCATTCCAAAGTATATATGCATTGTTATTGATGGCTATTCTTCTGGAAGATATCATCTATACAAACTACTGCAAATTTTAAAATGACTTCATGTGATAAATGACAATTACAAATGTTATGTCATTGTTTTGGATGTATTCTTCTGGAAGATATCATCCATACAACTACTGCCAATTATATGTATTATCATCACAATTATATGTATTGTCATTGGCATCATTTATCTGTTGGCGCATAATAACTAGTATATCTTAATACGAGGGTTCGTGATGATCCATTTACGCTTCCGTTTGTATTTGGCTTTTTGCTTCTTTTTTCTTTTTCAATTTTGGTTTGAAATAATCGTAGTAAATAATTTAGGCATACTTGGCTTGATCCAAACCGATTAAAATAATTTTGGGCAATCAATTTCAAGATCAGGTTTGATTTTCCTGCCATGCCTAATTTGGATTCAGACTGAGATAAGGTTACAAAAACTAAAGTTCAACCTCAAACTCCATTTACTATTTTATAATATTCATAATGCAGGCATATTTCGTATGATAACATTTCTTTTTTATTTTCTATATTTAAGAACAAATCAAATCATATTGTATGTCTTTCATTTTTCTTTAAGGAAAATGTATAAATTTATAGTTTTTTTTTTTTTTTTTTTTTTGCTTAGTAATTTTTTTTCCTTTTTACTAAAATTTTATTTGAAATATAATAGATTTAAAAAAAAGAAGAAGAAGTTATTATAGATACCTCAGGCTATGCAATCTAACCTACTTTTATTTAATCCCATCAATTTGAATCTAATCTGATTAATCTGAATTTAATCTGACCAACCCAATTTTAATCATATCAACAAAAATTTTACTCGAGGAGTTTGAGTTTAACTTGAACAACTTGAGCTCATACCGATTATGTCTTAATTCAGTTTGAACATAGATTAATTATCAACTTGATTAGCTAAGCCAATTCGCAACCCCAACATTGTAATAAGCTTCCACCGAAGCGAAAATTGTAATACTATGAAAAGGTTTACAATACCATAAACTATTGCAAACTTGAAAAGCTAATAATGTTGGGATTGCGTGACATCTAGAATATTACAAGAAGTAATATTTTTAGTTACTTTAATAATCCACATTAATTATTAATTAATACTTAAAAGCAATACTAACTCTATAAAATTAATTAAATGGATAGTTAGATGGTAATCTCAGTCCACAAAAAATAAAAATAGGGTACTATGTGGAATAGCTGTTTATGATACTATGCAATTTGTGTCATTAGATATACATACAATATGCCTGGGATTAGTTGTTTCAATGAGATCTTTTATCCTGGTCGAAGGAACAATTACCAAAAGTCTAGCATTTCCTCACGCTTGACTCCAATGAGTTTTTTATTTGATAGAAAAAACAGACTATGCTTCACCATATGAAATGTGAATATTAAGTAATAATAATATGACACTTCGAATTGGATATGAGAAAGTCCTTTATTCTTTTTTTTATTTCAAAACAAAACATTAGATTATATATCGATTGATTATGACAGGTTAATTCACATAAATTTAATAATTGGATGATTAGGTCAATCCACAAAATAAAAATCGGTAGTTTGGTGACTATACCAACTTACAAGAAATAAAAGTACAATCGGGTGACCATATGACTCCACAAAAAATAAAATGCCAAGAAATTAATAACACCTAATACACCATGGCATAACCATCAAAATGACTCAATACTCTCCCTGAAATACTATTTTTCTCTCACTTTTCCCAGTGTTTTGTACTTCTTTATAATTCTCTTGTGCTTAAAAATATTTGCATCTTGTTACTGTTTCCCGAATGCTTATTTATAAGCAATTTTTGAACCCATAGTTACTTACTATTGATGCAAAGTCTGAAAACCGGCAAATAATATTGGAAGAAAAAGGGACTTGGCGGGGGAGAAATGGCGGTGAGAGAATTTGTCTCCTTGTGAAATAATGGCTGCTTTTGGTATCCTCATAAATGTGGTTCGACCCTACGAATAATGCAAAGATCGTTTAAGCAATAACGTGCAGGCTTTTAAATGATGACACGTGTTCATATCCTGAGCTGTTGAAATCAAGCAGAGAGCGCACTGAAGAGAGAGAAACCAGATCTTGAACATTCTAGAAAATATATTCTATTGCCGAAAAAGACGAGAACAAAACACTTTATACTAAAACACGTTAGTTACAGGAGAGAGTGCTTTGAGGTGCACCATAAGAACCATTAGGTTGACAGCTGGTGAGGAGAGCATGACCTGAGGTAGGCGTGCATTGTGTGACTTGAGACAAACGTGAGGTACAGCACAGTAATATGAAGCAGCAGACGTGTCTTGAGGAGCAGCACTGTCGCCTGCTTCAACACGAGCCAATAAACAAGTGTTGTTTATTTGCCGGCCTTTCCTCTCTGATGACTGAATAGGATAAGAAGTATTGGGCCGTCTATAATTGATTCTCTCAGGTAATGAAGTAATTAAGAGGTCGCACTCTTGAAGTCTCTTTCAAACTGGAAAATGAAGCTTAGTCTAGCTGCAATTTCTGTTTTAATCACTATCCTTTATATATGCATGGAGGCTATTGAATTGGGTGTGGTTGAGACCAAAGAAGCTAGAGAAATGCCTTAGGCAGCAAGGCCTGAATGGAAACTCCTACAGGTTTTTGCATGGAGATTTTATAGAGATGTCGAGAATGATTAAGAAAGCAACTTCAAGACCCATCAACTTCTTTGACGATATAGTGGAGCGAGTTCCTACTTATTTCAAGATCATTCCATCAAGCAATATGGTATGAAATTGAAGTAATTTTTAATCATTTCACTAAAATGCACATTTGTCGAATTTCCTCCCAAGGATTGTTGCCTTTCTGGTCTTCTTTTCGTTATTTTTCCGGTCTTTACTTTCCCGTCTCAAAGAAGTTAATATGTGAATGGTACTAAATTTGCTTCCTATACGAGTCCTTTTTGTTATTTAATTGGCATTATGAATTGTGCAAGAATCAAAATTATAGGTTTAATCCTTCATAATTTTCTAATTAAAAAGCTTACTTATTTTATAAAAATGATTAACTTATTAAAGGATAGGGTGATTTGACGAAAGACCTGAAAGCTAAATTTCAAAATCTTAAGGGGTTTGTTTAGTTATCGTTTTTTAAAACAGTTTTTGAAAGTATAGAGAGCATAATTTTGGTGTTTTCGAAAACTATTTTTATTCTTTAAATTTAGTGTTTTTGTATTCTCGTATTTTTGAGAACAAAAAAAAAAAAAAAAAGGAACTCCAATGTGCTATTCTATTTTCCTTGTTCTCATTGTTTTTTAAAACATAAAATAGTTTTCAAAAACAACAACCAAATAGGCACTAACCCTTCATCAAATTTTTAATCTCATTTTGACGAAAATACTGTTATTGTTTGCTTGTAAAAATAACCATTTCTTTTGAAGAATATATGTAAATACATGACTTGGTAAAGACATTTTTGTCCACAATGAATCATTTTTCAAGAAAACATGGAAAGGTTGAAGGTTAGTTTTATAAAATTTGAGTAATTTTGGAGGTTTTTAAACTAAATATTTCTAAAGCTGAGCTGATAGTGAGAGTGAATTACTTTTCAAGTACAAAAACAAAAGGCATTAAATTTATGAATTTATAAGATCATTTAACCCATTTCAATTGCATAATCTAATTCTTTCAACAAGCTTATATGTAGGTATGCCTAGATGTGAACTTTGGTTAAGAGCTTTCTTCACATTGCATTAATTGTTTCTCATCCCTTGATAATTAATCATAATATAGTTTTTGATGGGAAATCTTACATGGACTCATTCATCCATAGTAATTACTATGATATTGTCTATTTTGAGCTTAAGGCTTTCATGATTTTGTTTTTAAGAAAGACCTTGCATCAATTAGATCTTATTCATTCTTAGTTAACTCGTTATCCTCCAAATTTCTACTTGGAGCGTATGCCCAACAGTTTTTTTATGTTTGAGTTTATTCTTCAACTAGAGGACTCTATTTATTTCTGATGACTACCCAGAGATCCTCTGATCTGGACCATTTCTGCAACATTTATCGGTGAGCATTAAAAAATGCAGGTAAAAATAGTTTTACATGGTCGGGTCCGAGCACTCAATAGTAAAACATTATGGAGCCAGAGCTGATAAGGGATGTTCTCTTAAAGACAGTGCCTTGAAAAACCACTGCCCCACCCACTTGGCAAGCTGCTGGCTTCAGGCATTAGGGATTAGAAGGTTCACATTGGAGTGAACGTAGAAAGATCATAAACCCAGTTTCATCTAGAAAAGCTGAAGGTAATTAATTTTATGATTTTAATTTTCCATCCAGCTTTGGTTCTTGCTAGGTTGCTTTTGGTTCCAAAATACAAAAAAAAAAAAAACGGTTAAGGAAAATAATCTTCATGTTTAGTTGTCTAATGAAATTTTTTTAAAAAAATTGAACATTAATTAAATTATTAAGAAACTTACAAATTCTTAAACCATTTAATCTTTATAGACAAAAGTTATAATAAATAAAATTGGTTTGTAGTACTAAATAAAAATAACATGCTAGAGTTAACTTTATTTTTATTTGATTTTTTCCTTCTTACTTTTCCTTTCATTTTCTTTCCCTTGCACTTTCCTCCAGATTTTCTGGGACCACTACAGGAAGCGTTTATCTTTAATCTGAGAATTTGTGAGAATGGAAATGTTTAATCTTATATGAGACTGACTTTTAAATTAATTATTGTGTTTGAATTTGTTACAGCTCATGGTAACGGCATTTCAATTGTGCTGTAGTGAGATGGTAAGTAAATGGAAAAAGTTGCTTGAGGATGGCTCATGAATTGGACATTTGGTCTTTACCTGAAAATTTGACTGAGATGTGATTTCTAGAACAGCATTTGCAGTAGTTATGAAGAAGGAAGAAGAATATTTCAACTCCAGAGTGAGCAAACACATCTCGCACTCCAGGCCATTCGGTCAGTTTATGTCCCGGGATGGAGGTAGGCATAAATATATCATCCTAAACACAGAACTAAATACCAAATTGATAAGAAAAGAAAATAGAGAAAAAACCTAGTTAAAAGAAAAATACGAATATAAAAATAGGTCAAAATCAACAAATTAATTTATATGCTTATTCAAACTAAATTTATTTGTTTCTCAGTATTATATAGTGACTAAGAATTTAAAAATTATGTACAATTTTGATTAAGTTTTTTATATTTTATTTTATTTTATACTTTTCAAGGTGAAATCAAATATAACTAAATCATTTTTCTTATTATTTTTGTTCTTTCCTTAGTATTTTCCGGGTTTCAATGGGAGCCTAAAACTTCTACATTATCACCAACACAAAAAGAAAAAGAAAGAGAAAGGAGAGGGGAAGAAAGTCTTACTTCAAATTAAACAATATCTTAGAAAAATGCATGGTGACATACTACTAAATATATGTAGCATTTATATGTTCCAAGAAATCTGAAAAAGTATGAACTAATGGATATATTTTGCCAAGCAGGTTTACCAACAAAGCATTTGTAACAGGAGATGAAGCAAATTAGCACTGAAGTCAATGCATTGTTGAAGGGTATCATTGAGAAAAGAGAGAAGGCCATGAAATTTGGGGAAACTGCTAATGATGATTTATTAGGTCTACTGATGGAAACCAACTACAGAGAAAGGCAAGAAACTGGTGACAGGAATGCTGGAATGAGCATAGAAGATGTCATAGAGGAGTGTAAGCTATTCTACTTTGCTGGCCAACAGACCACTTCGGTTTTACTTGTGTGGACAATGGTTCTGCTAAGCAAGCATTCAGACTGGCAAGCTCGGGCTAGGGAAGAGGTTTTACAAGTTTTTGGTAATAAAAAACCAGATGGTGATGGCTTAAATCACCTCAAAATTGTGAGTATCAATCTATTATTAAGGCCCATTTGGAACCCTTCAAAAGTATTAGAAAATAAAAAAGTATTAAGAAAAATGATTTTCTCACGTTTATTTCCACCTGAAAATATATTGGTAAAAATAAAATATAATCAAAATTCTTAAAATTTTAATATTTTAATTTAAATTTTCGCTTCAAAAATTAGTTTGAATAAACATATAGAATTATGTTATTAAGATTAAACCTATTTTTTTTTCTCAAAATTTTCTTTCCTTTCTTTTTTCCTATCTATTTTTCTTTCTATTTTATTTCCTTAGAACTTCCCCATTGGAGTCCAAGAGGATCCTGCTTTTTCAATCTCGAGAAAATTATATGTTTTGTTTCAGATCTTGTTCCAAACATTTGCCACATTAATACCGATGAGCATATAATTGGTGTAACAAAGAATATTATTTTCTTTGAGCTTAGCTTTTCCAATTAATTGCTCATTGCAAAGGTTGTTTCTTCTTATTACGTCATTTACAAGATCCTGAAGACAATTGTGATACTTCCTCTTGCAAAGCTATATTCTAAGAACTCCTTCATGGTTTGTTCATGATATATGGTATATATTTCACTGAGTTCTAACGATAAAAATATTTTCTATATTACAGATTACAATGATTTTTCACGAGGCCCTTAGGTTATATCCTGCAGTAACCATGCTTACCCGATCCATTTCTGCTGACAACCAAGTGGGAGGAATGTACTTACCAGACGGCGTGAAGATTTCATTGCCAATCATCCTAGTTCACCATGACCATGAAATTTGGGGAGACGATGTAAAAGAATTCAAGCCAGAGAGATTTTCAGAAGGAGTTTATAAGGCAACAAAGGGCAAACTTTCATATTTCCATTTGCCATGGTCCCTGGGTGTGCATTGGACAAAATTTTGCAATGATGGAAGCAAAATTGCTTTTGGCAATGATCTTACAACGCTTCTCATTTGAACTTTCCCCATCTTATGCTCATGCACCTAATAGTGTTGTAAACTGGTCCAACCTCAATATGGTGCAGATCATCTTTAATGTGAGACTTAAAACCTAGCTGATTTTAAATTTGTGTCCTCGCCTCTTGCTTGACATATGCCTCTATAAATCTAATGTAAATAAATTTTTTTATTTTTTTGTATGTCATTGATGTGGGTTTTGATTACAATATCCATGTATTGTGTTCCCCGTTATGGTCATGTAGGATTTTTCTCGCCTTTGTATCAAGATTACTTTCAAACAGAAGGTTGTAAGTATCATGTCTCACAATTAATTAGTGAACAATCCTGATCAAAAGCTCACCACAAAAAAGAACTATCGTTAGTAGCCGCAACAACCCCTACTAAAAGTTGAAATCGATATGACTAAAATATAAGGTTGCATGTCACATCGACCATTGAACCGAAAGTGTAACTATATGTGGTGTGGCTATAACATATAGTTACAACTATGGACATGCCGTCAAAGTTATCCTCGTACGCCTTAATAATGCACCCTACTAAAAGGTTTAAAGTAGTTGCATTTACAAGACCCCTACTAAATGTTCTTAAGTTTTCCTTTAGTTGCGCTTGATATTTTATTAAGACTCTAGTTGTTTTTTCAAATCTAATTTTGTACCTATCAAGCAAATAGGTAAAAATCTAAAGAGGGGAAGACCTTGTCACAAATCATTTAGAATAAAAAAATATTAATAAATAAATGCATAAAGTTTTTTAATACATTCATCTACCCATAATTATCACCAAACAAATGAACTTTTTTATATTCACCTACCCACAATTATCACAAAATAAATAAACTTTCTTACTTTCATCCAAATTATCAATTGAAAGAAAATGAAGATTCTACTATTTAATAAAAAAAAAACTAAAAAAGTACAAGTAAAATTCAAAGTCAATAACAATTTCATATGCATAACCAAAAACAATTCATCAAAAAAATGATAATTTCTTAATGAACCAAAATGGAAGAAATGAAGAAACATCGACCAAAGGCACTTCGAAAATATCGAATAAAAACCCCTAACTCTAGGTTTTGAAAATACATCAAACCAAAATCAGATCATTTACCACAAAGGGAACCTTTTCATAAAACCAAGAGATCCAATGATTCACATATGCCCGCAAACCCACATCTTTAATCCAAAAACCCAACCTCCACCCATAAAATTTTGCCCAAAAATGATAAAAAATAAAAAAAAATCGGTTTGGAAAATAAAAATCAAACAAAAAACAATAGATCTTTGAATAACAAATTTTTATTAAAAAGTAAAATAAAATATGAAAAAGAAAGCAAAGGAAGATAAACTCATAAACCAAGACCAAAGAGAGATTGAAAAAGAGATGAGTCTGAGAGCCTGTGTGTGGAAATTGGGAGAGAAAAATGAGATAGTGGGAGGGCGGTTCAAATTTCATTTTCGTCAATGACAAAGATATCAACTTTTTGGAGGGAGAAAATATAGGGTGAGAAAATAAGAATAAAAAATAAAATAAGTTTTGAAATAATTAAAATAAACTCAAATTTTAGTTGCCTTGTGTTCCACTATTCCTTAAGTTTTTTTCTTTGTACTCGATTTTTAAAAATAAATAAATATATTTGTATTAAATCAAAATCATAATATTAAATGCAAAATTTTAATATTAAAGAAAAATTAAAATAGTGAAGGAACAAGAAAGAAAAGGGTCTTGACATTAAAGGCAAGAACTCTTTTAGGGGTTTAATGAACGACCCTTTAGTAAGTTATGCATGCGTCTTATATATTTCAAATAAAAGTAATTTGGAGGAAATAATTAGAAAAAAGAAAACAAAATGCACAAAAGACGGTATCATTGTAGGAATAAAGGCATTTTCAATACGAAATTAAGCTATTGGTATTATCACATTAAGAAGAATATTCCTTTAGGCACATCAGAGAGTCTTGTTCTGAATCTAACATGACACTACCATCCTAAACATCTCTTTTAGTAAGAGAGTATTGGTCTGAAATGAAAGAAACTGATTCAAATAATCTAAATTTTTTCCTCCTCATCTAGCCAATTATCACAAAGAATTTCCTTTTATTATTTTATGTATAGACTCTGAACTATTGATAGTAAGCTATAATAGTTTTTGAATAAAATAACAAGCTACATTTTTGGAGTTACAATAGTCATTCATTTATCTTGATGGTTTTTCTAGAGTAGTGAAGTTAGGTTCTTATTGTACTGTAGGTTCTTTTTTTTTTTTTTTTTGCATGGATTATTGTATCTGAGGTGAATATTGTCATCCCCTCACAAGCTGACTAGTCAAGAAGTGACGTACAGTTTGGCACAAAAGAGTAATGGTAGACAGCCAGCATCTAAGTTCTATTTTTAAGTTATCAACTCCTTGGGTCTGACTAATACCTTTGGCAAATAATCTTGCTTTAGCACACAGTCAATCGAGCCCACCTAATTTATATTTTTTTTAGATACACATTTACGATCAGTAATCTTACCATGAAAAGGTAGGGGAACCATTTTTCCTATGTTTCCTCGTCAAGTTCAATGGGCCACTGCAAAGTAGGGGAACCATTTTTCTTATGTTTCTCATCTAATTTGTAATTGATTTAAATACCAATGTATTCATAAACACTTTTTTTTTTCTACCAATGGGCCCTTGGTCTCTTGATCATATTTTGTCTACCTGCCTAACCTTTTGAGATACTGTGTGATTTCAGACAATCATATGCGTTGGGTTGTCAGCAGCATTATATATATTGAATTATTTCACATGAAATGTCGTAATCTAGACTAATTAGCCTTGAACTCGAGTCTTCCAAGGCATCTTTCTAAGAATCCGTTCATTTCTAAAACCATACCCATTAATATATAAGGATAGCACAGTCCATGACAATGGAATATGGACTACTTGGCGTTCTAGCTGTTTTCTTAATTGATTTCACATGCAAACTGACAAATAGAATGTTAACACATTAAGGACAACATGGTAATAATGATGAAAGAATGACATATCGGGTACTCCATGGAATATATTTCTTTTTTTTCTAATTTTTCTAGAAAAAAAAAAGTAGCTTCTGTAGAATATATAATAACTTTCTATGAAAAGGTGTAAATCGAAAAGATAATGAGTTTTGAAAAATGTTTTTTTTTTTTTTTCATAGAATTTCTTATTTAAAAAAAAAAACAAAATAGAACAGATATTCAAACCAAATTTTTATTTATTACTGATGATGCTTTTTCAACCTAATCTGACGGGAAATAGGTAGGCCACACTTAACTCGATTGTTTGTGGGCTAGATGTAAGTGCTGGCCTGATTGTCCGGTTGGAGGCAGGATCGCTGCACCATTGATCCGTGTGCCTGTGAATTTTAGCACTCCCTCGCAAAACAAGAGAAAAAAAGGGGGCCTGCAGGGCCAGGCCCGTGGCCGCTCCGATGCCTAAGTCAGTTTCCTTCTAAGAGAAAAGAGAGACTGCTTAGAGGGCGAATGTGTCGCATATGTTTATGTATCTAAGAATGCGTATGAGTGGTGGCGTATGAATGTGTGCGCATACCTTTCACCGATGGGTGGTCTTATATTTATAGTAGACGTTCTACTGTTGACTATTTCTTTATGCCAAACTATATGTAAGTTTATGACATTATTACCAAAGGACTATTAATTAATCCTCAGCAAATATATTATGATACTGTCGACTTAAACAATATAAACCAAATACACCTAAGTAATTTATTTTCAAATTTTAGTTTGGCTTAATATCCTCAAGTGCATGTGTCGACAAGTAATAAAATGGATATAAGTCCAGATATCGATCCCACAGAGATCTCAAGAATTCTAAATCAACTACCCTGACTACTCAAGATCCATACTATTTGGACCACTAAATGGCATTATGATTAAGCTTTTAAGCTATAAAATATGCAATTGTAAAGAACAAAAGAATGAATCAATTAATTAAATTGGAAATTTAAGAAGAAAGAAAAATAATGAATGATTAAAGAAATAAATGGAAATTGGATGTTTATCTTTTGGAAGAACATCAAGAAAACTGTTATGGTGAAACATCAATTCCTGTAGATAACTCCTCGATATAATTGCTCAGGTATTTCGTGTTTCAAAATCTATCCATGCTTTCAAGAAGGCAACCGATCTCTCCACACTCCACACCATTATATAATTTTCCCGACATTCACTTCTAAAACAAAGGAATTAGATAACTACTTTTTGATTGTAATTTCCTGCTCCGGTATTTTTCTTCGCAATACTTCATACCCATTTTACGGATCAGAAACCTTTAGCTCCCAAGTTATCTATATTGCCAAGGATATACAACTTCCCGACATTACTTCCACAAATTAAAATAGATCATCCTCTCCTTGATTAGATCTCGCCTAACACCTGGATTGGTTTCACTAATTCGACCGAGGGTGAACTCTCTCAAGCCACATGAAATTGATAACTCATTCAACTCATTCTGATTTCAAGTGAGAAGAAGATTTATCTGGGCAAACTCATAGAGCTCATTAGATCTATAATAGCAGTGGTTAATATACCCCTTAAGAAAATGTTCAAACTTCGCTGTGAATGCCTTCAGGTCACCTCGTGAGGCCTCCTTTTGAAATCAGAAAGCAAGTGAGACAAGTCTTAAACCTGTATAAGACACCGATATTTGGGACAAATAAAATAAAACCATAACCGAAGTAAATCTTAAACCTAAAATCACAAACTCGCCGTAACTACTACAGAAAGATTAATTCGACCATAACCTTTCTCAATGGAAGCCGGGTTCTAAATTAATAATTACACACTACAAATTTTCTCCGATCATGAGAACGACAATCGGGAAACTGAAAATTCACCTTTAAATTTATCCGATCTCAAATTATCCAGTAGTAATTTGAATAATTTGATTATCAGATTCACCGCTTCAAAAGTATAACATCCAATTCCAGAAAAGAAAACGAAAACTAGAAACGATAAATCTAATCTAATCTCTAACTATCAACATTGAGGAAAAGAAAAGAAAAGAAAAAGAAAACTAAAATGAAAATAAAGAAAATGAGCCTTCAAATACCTGCATCTCGTCTGTGTCGCCAGCCGCTTTTCATCTCGGTAGCCGCTATTTATGTGGTTTCTCAAATAAATCTCTAATTCCAATGCGCCTTTGTGGATTCCAGTTAGTCGCTCCATGTTCGCTCATGTCGCGACATTGATCTCTTGTCGCGATTACACTGTTGAAGTCAAGGCCATGGCAAAGATTTATCAATAAATCACACCTTGTTCCATCTTATGTCGCGACAAGGGAATCAATGTCGCAACATCAACTTAGTCTATCACAGGTTTAAAAGGTTGTTTCTCATGTCGCGACATCAATCTTTGTCGCGACGCCATTTTAGGATATTAATCGCTACGCCTGCTTTTCTCGGACGCGAGACCAAATACTCAGCATCTTTACCTGATTTTTTTTTTTAAAAGCCAACTGCACTGCGGGTACTTCGCCCACATCCTATAACAAAATCAAAATATTATATGCATATAATCAGTCCCATTTACAAATACAAAACTTTACTTTTACATTTACAAATCGAGCACTCCGAATCCTTACATGTAGTGAACCCTTCCGTGTGTCAGCCCACCTGTATGCTAAGTCTACAGATGTCTTCCTCGTACCTACACCTGATTAAAAAACCCGTGCTAAGCTTTACGCTTTTTGAATGTGGGAAACATGTGTCTTATGCATATACACATTTAATGCATAAAATACGTATAATATAAATTTTATGTATTTATATTATGAACTTATACGTACTTTTCTTTATAATAGTTTACTCTTATTCTATCTCCCGTAGGAGTTACAGATCTTATTCTTATGCAAAACTTATGCTTATAACAAACTTATGTTTATTCCTGACTCGTAGGAGTTGGCGTGGTAACTATACTTTATTCAAACTCATACTTAATGTAATTTATGTTTATTCAGGACTCCTGTAGGAGTTATAGAACTTATACTTAACAGACTTATTTTTAGTCAGGACTCTCGTAGGAGTTACATAACTTGCTACTACCGCACTTATTTTCAATGACTCGTGGGAGTTAAGGTAAATCATCTTATGTGACTTCTACTTATAATGTGACTTACATTCATTCTGACTTTTAGAGTTATATAGAACTTATCCTTATATTACTGAGTTTACCCTTATTCGAGGTACCCGTAGGTATCACGAAATTACGAACGATATTGATATCGTTAACTTATTCTTATACGTAAGTACTCGTAAGTACTACAAAACTTATACTGGTCTTACGGAACTTACACTGGTCTTACAAAACTTGGACATGTATTTCAGATCTTATACATGTTCTACGTGAGCATATACTTATTCCTTTACTAACTTATACTCGATCTTACTGAGTATACTTATCTTACTAATCCTATACTAGTCTTATTAACTCGACATGTATTTCATCTTATACATGTCTTACGAGAATATAATCGTCTTACGTGTGATCTTATATCATATGGCTACCCGTGAGGTACAATAAGTCGACCAATCATAATCGTATCACATACGTGGTTGGGACGTACGTATGCATACACATATTTTACCGTGTAATGACATTTAGTCTAGAGCAGCATGCATCGTAATTGTATACATATACTCTATTTTACTTCGATACGAGAGTACCCGTGGTATTACTTTAACTTATATTTATTTTACGATACGAGAGTACCAGGGTACTAACGAACTTATACTCGCTTTATCGACACGGAGTACTCGTAGGTATCATCGACTTATACTTATTTTACGTAACTGTACTCGCTTACCGATACGAGAGTACCCGCGGGGTAATAGTGTAACTTATCAAATACGTGAGTACCGTAGGTACCATGTAACTTAATCAAATACAGACTTCCAAATTTATCGGGATAATGTGAGTACCTAGGGTACTACGTAACTGGTCCCATATAGACTTATCGTGAGATGTGGAGTACCTCGTAGGGTACCAAAGGACTCGTCTTGCATACAAGACTTATTAGATACATGAGCACCTGCAGTACTACAGGATCTATTCACAGAGTACCCTTAGGTACTACTTTAACTTATCGCATCGGGACTTATTCGGGAGACGAGTACCCATGTACTACGTAACTAAATCAGAGACGTAATTTAACTTAATTTAACATAAGGAGTACCCGTAGTACTACGTAACATTTTCGATACAGAGTACCCGCAGTACTACAGCTTAATCGGGAGACAGGAGTACCTCCGTAGGTACTGGCGTAATAACTTATTCAGAGATGTGACTTATCAAATGTTATGAGGCCCGTAGGTACCATGTAACTTATCGATACGTATATTATCTCTATCTTTACTTTATTCTCTATTCTTGAGTCTTATCATATAATCATTAATTTCCTGCACTAAAGAAGATGTAATGATTAGACACAAAGACAATAAGTAATTAAGACATTATACAAGACTAAGTGCCGAGCACTAGTCAGACGGAGGCCTTGAAGACTTAACAGACAGAGTGTCAGAATCAATCTGTAACAAAAGTGCCAGAAGACTTCAAATGTGGCACCGGCATTTCAATCAGAGTGCCGGAGCACTAATCAAGAGTACCGAAGTACTAATCAGATAGCTTCTGAGCACTAATCAGAGTACCGGCATTTCAATCGGGAGTGCCGAGCACTAATCAAGAGTACCGGCATTAATCAGAGTGCCGAGCACTACAATCAAGAGTACCGAAGTATTAATCGGGAGCGCCAAGAGCACCCAATCGTGACGCCCACTCCTATCTCATTCTTTCGTCCTAGAAGTCATATGATCATATATCTTTCTATAACTTATAAGCCATCTTAATCACATTTTGTGATCGCGACATATTGTTTTTCATGTTCATGTTCATGCTTTTACTGCTTTTGCAAGCCTATATAATATTCGTGTTTCATGCCTATTCCATATGGTATTTCGGATATTTGTGGCTGATATGAAGTCCATCCACACATCATTGATGTATTCTAGTCCCTCTATGAATCGTTTATCGTGAGAAATTGGAATCACTCCAATCGGATCATCTAAACTCGTTGCGGCGCTTCATGCCAACTAGTTTGCCAATGATTTTACCGAGGGACTGTTTGTATTATCATTTTTCCGGTGTCTTGACTCTTACATTTTGACACTATGTCCTTCTTACTCATTTAAATCTAAGGTGCTAAGGGTTCTATTCCAACTGAATCACCCAATTCGAGCACCGATCCTGCTACGTCCGAAAAAATAAACCCTTATTTCTATGTTCAAAACTGGAATCAGAATTTTTCTGCACATGGCCCCCACTTGAGTGAATTTTTAGCCCCTTAGGATCAGATTTTGGCGATGCCTTCTCTTAAGTTTATTCTCCTCGAAGTCTATTTCCATAGCCACTTGAATCACTCAAATCGGATAAGAAATGAGGACGGCGGCCAAAATACGAAACTGGTCAAAACTGAAAATCCAGGACAGGGTTGTACTGGTACATGTCTAACTGTATCAGTACAAGCCACAAAATGACCAAAACATACAGTTGTACCGGCATGTTCAAATTGTACCGGTACAAGTCTCCGGTGCGCCTTTAATGTGTGTTTTTCTCCCTTTTTTCCATATTTGATACTCAAATCAATTCTATACTTCAAACACACATCAAAACCATTCCAAATTCACATTGGAATCTCTTTTCTACTCAATTCATCTTTCAATTTCATATCTTTCTTCAAACTTCTTTCATGAATTCCTCCAAAATCATTCTAATATGGGTTATGCACTCATATACAAACTAATTACTAAGATTTGTGTTAGGGTTTGTTCTAAACTTAAACTCAATTTCCTTTCATTTAACCATGAATCCAACAACAAAGGAAAGGATTCCCTAATTATCTTGTTCCTTGTGGGTTATACTAAACGATTTCAAGAAATCTAAGGTTATGATGCAATTCTATCAAAACCCTAGATTTAGAGACAAGATATTAACCATATCAAGCCTTAAATTCCATGATACATACAAAAATCCATACTCAAGGTAGCTCTACACCTGGCTTGGCTCTCCTCTTCTCTTCTTCTTCTTCTCTTCTTCTTCCTCTTCTTCTTCCTTCTCCTTCCTCTCCAATGCTTTTCCTCCTACAAATGAGACCACTTGGTCTTTAAATTAGATTTTGTTATGGGCCTTGTTCGTCCCTGTATTAAAACCCTTTTGGTTTTTAAATTTTCTTTTATTTGCTTTTGGCCCATAACTCTTCTATTTATAAATAAACTTTCCTTATTTCATTTCGCCTCAAAATCTTGTCAACTATGACTTTTTCGTCCCTTTTGGACAAATTACAATTTTGTCCTTAAATCTCAGAATTTTCTGGTCTCTTAGTCCTGCGGTTTCGCATTTAACTCACGAAATACCAAATTATGCTTACAAAATACCCTAAACATGTCGTAAAAACGATCAGTATATCTCGTGGCTTTACGTATTAATCGGCCGCTTTCAATCGTATTTCGATGCGTCGCGACATCAATCTTTCACGCGACAATGTTCCTCATGTTCTTAACTTCAACCCGAGTTTTGTAACTTTCAATCGAGTTTTCTTATGTCGCTGCATAACAACCTCTTGTCGCGGACATCAATCGATCATCGCGATGCTCAATCTTGTCGCCACTCAGATCTTCAACCCGCGTCATTTCGATGTCGCGACACGCCTTGTCGCTACATCAATTGACACTTACTGTGCTTTATTGACATCGTCTCGATGTCGCGACTAAATCTTTTGTCGCGACATGTACATAAGTTACAATCGCTTTCTACCTTTGCAAACCCCGCTACAAATTTTCCGTGTGCTTTCTCTCATGTTGCGACCTATATCAAATTTCCTTTAATTTTTGATGTCGTGATACTAAAATCGGATCGCGTGAAGCTCAAGAATCGCAACATTTAATCAACCATTTGTTTCCATTCCTGCCCAGCCACTTCTTGCATTTTTTATTCCACCATTTGTTGCATTTTTCCACTCGTATTTTCTTTCTTTCTTTTGTTCCCCAGAATAACAATAAATTTTATAGTTTCTTAATATTTCGTATCTTAATTATTCCTTTTACATTAAAATCAAACAAAATGGACTAAAAATAGATGACTTTTAAGCTCATCATCTACCAATTGGATGGTGATTAGGATTCGTATCCTATTAGATGGGATATTTCTTATTTCTGTCAATATCTGATTTTGTGTAGGATATAGAAGGAGTAGTTTATTTGAGATAATCTTCCTTTCCTCTTATCGGGTGATAAGGGATCCGATCCGACGGCTGTCGCGGATTATCTTACTTTCCTAATTGATAATGTTTGATCTGATGGACTGGATAGCTCGTGATCAAGGATTATTCTATTTTTTGTACCTATGGGAGTCTTCCCATAATTGCTCCGCGTCGATCTTAACCTTGGTTCAGATCATGGCCGCCAAGTTATCCAAATCGATCTGAGCGACCGCCTTCAAATTCGGGCCATCAGCCAAGTACCGAGTACTCAAATGGGTATGTCCAATGATCGCCTTCACCTCAGCCGATCTCTCTCTGGCCTTAGCGAAAGGGCTCGCGCGCCTATTTTTCAAACCCTATCAATACTCACTCGTACGGTAAGGGCGCGGTCAGATCATTTCGCCTGGATGCAATTTCCACGTGTCCGCTTGGGGGCGGGTTAGTTACGCTTAGTCACCACCCCATGTCTCAGGATAATGATGACTCGGGGTTTTCACGCCGTTTCTCCTACCCTTCTACTTTTTTAGTCTCTTCGCACTTCCTCCATCATGTGCTTCTCATCCCTTTAACCTCTTCTCGATTTCGCATTTTATTTGCTCATAGTTTGCTGAGCCTTTTGTAGAGTCTTTTTTCTCTGTATTTTTACTCGAGGTAGCTTTTTCTGGCTTCCTATCCCCGGGACCATATGCCTCTACCTTTTTATTTCTCTCCGACGAGGCGCTAGGGTTGGATTGACTGGATTTCGTTTTTATCATTATGGGTCCGGCCGCTCTTCCTTCTTTACGACAAGGGCACACTCTTCTGGTTGCTGTCGCCTGGATCGTTAGGATGCTTTCTACCGTTTCGCATAGCTTGAACCCCTAAACGTCGCTGGCGCCTCCTTCCTCGATAAGGGTAAAGAGAAAATAAACCTAATACGATCACGGGGGTCGATTACCTAAACTCGTCCAACATGCTATGACTGTGGGACCTAGTAAGGTCGGTCCTTCAGATAGTTAGCCTCGCTCGAACGTTATCGAATTTCTCCCCGCCCGGTCTGACCCCGACGCCTCGACTTTATGTAGCTTCCGCGGCTCGGGATGGTATGTTTTTTTTGCTGCTCTGAGAATGGTCTTCTATTTTCCGCCGTATCCCTTTATGAAAATGGTTCTTCAACATTTCACGAAACCGTCTCTTCCCAACTCGCTCCCAACAATGGGCATTTTGGTGGGCCTATCGGGCCTTTTTTAGTGGACAGGGGCCTCTGGCTTCCCAAATGCGGGTTTCTCATTCTTCCATCTTTTAGCCCAAAGGAGACCACCGAGGGCCTGCGGCTTCTCCGGTGACGCTCCGGAGTCTCTCCTGATCTCGATCTTCCTTCTTCGTGATAGGTCATGGAAGGGACGCTATTTCTTTGTCGCCTGCTTCAATCGAATACAACTTTTCCGATGCGGACGATACTTCCTGGGTGTTCCAACTACTGGTTTTCGATAATCTTCTTTGAGTATTTGCAATCGCTTTCGCATGACTTGTCTAAAGGTGATCAATGTTTCATTTTATATTATCTTCATGTTTCCTGTGTGCTCGTCTTAACCTCGTCGAAGATAATGTCATAGTTCGCGCTGGCGAATGTCCCGTCTGGCCCCACGCCAGAGTTTATAAAGCCTCCACATTCCCGGCCCATCTAATTTGGAGGTCCTGTGACGCTCCTCTACTTCTAGGCCTTCGCTCCTTCCACTCGAGTCTCCTCCACTGGCTTATCACGCCACTCCCACCGTGGAGAGATTTTGGTTCATTCAGCGATGGTCTCGGCTTCCTTGAGTGCGTAAAAGGAAAAATCAAGCTCCACCGAGAAGGATTCCACGATTCCTGGCCAGTTCGTAAATCAAAGACCGACCCTTCGGGCTCGAGAACCGAAGGCGCCGGCCGCCAGCCCAAGGCTCCTCGTGGTTTGAGACCCCCGCCTCCTTCTAAGCCTCGTCAGAGGCAGTGTTTTTCGCGAGGCCGCCGAAAGGTACCGCCGCGCTATGCTGTTATCGTCAGGATCCGCCTTCTGAGAATGCCAAGTCACCTCTCGAAAGGGCTACCGAAATAAGAGAAAGAGAAACCAAACCAAAAGCTGATCACACATGGACTCTTTGCTCTAATGAACTCGCTACGCGCAGCGCCTCATCCATCCTCATGATTCTCGACTCTCGAGGCCGAAAAGCTGGGTCGCTGACGAGGCTCTGGCTTTATCCCTTCAAGGGGTTGCATCGGTAAGTTTCCGATCATGCTTACTCCCATGTTGATTCCAGGTCAGTGTTAACTCATGTTTGATGGCGCAGTAGCCAATTATCTACGCCCGAATCGGTGCCAAACTAAATGAAAAGCACGTGAGAATCGCCTTGATTTATATATGAGGGCGTCGCTCTCACGTCTCGAGCGAACCGAAATACAGGAGCGAAAAGTGTGATATGAATGAAGAAGTGAAGCCACTTAAATCTGATCTAAAACATACCACGCCACCGCCGCAGAAAAGTAGAGAAGATGAGGTTCGACGTAGCTGACGCGATCAAGGCGAGCCGGAGGTTCGTGATGCTGCCTGTGCCGCAAATGATTTGATTGAGACCTCGAGAGGTCAAGTCCGCCAAGTGTGAGCCTAAATGGAGCGAGAGTCATCACATCTCGGGCGAAGCCGCGATCTTCGCTGAAACACGCTACGCCAATGGCGACCAACGATAAGGAAACACAACTCGGCGTTCCGTCGCGGCTTCGAGGTCAAGATGTCACAGAGACCGCCGCCGTGAGTCCTCCGCCGCAAACTCGCGAATCCGCTTGAACGAGAGGTCGCGGACATGCAAATCTTCATCGCACGGGATTAGCTCGCCGGGCCGTAAAGACGAGGTTAGACAACCGAGACTCAAGCCTGCGTTCGGGCCTCTGCGGCTCGCCAACGCAGTCGCTCACGCCGCATCTCGTGACCGACTTCAACTTCACCTCCTGCGACGAAGAGGCAGAGGAATCTTTTCTACGAACCATTCTCAAGATCCCGGTACTCCCGCTCGAGGCCCATTCCCATCTCATCGTCCTGTCTCCTCTTGCCGACGCCGAACTCCCCGTGCTCATCTCTGCTTATTCGATGTCGACTTATATATATATATATATATATATATATCTACCCGTTTTCTTTCGTCGGGCCTGGGGCCTGAGACCTATGTAGCCCTCCTTTTAATAAATACTCATTTTAAAGATCTGCGGTTCCTTACTGATATTTCCTTTACTTTTCTCCTCGAACTATATAACTCAATTAAGGGCCTGAGCAATCGTGCCGCAACCGAGTCATCGAGGCCTCGCCATATTTCGCCAGCCGCCCGCTCTAGTCAGACGGCTGTAGTAGAGCTCGCCACCGAGCCCCTAGCCTTCATCTACCGCTAGCATGAAGCCGACTGGGTTCCTCAGCCGCACGCCCCGCTTGCGGGCCGAGGCCGCCACGAATATCGCGTGAGCTCGCCCACGTGGAACTAAGGGAAGAGCCTGGGCCAGAGGAATAGCTGAGAGCAGGCTCGCCCAAGTGAACCGATGAAGAGTCACAATGTGAATATTGAGTAGAGCTCGCCCAAGTGAACTGACAAGAGCTCACAGAGTGGAAAAGTTGAGTAAAGCTCGTCTATGAACTCCAGGAAGAGCCTGGGCTGTGAGTGAATAAATGAGCAGAGCTCATTCAAGTAAATTGATGGAAAGAGCTCTGCCGTTGTGAATAGTCGAGCAGAGCCTCGTATTACGTGAACCGATAGAAGAGCCTGGCCAATGTGAATCACGGGGCGTGAGCTCGTCCATAAGGAACTCGAGGGAAGATTTGCCAATGTAAAAAGTCGAGGAGAGCTCGCTCTTATGTGGAACCGAGAGGAAGAGCTTCTGTGAATATCGAAAGGGTGAGCTCGTCCATGTGAACCGATGGAAGAGCTCGTCATCAGGATCATTGGCAGGAGCTCGTCCATATGAACCGAGGGAAGAGCCTGGCCACCGAATAGTCGAGGAGAGCTCAGCCCATGTGAACCGAGAGGAAGAGCTCGCCGCAGAATAGTCAGCAGAGCCTGGCCCATGTGAACCATTAGAAGAGCTCACACGTGAATTGGTCGAGTGGCGATGTAGCCGAGCGGGCAATGTAGCCCTAGCCGGTCTGACTCCCCGAGGCAGCCGCGGGCCTCGCGCAGAGTGTGTATTTAGCTCGTCAATGGTGCATACCTGTACCGAGTGGCAATAGCCCGAAATGGGTCCGACTTCGAGGCGCCGCGTGGCCGTCCGTATAGATGAGTTCGCCAATGGTGGCTCCACCGAAAGGGCGATGTAGCCGAGTGGCAATGTACCGAGCTCTGGCTCGACTCCCGAGTAAGGCACAGCGTTCAGGCAAAGGCATGCAGCTCACAATGGTGGCCTGCCCGAAAGGGCGAGTGTACCGAAAGTGGCAACGTAGCTTGAGCCCGGTCCGACCCGAGGCAAACAGAGCCCTCGCGGCAGAGTAGATGAGCTTGTCAATGGTGCCGCTCCGCACCGAGTGGCGATGTAGCCGAACGGGCAATGTACCGAGCGATTCAATTCTAAGGCGCTGTATTCGCAGTAGATGAGTCGGCCAATGGTATGTTCCGCACCGAGTGGCTATGTAGCCGAATGGCAATGTAGCCCGAAATGGGTTTGACTCCGGAGGCAGCGTGGCCTATGCAGAGTAGATGAGCTCGCCAATGGTGGCGTCCCAACCGAGTGGCTGATGTAGCCGAACGGCAATGTAAAATGAGTCGGGTCCGACTCCGAGGCGCCGTGGCCTCTGCAGAGTAGGATGAGCCCATCAATGGTGGCGCTCTAGCCGAGTGGCGATAGCCGAGTGGCACGTAGCCCTGAGCTGGGTCCGACTCTCGAGGCAAACAAGGGCCCCAGGCGAGTAGATGAGCTCACAAAGTGAGCCGCTCGGGCTCCGTCGCACGACCGCCGGCCGATCCGTCGCGCTCCACTACTCCGATTTCCTCGGAAAGGTGCGAACGCCTTTAATGCCGACCGACGGAGAATTTGAACGCTCGTGTGACCTTGAGTAAGCCGGCCTTCTTATAAATGGTGATTTCATCGCTAATGAGTTTACGTTTTGAAGACTTGGGCTTTTGTGGTACGTAACTGGAGTCTGCGTGAGATGGAGTATCATCGGTCCGTGGTCTTCACCGGCGATCCAAATGGAGATTCCTGAGTGGTCCCGCTTGCTTTCTTCTTGTGGAGTTGTGTTTTTCTCCCTAGTCTCCCTTTTATGGGAAAGTTATGTTATTCCCCAGCTTCGTGCTAGGGAATGCTCCAGAGAGGCGATGTATTTCGCCGCCTTCCATTTTCCGTTTCTTCTTTCTTCCTTCCTCCTTTCTCCTTCTCCTTCTTTTTCACTTCTTTCCTTTCCTTCTCCTTCTTTTCATTCTCTCTTTCTCCTTTGCCTCCCTTTCTTTTCCTCCCTCTTTCTTTCTCCCTATTTTTTTTTTTTTTTTTTTGGCGCTTCAAGGAAATCACAGACGAGTGCTTTTCAGATGTAATCGAGGACACCACTGAGTGTAACTGATCAGAATCGAATGTGTCTAACTGAAATAAAGAATAAATTTTCCTTTTATGTATATGAATCTTCTTATTGTGCCTTTTTCTGTATCTTACATATATGAACTGCTTGAGATGTCTAACCAAATAATCAATGAACGCCCCACTTGTCACATGGGATCCGTTAAGGCATTATTTAACACATAAACCGATGCCATCGTAAAACGCTTAAGATAAGCTCCGCATTCCATGTATGTCAGAAGATTTTTCCTTCCTCGTCTGAGCTCATAACGCCCGGTCCGACGACTCGGATATGATGTAAGGACCTTCCCGGGCCAGCCTAGCTTTTCCGCGCAATATCTTCTCGCCGCGTGGTTTCAAGACTAAGTCGCCTCGCATTTAGCCCCGGAGTTGACTTTTTCGATTATAAGTATCTGTTGTTTTCCTTGATACTCCGTACGCCTTGAACGCCGCTCGCTTTCATCTAGAGTTCTAAGTTTAGACGTAAGGGCCTCGCCATTATGCTCCTCCGATGCTAACTCGATCCTCGAGACTTTATTCGACCTCCACAGGGCTATCGCCTCGCTAAAGGCTAGCAAATGTGGTTTCCCGAGTTGCCGACTGAAATATTCTATAGCCCATATGACTGTGGAGGCATTCACCCGTTTCCTTAAGGTTTTCCAACTCGTCTAAGGCGCTTTAAGGGTTCTCATAGTAACTTTTACCGCCCATTTGATCATGTGCACTGGGACGAGTAATAATTTTTAATTCCGAGCTCGGCACAAAAATCTCTTAATTTAGCGTTGTCAAACTGTTTTCCATTGTCTGATACCAGGGCTCTTGGAATACCAAACTTGCATATGATGGCTCGCCACACAAAATTGCGTATCTTCCAAGCCCCAGAATCGCGGGCTAAGGGCTCGACTCGCCCATCAGCGGCTAATCCAACGCGACGACATGAATCTGCACCGACCTACTAATGGGTAAGGGTCCTAATATGTCCAAACCCCATCATTGAAAGGCCAGTGGACTCAGGATCGATGCTGCGGCCTGGTGGGAGTACGAATCCGCGTGCTCCCGGGCAGATTCAGATTCGACCAGGTCACTGAATCTCAGCATGGTCAGCCGCTAGTGATCCCCCGCCTTAAGACTTTTCCTGCTAATGCCCGAGCTCCGATATGATTCCCACATATACCTTCGTGGCACCTCTCTCAAGACGCACTGTGTCCTCTCCTCGCGATGCATTTAAGGAAGGGTGTGAAAACCTCGCTGTGCAGGCTTCCTTATGATTAGTGAACCCGTCGACCTCGCCTTATTTTGGTCGCTCTCTTCTCGGGCTGCCCCAAGAGCTCCGCTTCATTATATAATTCCAAATAGGTCCATCCAGCTCCTAAGACGGACTCCCACGGCGACCCCCATGCTATATAAGGATCAATAGAGGTCCCGCCAAGTATTCAACAAGGTCGACCGCGAGGTCTTCTGTGAGGTCGTGGCTAACTTCGCAAGCAAGGCCCGTCTGAATTCCTCTCGCTTGGGGACATGTTCGAATTCGAACCAACACGAATTTCTTTAATAGTTCGCGGACCTTCTGTAGGTATAAAATCATCCTTTCACTTTCGCCTCGTAGTGTTCTCATTCTGCTCGACCACCAAACTGGGTCATCAGAGACCTCTAGCCGATCGACCTCTAATGAACGCGAGGTCGAGGCCCGCTATGACTCGCCCCACACTCGTGTCTCTCTCGCTTGTTAGATGTTTGAATCCAAATATGAGCGCACACTAATGTCTATTCCTTCCGGGAGGTTAGGATTGAAGCCTACCCTGGGCCTCCCTTGTGCATTCGAGGCTCCATCTACAGAGAGTTTCCAAATCGGAGGTCGTCCCCGTGAGCCGGTCTCGAAAGTGTTACGTCTGAGTGGAATTCCATGACGAGGCCTACAGACTGGCCCTTTATGGTCGCTTTCACTCAGGACCGGCGTCGAACTCGCTTAGCCCCACGGCCCACTTCACGCCCCTTCCTGAGACTTCTCGTTTGTGCAATACTTATTTCCATCGTGATATTCCGTCTGACTTCTATGGTATGAGCCTGTAAATGGGGACAGCTTCCGAAATATGCTACTCAACGCCAAAAGATTAATTTTCCATCCCTGCAATTCCTCTCCTCCGCTCCTCCTGCAGCTCCTGGGCCACAATAGTAACCGGTGTTGTACTCGGCTCTTTGTCTCCCACGAGTACCCGGGCTCCGGCTCGAGAAGTCCGATACTACTACATGTAGTAGTGAGTTTCCCTTCAACAGACTTACTAGAATGGGTGGAGAACTCTGTATGTTTTTAATGCCAGAATGCTTCTTCACACTTCAAGGCCCCATCGAAGGCCTTCAGATTTTGAAGAAAGGCCGGCATCACCGCTCGATACGACAAGCCAGTGGTCGCAATCCTTCCTCAAGTACGCTAGACTTTTATACCGAGCGGCGACAGATGCCGAGCATCGCTTTATTTTCACTCGATCGCCTCAATTCCCCGTGATCGACTCAGAAACCTGGGAATTTTCTCCGGCTGACACGCCGAAGGCACATTTGGCTGGGTTCGCCTTATGTTGTAATTCCTTAGGATCTGGAACGCCTCAAAGAGATTTGTGCCGATGTGGAGATCGACCGCGGTGGATTTTACCAAAGATGTCGTCTACGTATACCCCATACCGCGCCATTCGCTCTCCTCCGGGAACATCCTGGCTCACTAACCTCCGGTAGGTCGCTCCCACGCCTGAAATCCAAACGCAAGATTACCCGAGCAACAATAGTTCCCTCGCGGCCGTAACGAACGAGGTCTTTTCGTCACCATGCCGATCCGTTGTAACCGGAAAATGATCCATAAAACTAAGAAGCTCAGGCCCGCTGGCGCCTCCACAATGAGGCTCCATCCTTGGCAAAGGGAAGCCAGCCCTTCTACGCTTTGTTTATGTCAATGAAGTCGATACAGAGTCGCCATCGCCATTCGCTTTTTAACTAGTACAACATTACCAACCACTGATATTCTACCTCCGATCGCCCGTTGGATGGAGTTTGCCAATTTCCTCGCTGATGGCTTTCGCTCTTTCGCGCCAAGCTCCCCGCGCTATTGACCGTCTGGGCTGATGGGTCGTGTTCAATCTATGAGTGATTATCAGAGGGTCGATTCTCCCATGCCCGCTCGCTCAAAACGCCTATTCGCCTTAAAACCGAAAGCGAGGCGCTTTCGAGGTCTTCCGCTTAGTTCGAGACGCATGAGGCGCAGATGTTCCGTCGCCATCTAGTTTATACCGAGCCCTAGTTCCTCCGAGGGCCTCTGCAGAGGAGCACCTCGTCACACATGTCAAGCCTGCTGGCTCTACATTCACGTTGTCGACTACTCTTCACGGAGGTCGTAGCATTCCCGCCACCCACGACTTCACCATCCCTACTCCATGTATGGTCGGGAATTTGATTACCGCGTGACACACCGAGGGACGGCTTTATTGCATCGAGGGTCCGCCCAAAAAGAACATGTTATGTCGACGGGCGCCTACGATAAGGAACCTTACTGGGCCGGTCGCCGTCGCAAGGGGTCCACGTGTGAGCACCCAGCTTGAATCGAGCCCAATGGTAATACCTTTTCTCCCAGAAACCCCCGCAAATGTGTGTTGATGTGTTCGCTTTCTCTCCTAATGCCCATTTTGTCGCTGGTCAAGCGAAAAATGATGTCACCAACTCCCGTTATCAATTAAAACCCATGAACTGGTTGCGGTTGCTACAATCGCGAACTACCAATGGTCATGGGGGTGCCGGCATCCCCTCCGTGTCCGAAATGAGAACGTTGACGGGTAGTGTCGAAGTCAGCGAATCGCTTAGATATCGCTTGTATTTCCCCTACGCCGACCGATGCTACGCAGTGGGCCTTCCGCTGAGTCGAACTAGATTCTCCTCCCGCGAATCCTCCCGAGATCGTGGATTTCCAAGGGGCTGTTTGCCGAAGTCATTGTCACGAGCAGCCGTTGTTGAGTCCGGCCCGGTCTCCGATTCCCCGGCCCGACTCGCCCGATTCTCGGTCGATTCTCGGGGCTTGGTTCCTCAGAGATATGAAACGCCGAGGTATTCGCGCTGTATTAAGTACTCTATTTCTCTTTCAAATAGATACAATTGTCCACGATGCCCATAATCCCTATGGAACTCAATAATATTTAGTGTCATTCCTCGCGGTCTCGATTTCATCCGAAATCACATCTTAGAACCGCCATTTCAGATTTCATGGTGACCTACGACACCGAGGCTATTAGGGGAGTGAAGCGCCGAGGCGAGTAACGCCGCTGCCTTTCGGGATTGTAGGGGCCTGCATACTCGAGATTCCCCGCCTTTAGTGGGATCGTTTCGATCTTTTCGGGATTTTTCCCGTCAGTTTTGTCTTTGGCTTCGCCTCGCCGTTGGTCTGGTCAGATTTCTCTTTACGCGGAATAGCTCTCCCTTCGATATGAGGGCTTCCTCGCTGCTTATATATTTCTCCGCTTTCGCAGTACCTCGCCATGCTTGCTGGGGTTTTCGAGATGGAAAACATCGTATCCTTTCGATCGCATTCCTAACCCCGCAATGAATGCCGTGATGGCGAATTTTCTCATCGTACGTCTATCTTCAGGGACTTGGCATTGAATCTTTGCACGTATGACTCTCAAAGCCACAGCCCGCTTGACTGGCCAATGCATGGTAACTCCTGCCTCCTCGTATGTCCCGGCTCCGGATGGCGGAGACGAACGCAATGGATAGTTCTCTGAATGAAGAGATTGATGAAGGGGGGATTCTATTAAACTAGGCTAAGGCTGGGCCTTTTAGTGTAGTGGCAAAGCTCGCACCGCATGTGGTCTTTGAGCACCCATGCAACTCCATTTACCTGCATTGAGGATGGTCCACTGGATTCGCTCCATCGAAAGCCTCACTCAGGGCATTTTGAATTTTGGCTGAAGCTGACAAATGTGAACACCTCTACTGGTGGAAGGGTGATTCAGTTTGTTATACCAAGGTATCCATAGTGTCCGGGGCGTGTCCCTTAACCACCTTCTTCCCACTCCGCCGAGCTCCCGTCAAGACTTCAAACCTCCGTCCCAAGGTGATCGCTTCTTCCAGCCCTGTGGGGATGTTGTGGTCCTTCGTCTCCTCGATACGTCCTCCATCGCTTTCCGCTTTCCACGCAAGCATTGCGGGTCCATGCCCTGCTTCGATCAACTCGCTTCGCCGCACTGGGAATGCCGTGGATCGCGGTCGCCCTCGTGGCGCGGATGTTGCGACCTTCCCGGGTCTCGCCGTGGTCTCCGCGACGCCGCATTCGCTATTCGTAAGTTGTTTCAACTTTCTATCGCGCTGGTTGACTAGGCGAGGCTTTTACTTCATTTGTATTGCCCCGCATTGCCGACCGCCCCAGAGGCCTTACCGTCTGGGTGATCGTCAGCGGATCTCGTGATCCTTGTGGATTAGCCCTGCAGGTTCGAGTTGATACCATCAAGAATCGAGAAATCGCTTATATTTGTACAGAACTATCGCTCCTGGGCCGTATGTGCCAACCGATGATGCTTTCAACCTAATCGGGCCGGAGCGTGTAGGGCCTGGCTAGACCCGATTATTTGTGGGTCGGGATGCAAAGGCCTCGGGATTGTCTGGGCCGGCAGAGGATCGTTGGACTATTGATCCGCTGCGTGCCTGGGACGAGCACTCCTCCTCGCAAAAACAAGAAAAAGGGTCGGCGAGGGCCGCGGCCCGGTCGCTCCGATGCTCAAGTCGGCCTCTTCTAAGAGAAAAGAGAGATCGCTTAGAGGGCTAATGTGTCGATATGTTTATGTATCTAAGAATGCGATGAGTGTTGCTCGCATGAATGCGTGCTGCACTTTCACCGGGATGAGTGGTCTTATATTTATAGAGTAGACGCTCTACCAGCTGGATGATGGGATTAGACTAGACTTATCGATGGGATATTTCTTATTTCTGTCGATATCTGATTTTGTGTATGATATAGAAAGAGTAGTTTATTTGAGATAATCTTCCTCCTTATTGCGACAGGGATCCGACCGATGGGTTGTAATGTCGCTGATTATCTTTACTTTCCTAATTGATAATGTTTGATTCGATGGACTGATAGCAAGGATCTGGGGATTATTCTATTTCTCTCGTACTCTATGGGAGTCTTCTCATAATTGCTCCGGGCCGATCTTGGCTTTGTTCAGATCAAGCGGTTGTCAAGTTATCCAAAACTCAATTCTCCGAGCGACCGGGCCTTCAACCCGCCATCACAAGTAATTCAGGCACTCAAATGGGTATGTCCAGCGGATCGGGCCTTCACCTCGAGTTGATCTCTCGCTTGGGCCTAGTGAGTGGGCCTGCACGCCTATTTTTCAAAGCCTATCAATTAAATATTATAAAACGGCTAGTTTTAGTAATTATAATATTTTGATGGGAACGGATCGTATGGCATTCCAAAGTATATATGCATTGTTATTGATGGCTATTCTTTTGGAAGATATCATCTATACAAACTACTGCAAATTTTAAAATGACTTAATGTGATAAATGATACCATAAATGTTATGTCATTGTTTTGGATGTATTCTTCTGGAAGATATCATCCATACAACTACTGCCAATTATATGTATTATCATCACACTATATGTATTGTCATTGCATCATTTATCTGTTGGCGACAATAACTAGTATATCTTAATACGAGGGTTCGGTGATGATCCATTTACGTTTCCGTTTTGTATTTGGCTTTTGCTTCTTTTTTCTTTTTCAATTTTTGGTTTGAAATAATCGTAGCAATAATTTAGGCATACCGCTTGATCAAACTGACGTGAGAAATAAGTTTCGGGCAATCAATTTCAAGATCAGGTTTGATTTTCTCCAAGCATGCTCAATTTGGATTCAGACTTCTGAGATAATGTTACAAAACTAAAGTTCAACTCAAACTCCATTTACTATTTTATAATATTCATAATGCATAATATTTCGTATGATAACATTTCTTTTTTATTCTCTATATTTAAGAACAAATCAAATCATATTGTATGTCATTCATTTTTCTTTGTGTAAATATGTATAAATTTATAATTTTTTTTTTTTTTTTTTTTTTTTTTTTTTTGCTTAGTAAATTTTTTTCCTTTTTACTAAAATTTTATTTGAAATATAATAGGATTTTTTTAAAAAAGAAGTTATTATAGATAAATTTTAGCAGTAATCTAACCTACTTTATTTAATCCCATCAATTTGAATCTAATCTAATTAATCTTTGAATTTAATCCGAATTAACCCAATTTTAATCATATCAACAAAAAATTTTACCTGAGGAGCTCTTGAGTTTAACTTGAACAACTTGAGCCACAACGATTATGTCTTAATTCAGTTTGAACATAGATTAATTATCGTCTTAATTTAGCTAAGCCAATTCGCAACCCCAACATTGCAATAAGCTTCCCTGAATCGGCTAAAAGATTGTAATACATGAAAAGGTTTACAATACGACAACCATTGCGAACTTGAAAAGCTAATAATGTTGGGATTGCGTGGACATTTAGAATATTACAAGAAGTAATATTTTAGAATATTTTACTATTCCACATTAATTATTAATTAATACTTGGGTGCCAATACCAATCCTCATAAAATTAATTAAATGATAGTTAGATGGTAATCTCAAATTCACAAAAATAAAAATAGTACTATGTGGAATAGCTTTATTTATGATACTATGCAATTTGTGCCATTAGATATACATACAATATGTCCGGGATTAGTTCCTTCAATGAGATCTTTATCCCCGGTCAAGGAACAATTACCAAAAGTCTAGCATTCTCAAGTTTGGCTCCAATGAGTTTTATTTTGATAGAAAAACGTAATTATGCTTTTACCATATGAAATGTGAACATTAAGTAATAATAATAAGGACATCAATTTCGATATGAGAAAGTCCTTTATTCTTTTTTTTATTTCAAAACAAAATATTAGATTAATATCGATTGATTATGTGATTGTGTCAATCCACAAAAATTTAAATAAGCAATTGGATGACTAGGTCAATCCACAAAATAAAATTAGTAGTTTGGTGACTATACCAACTTAAAAGAAATAAAAGTACAATTGGGTGACTATATGACTCCACAAAAAATAAAATGCCAAGAAATTAGTAACACCTAATACACCATGGCATAACCATCAAAATGACTCAATACTCTCCCTGAAATACTATTTTCTCATACACTTTCCCGTTGTTTTATACTTCTCTTTATAATTCTCTGTGCTTAAAAAATATTTGCATCTTGTTACTGTTTCCCGAATGCTTATTTATAAGCAATTTTTGAACCCAAAGTGACTTACTATTGATGCAAAGTCTGAAAATGGCGGTGAGAGAATTTTTGTCTCCTTGTGAAATAATGGCAGCTTTTGGCATCCTCATAAATGGGGTCTGACCCTACGAATAATGCAAAGATCAAGCCAAGCAATAATGTGTGCTTTAAATGATGACACGGTTCATATCCCGAAAGAAAACCGCTGCAGAGAAACCGTATCTGAACATTCTAGAAACATTCCCTCAGAAAAGACAAAAACAAAACACTTATACTAAACCCCGCTAGTTATGTGGATAGAGTGCTTGAGGTAACACCATAAGGACCATTAGGTTGGACAAATGTGAGGAGAGCATGACTCGAGGTAGGCGTGCATTGTGACTTAAGACAAACGTGGAACTCGCATGATATTCCGGAGGAGGTATCATCCGATGGAGGTGGCGTGACGCTCTAAAATCGGGGTCCGCCGACTGTTCGGCCAACCTCGCGAAAAATCTTATATCGCCTCGTGATCACAAGATGCATACCGAAAGTAAATGGCCACTGAGTCCTGATCAACACTCATCAAATATACCCAACTATATTCCAATAGTTCAACTCACAAAATCTATATCCCAACCAAATATATTACATGGTTCAAGAGTTATAACATTTCTCTTAATACAATACATATTAAAATCTATAATTCTAATACATATTATCCAAAAACATCAAAGCCACAACCCGGCTTTCTTCAAAATCGGTCTCTAAGAAGAGCTATCTTCTCGAACACCCCTGTACCTGAAAAAATGTTCCCTCGATAAGGTGAGCTATCGTCCAGTAGTGGAATCACCCTAAATGGGCTATCCCAAGTGCATATGTAATGTCTAATTTAAACACACACTCAAGTAAATATGTGATCCTACTTGAATGTCTAAATGCCACTTCCCATGTCTCGAGTCCTCACCGACTCCCTCACTCTTGCCTAAGCCATGCATGAGAAAATAATCATTTTCAAAACAAAACCTGTTATTCTTGAAAATATACTACCGAAGTGTATGTAAAAATATGGGACTAACCGAAATTGGTTGCGAGCGCTTCAACAACTTCACGGTCCTCATCCGAAATGATCTGTTGGCCCATCTCCCAACCCAATTCTCCGGAATATCATCCTGTGAAATTCCTTTCGCAACCATGTTCGTTTTTCAGAAAATTCATGTCATGCACTAACACCTAATCTCTAAGTTACCCAGTGCATATAAAAATGCATTATGCCATTTTCAAAAGCATGTATACAATATGTCAATATGCATATTTTCAATCAACTACATTTACACACATGTAATTCAATGATATCAACCATCACCCAAATTTAACTCACTTGAGCCAATCACAATATCATCTCCAATAATTCAAGCACACATCATATGGACGATTTTGGTCCAATTCACACAAACCCGGGACTGATTTTAACACTCCCTAAAATGTGAAAGCATGGGTTATCCGTGGGCAATTTCACACGCCCAACCTCCTGGCCTCTCCACTTTTTGAAACCAATTTCCTTGGCCATTTCCGGCCTCCTACTCACCAAATCACAATTTATTTAATAAATCATCACACAACACCCAAAAACAGTCCCTAAACTCGCTACTGACCGGCACAAATGGGTCTCGTGAATTCCAACATTTCTTGCCCAAGATTCAAATTCCATCAAACGGCCACTCATGGCCTCAATCCAACACAAACATCAACAAAGCACTTAAACCAAGAATAAAACAAGTAGGATGAAACCCCTACCTCACGGAGTTTTTTGAAACTCCTTAAATCTGGTGTCCACGCGTTGTCCTCTCCGCATAGAGAAGCTTTGCTTCTTGTCCCAACGACCTACTGGCCGGAGTCGTTTACAATTCTAGAGAGAAGGAAGACTTTCACTAAAAAAATCAAATTTAGTTAATGGATATTTTTCTTCTTCCCCACGCTTTTCCTTTCTCGTTTATTCTTCCTTTTGCTTTTCTTTCTTTTCCTTTTCTCATTCCATTTCCCCATCATTTCTTCTTCTTATTTCTCTTTCTTTTTCTCTTTCATTTTCTCTCCATTTCCTCCTTTCTCTTTGAATTTCTCTCCTCCTGAGAGCATTGATCAGAGTGGGTCAAAAGGGAGGAAGCCCCTTCCTTCCTAAAGCAAAATGTGTGGCTATCCCATTTTCCTTCTTTTATTCCTTATTTCTTTATTTCCTTTATGACATCATACCCTACATGGCTTAATATGAGCCATGGAATCATGCCACCCATGTGGCTCAATGTGAGCCATTCCTTTTATGCCAAGTGTCACACTCTTGAGGTGCCATGTGGCATCCCCTAACCTTGCCATGTGTCATCCGACACCCCACGCCTCGAAAAATGTGAAATCCCGACCACCTCGGAATCCAACGAAATTCAACGTGGTTACTAAATTTCGCGAGACGATCTCAACGAAGAAGTCCGTTTCGTCATCCGAGATCTAGAAAAATTTTGGATTTGACCGAAATTACGATTTTACCCAATTTTGAGAAATTTGGATTTTCTCGGGGTTTCACAGTGTACAACACAGTAATATGAAGGAGCAGACGTGTCTTGAGCAAGATTTTCAGACCCGGCCCGGGGTATTGACCCAAGGAGGGGAGAGGGTCAAAGGGTCAGAGGTTCATCCGGCCGAACCTATTCAACCTAGGATAGACTCCGATCTATATATAAAATAAAATTTATTTTTCTTAGTATATAAAACTTACTTCATTGAGTAATAAAATTAAAAATATACATCCGATACACATTAAAGAGATACATCCAGTACATAATCAAGTTCATACTTCATATAATAATAAAATTAGACAGTTAGCAAGTTACATTAGATTAGACATCGCCATCTCCATCTCGAAGCACTAAAGACGAATTACTTGAACATCCACTGCGAATATCACTAGCTCCGAATATATTTACTCCTAAATCATTGTCATAATTTTTTTTTAAAAATAACTCATTTAACTTAAAATAAATAAATACATATAACAAAATAAAATAACACACAAATTTTTAAAATTACCTTGGGTGCCAACAATATTGAAAGTCTCAGTAAGCATAGGAACTGAATTATTCTGATTAATAATATTAAAAAAAATCAATAAAATAAAAAGTTAAAAAACTATGTAGTTTTTTCCGTAAACTAGCACCACATGATCAAAGAAGGAAAATATGTTAAGAACTGCGAACCCAGACCGGTCGCCTGTGTTACCGGCTCGACCGACGGTGGCCTGCTATTCTAGTTTTTCGTTTCCTCCCGGCTTACGCTCGATCGGCTCCCAAATTTCTGGCCCCTGCTTCCAATTGACCTACGGACCGGACCGGGTTCTAACAACCTTGGTCTCTGAGGATAAAGATCAAGCACATGTTTTCAACACAGCCATCAAACAAGTGTCGCTTTATTCGCGCCCCTTCCCTCTCTCGATGACCGAATAGATAAGAAGTATCGGGCTGCTCATATAATTGATTCTCTCGCAATGGCGTAATCAAGAGGTCGCACTGAAGTCTCTTCCAAACTGGAAATGAAGCTTAGTTCAGTTGCAATTTCCTTTTGCTTTTTTATCACTATCCTTATATATGCATGGAGGCTATTGAATTGGGTGTGGCTGGTGACCAAAGAAGCTGTGAGAAATGCCTTAGGCAGCAAGGCCTGAATGGAAACTACAGGTTTTTGCATGGAGATTTTATAGAGATGTCGAGAATGATTAAGACAGCAACTTCAAGACCCATCAACTTCTTTGACGATATAGTGGAGCGAGTTCTACCATTTCATGATCATTCCATCAAGCAATATGGTATGAAATTGAAGTACTCTTAATCATTTCACTAAAATGCAATATTTGTCGAATTTCCTCCCAAGGATTGTTGGTTTTCTGGTCTTCTTTCTTTGCTATTTTTCCGGTCTTTACTTTTCCTGTCTCAAAGCTAATATGTGAATGGTACTTCAAATTTCGTATTTCCTATAATGAGTCCTTTTTTTGTTATTTAATTGGCATTATGAATTCAATAATTCAAAAATTATAGGTTTAACTTCTTCATAATTTTCAATTAAAAGCGATTTATTTTTTATAAAATGATTAACTTATTAAAGGATAGGGTGATTTGATTTAAAGACCTTTTGAAAGCTAAATTTCAAAATCTAAGGGTTTTGCTTTGGTCGTTTTTTAAAACAAGAAAGTATAGAGAGCATAATTTTGGTGTTCTTCAAAAAACCAATACAGATAACAACAGCAGAGTATAATGTAATGCATGGGAACATGCAATATCGTAACAACACACATAACACACATCAATTCTTATTCTTTTAACTTTAGTGTTTTTATTCTTTGTATTTTTCAGAACAAAAAAATTAGAAACTCAATATGTTATCTCGTTTTCTCTGTTTTCATTGCTTTTGAAAATGGTAAAATAGTTTTCAAAACAACAACCAACAGGCCCTAACCCTTCATCAAATTTTATCTCATTTTGACGAAATATCATATTATTGCTTTCTTGTAAAACAACCATTTTTGAAGAACATATGTAAATACATGACCTAGTTAAGGACATTTTTGTTCATTAATGAATCATTTTTCAAGAAAAATGGAAAGGTTGGGTTAGTTTTATAAAATTTGAGTAATTTGAGGCTTTTAATCAAAATATTTCTAAAGGATATTGATAGTGAGAGTGAATTACTTTTCAAGTACAAAAACAAAAGGCATTAAATTTATGAATTTATAAGATCATTTAATCCATTTCAATTGCATAATTCAATTTTTCAACAAGCTATATGTAGGTATGCTCTAGATGTGAACTTGGTTAAGAGCTTTTTTCACATTGGCATTAATTGTTTCTCATCCCTGATAATTAATCATAATATAGTTTTGATAAATCTTACATGGACTCATTCATCCATAGTAATATGATATTGTCTATTTTGAGCTGTCTTTCAAGATTTTGTTTTTGGGTTTTTTCTTGGAAAGACCTTGTATCAATTAGATCTTATTCATTCTTATTAACTCGTTATCCTCCAAATTTCTACTTTGAGCGTATGCCCAACAGTTTTTTTTTATGTTTGAGTTTATTCTTCAATTAGAGGACCTTCTATTCGCCCCATGACTACCCAGATCCTCTGATCTGGATCATTTCTAACATTTATCGGTGGGCATTAAAAATGCAGGTAAAAATAGTTTTACATGGTCGGGTCCGATACCAGTAGTAAACATTATGGAGCCAGAGCTGATAAGGGATGTTCTCTTAAAGCACAGTGCCTTAAAACCACCGCCCCACCCTCTTGGCAAGCTGCTGGCTTCAGGTATTGTGAGATTAGAAGGTTCACATTGGAGTGAACGTAGAAAGATCATAAACCCAGCTTTCCATCTAGAAAAGCTGAAGGTAATTAATTTTATGATTTTAATTTTCCATCCAGCTTTCGGTTCTTGTTAGGTTGCTTTTGGTTCCTAAAAAATACAAAAAAAAAAAAAAAGGTTAAGGAAAATAATTTTCTCATGTTTAGTTGTCTAATGAAATTTTTAAAAAATTGAACATTAATTAAATTATTAAGAAACTTACAATTCCTAAACCATTTTAATCTTTATAGACAAAAGATAATAAATAAAAATTTATTTGTAGTTCTAAATAAAATAACATGCTAGGGAGTTAACTTTATTTTCATTTTCCTTGATTTTTTCCCCTTCATATTTTCTTTCCTTGCACTTTCCTCCTCCAGATTTTCTGGGACCAATACACAGTGTTTATCTTTAATCTTGAGAATTTGTGAGGATGGAAATGTTTAATCTTATATGAGACTGACTTTGAAATTAATTATTGTGTTTGAATTTGTTACAGCTCATGGTACCGGTATTTCAATTGTGCTGTAGTGAGATGGTAAGTAAATGGAAGAAGCTGCTTTCTGAGGATGGTCTATGTGAATTGACATTTGGCCTTACCTTGAAAATTTGACTGAGATGTGATTTAGAACAGCATTTGGTAGAAGCAGAAGAAGGAAGAAGAATATTTCAACCCAGAGTGAGCAAACACATCTCGCACTCCAGGCCATTCGGACAGTTTATGTCCCGGGATGGAGGTAGGCATAAATATATAATCCTAAACACAGAACTAAATACCAAATTGATAAGAAAATAAAATAGAGGGAGAAAAATTGGAAGGAAAGAAAATTTGGGAGAAAATAAAAAATAGGTCAAAACTTAACAAATTAATTCTATGCTTATTCAAACTCAATTTATTTGTTTCTCAGTATTATATAGTGACTAAGAATTTAAAAATTATGTACAATTTTGATTAAATTTTTTTATATTTTATTTTATTTTATACTTTTCAAGGTGAAATCAAATATAACAAAATCATTTTTCTTATTATTTTTGTTCTTTCCTTAGTTTTTTCCGGGTTTCAAAGGGAGCCTAAAACTTCTACAGTATCACCAACACCAAAAGAAAAAGAAAAAGAGAAAGGGAGAGGAAGAAAGTCTTACTCAAATTAAACAATATCTTAGAAAAATGCATGGTCACATACTACTAAATATATATAGTGACATATATATGTTCCAAGAATTTGAAAAAGTATGAACAATGGATGATATTTTGCCAAGCAGGTTTTTACCAACAAAGACGAACAGGAGAATGAAGCAAATTACAATGGTCAATGCATTGTTGAAGGGTATCATTGAGAAAAGAGAGAAGGCCATGAAATTTGGGGAAACTAAGCAATGATGATTTACTAGGGTCTACTGATGGAAACCAACTACAGAGAAAGGCAAGAAACTGGTGACAGGAAGAATGCTGGAATGAGCATAGAAGATGTCATTGAGGAGTGTAAGCTATTCTACTTTGCTGGGCAAGAGACCACCTCGGTTTTACTTGTGTGGACAATGGTTCTGCTAAGCAAGCATTCAGACTGGCAAGCCCGGCTAGGGGAAGAGGTTTTACAAGTTTTCGTAATATAAAACCCGATTGTGATGGCTTAAATCACCTCAAAATTGTGAGTATCAATCTATTATTAAGTTTTTGCTGGAACCCTGGAAGTATTAGGAAAAGAAAAAAAGTACTAAGGAAAATGATTTTCATGTTTGGTTTCACCGTGAAATATAAAAGAAAATAAAATATAATCAAAATTTTCAAATTTTTAAATATTTTAATTTAAATTTTCTGTAAAAATGAGTTTGAATAAACATATAGAATTATCTTATTAAGATTAAACTCTATTTTTTCTCAAAATTTGCTTTTCCTTTCTTTTTTCCTATCTATTTTTTCTATTTTATTTCCTCAATATTTCCATTGGAGTCCAAGAGGATCCTAAGTATTTTTCAATCTTGGAGAAAATTATGTTTGTTTCGTATCTTGTTCCAAACATTTGCTTCATTAATACTGATGAGTATATAATTGTGTACAAAGAAATAAATATTATTTTCTTTTGAGCTAGGTTTCGTAATTAATTTGCTTTATTGCAAAGCTTGTCTCTTCTCTATTACGTCATTTACAAGATCCTGAAGACAATTGTGATACTTTGCAAAGCTATATTCTAAGAACTCCTTCATAGTTTGATGCAGGCTTGTTCATGATATATGGTATATATTTCACTGAGTTCTAACGATAAAAATATTTTCTATATTACAGGTTACAATGATTTTTCACGAGGTCCTTAGGTTATATCCTGCAGAACCATGCTTACCCGATCCATTTCTGCTGACAACCAAGTGGGAGGAATGTACTTACCAGACGGCGTGCAGATTTCATTGCCAATCATCCTGGGGCTTCACTCATGACCATGAAATTCGGGGAGACGATAAAAAGAATCGCCAGAGAGATTTTCTAAGGAGTTTATAAGGCAAACAAAGGCAAACTTTCATATTTCCCATTTGGTTATGGTCCTCGGGTGCATTGACAAAATTTATAAATGATGGAAGCAAAAATTACTTTGGCAATGATCTTACAACGCTCTCATTTGAACTTTCCCATCTTATGCTCGCATGCACCTATTAGTGTTCTAACTGGGCCCAACCTCAATATGGTGCAGTACATTTGATTCTAATGTGAGACTTTAACCTAGCTGATGTTAAATTTCCAGGTCCACGCTCTTTGTTTGACATATGCCTCTATAAATCTAATGTGGTGCAATAAATTTTTTATTTTTGTATGTCATTGATGGGTTTTGACATAATATCCATGTATTGCAGTTCCCGTTAAGTGGTCAAGGGGGTGTAGGATTTTTCTTTCTCGCCTTTGTATCAAGATTATTTTCAGATGTAGAAGGTTAGGCATCATGTTCACAATTAATTAGTGAACAATCTGATCAAAAGCTCACCACAAAAAGAACTATCATTAGTAGCAGCCAACAACCTACTAAAAGTTGAAATTGATATGACTAAAATATAGGTTGCATGTCACATGATTTTAACTGAGTGTAACTATATGTGGTGTAGCTATATAGTTACAGCTGGACTTTGTACCGTCAGGTTTAATTACTTTTGGCTGCCTTAATATAACAGACCCCTACTAAAAGGTTTAAAGTAGTTGCATTTTCAAGACCCTACTAAATGTTCTAATTTTTCTTTTGGTTACAGTTGATATTTTATTAGACTCTGGTTGTTTCAAATCTAATTTTGTACCCATTGCCAATGGGTAAAAATCTAAGAGGAAGACCTTGTCACAAAATCCTTTAGATAAAAAATAATAATATTACCAGTCAACTGTAAAGTTTTTAATACATTCATATATCCATAGTATCACCAAACAAATGAACTTATATTCACTACACCCTGAACATCATAAATAAATCGAGCTTTTCTTACTTTCATCCAAATTATCAATTGAAAGAAAACGAAGATCAACTATTTAATAAAAAAAAGCTAAAAATTACAAGTAAAATTAAAGTTAATAAATAATTCTCTAACCTTACATACTAAAAAAATTCATAAAAAAAAATGATAATTTCTTAATGAACCAAAATTGAAGAAATGAAAAACATCCGACCAAAATTACTTGAAAAATATAGAATAAAGACCCTAACTCTAGGTTTGAAAATACATCAAACAAAATCAAATCATTTACCACAAAGGAACCTTTTCATAAAACCAAGAGATCCAATGATTCTGTAGACCACTTAAACTCATCTTTAATCCAAACAACCTCCACCCCGCAAATTTTGCCCAAAAATGATAATAAAAATTAGTTGGAAAATACAAAAATCAATATAAAAAAGCAATAGATCTTTGAATAACAAATTTTTTAGTAAAAGTAAAATAAAAATATGAAAAGAAAGAAGGAAGATAAACTCTAAGCCAAGACCGAAGAGAGATTGAAAAAGAGATGGTGAGAGCTGTCATGTGTGGAAGTGGGAGAAAAATGAGATAGTGGGAGGAATGATTTAATTCCATTTTAGTAATAACAAGAATATAACTTTTGGAGGGAGAAAATGTAGGATGAAAATAAAATAAAAATAAATAAGTTTTGAAAATATTAAATAAACTAAAATTTTAGTTGCTAAAATTATTTTGAATTTAACGTAATAATTCCACTATTCCTTAAAGTTTTTTCTTGTACTCGTTTTAAAAATAAATAAATACTTTTATTATGAAAATAAATATAATTTACATTCCCCTAAAAGTATATTTGGCTCCTTTTGTTAAGGCAACTAAGTAAAAAGAAAAATATATTTAAAATATTTTCAAAATTTAGAATTATTTAAAAGAATATAATTCAATATAAAATATGAAATTATGTATTTGGATATAAAATTAAATAAATAAAAATTTTAGTACTAAGTTTTAAAATATTTTATGAAACAATTATGAATAACTATATTTGAAATTTTTTTTTTTAAAACGAACATTCAAGTGTGATGTTCATATTTATTTATATTTTACATTAATTTTTAAGAATCTAAATTTATTAGAAATGTTTGATAAGTCTTTTATAAATATTATTACTTAACAAAATATTTTAACTAAAAACATACTCAAATAACAAAAAAAAAAGACTATATTTTGGTAATTAGAGGAAGAAAGAATTTACTAAGGAAGAAGTTTATCTAAAACAAATGTAAAAACTTATTTTTAAATTTACTCTTAAAGGAAAATATAAAAACCATTTATTGGTAGTGAGTGCCACTTCATGGGGTCCCTTTAGGTCGTGGGTTGAGTTCTCATGGAGCGAAAAGAGCGAGTTGGGACACCGTAATAATTTTTCTCAGGTGGACCCACCTGGGAATGGTGGACCCCACGGAGAAAATATCAGTGTTTTGTTTAAGCATATTCTATGAGCCGGGTGAGGAACCCCTTCTTTAGAATGATAAAGGCTATAAAAAAAAACAAATATAATTTATTATATATAAGATAAAAATTAAAAAAAAAAAAAAAAAGCTACTTGTAGTTTAAATCAGAACAGCTTATTGCTCATACATAACAAACATAAAGCACTTGAAACATGATCAGTATCAACACAAAATGCCGTTTATTACGTTGTCCTGCAGCATCAACATGCAATATTATTTTATCAAGTTTGTGTGAAAGAAAGTGAGATATAAAGGCCACTGTATCAATTATAGTAACCTTCAAGCTAAACACCTGGTTTCTTCATAGAAAGAAGTTTCGATTGAATCTGATATAATGTTAGGAAGAAGATAGAGGAATTTATGTTCGAAATGCAGGTAACTATCTAATGCTAAAAAGGTAGATAAAGAATTATGACGTTTGATGATGAATTAGTGAATTAATTACATGTGGAATTTTTCATTTCTGCGAACAAAGTGGCTCCAAGCTTCATCGGGTTCAACTCCAAGGCATTGTATGTATACAACTTAAAGATCTATACTAAATTTCTAAATTATGATTCCCTCTTTGAATTAAGGTTAGAAGTAGTGACAAAACACATGTAATTCTAAAGTCCACATGTGTATTTCATGTCTTTTTATCTCACGATGATGTTGTGCTTTTATCTTGTCTGTTCTTCTGGATCTCTCACAATTGATTCGATGTCACAGTAGGTGAACTAGGAATCAACAATATTTGTAACCTAAATTCCCTCTTTGCCGTAGCAAGCTACTACGAGTATAGTGGTTTTAAAGGTGAGCTTCAGGATGGAGTTCTTTAACAAATAGTTCTGATGATTCAAAATGGTGAATTTCAGTTTGGATTTAGGGTGTTGTTAAAAACAGTGGGTTGAATTGTTTGAAAACTAAAAATAAAATGAAATAAAATAAGAAGAACTCCTTGAGCGTTAGAATCTTGGGTTTGAAGTCCCTAAGGTGAATGAAGGTCTAGTTACTTTTTACTCTCGATTGGAGATGACTATAATGTTTCCGAACTTGAATCTTCTATTCAGCCTTAAAACTGAACCTTATAATTTTTCCTTTAAAAAAATGGCATTTAATGAGCTCACATGTCCCAGGCCAGTTGAGTACAGCTCCTAAATATACAGCTATGTAATAGAGGCCTTCTTGGGATATCAGTGGATCTAGCAATAAGCATCCACTGAACCTAAAAATCTTGTCAAATACAGGTTAATCAGGGTATATTTAAGAGATTTAACCCTAGAGTGAGAGATATAAGCATAAATGATCATAAATCTTTGTATTAAAAACAATAAAAACAGTCATTTTACCTCAAAAGCGTACCTAGTAGCCCTCTTTCAAGGATGGAGAAGTTTAGCCAACCATCCTTGGTTATCATCTCAAAGAGGGTATTTTAATTGAGAAAATGAGAAAGGAGAGAAAATGAGGAGAATCACCCTGGCGGGAGAGAAATTTGAAAGCTTTTGGCCTTGATTTTATTGATTGATGGTGATTGACTTATTTTACGAGGAGCTTGAGGCGGGAAGCATATCTCACTGCTGGGATCAAAGGAAATAACAAAAGGTATGAAACAACAAAATTACATGGAGGACGGGTTTGCAGGAAAATATCACGGCAATTAAAATTGGTAAGCAATAAATAGGTAGATTTGCAAATTTGTAACTGCGAAAATTACAACTTCATGAAAATTCATAACACAGAATTTAGGTTGCGAAGTACCCAACACTATAAAACTCTGTAATGCTCCTCTCTTCTTCTATTTTTAGCTCAAATTGCTTCGACTTGCTGGCGGCAGTTGAAGCTGGGTTCTTCATATTTGAGTCGGCTAGGTGATAGTATTATATGATATTGTGATTCATGCCATAGTAGGGTGATCCGGAATAAACAAAATTTATATCTGAAGTTCCCTCTTGCCGTATGAGATTCTGCAGTATAGTATATAAGATTGAACTCTGGGATGAGTTTCTTAGTACAAATGACTTATAGTGAACTTATGAAGTGAATTCAATTTGAATTTTGGGGTTTTAGTAAAAGCAGGTGTCATTGGTGGTTTGCGAGGCTGAAAATAAAATAAGGAAAAAAATGTAAAATAGAATCCATAATGATGTTGTTAAAGTCTTTGAGTTGGATTAGAGAACAGCGAGGTTCACAGGGTCATTTCCTGTGATGGGGAGGGATGACCTATAAATCATCTCCCAGTGGGATCTTATTGCTGTAAAACAACCCTCATTAAATCTCTTTGAAAATGGCATTCACTGACCATTAATCTCATTCGTTAAAACACAAGTCACCTTGGCTCACCTTACAATGGCTCATAAATGATAGCTAACATCAGTGGATCATTAAGTATCGATAGACCCAAAAAACACAAGTAACCATCTAAGGTGAAACAAGGGATCAAAACCTAAAGTTAAAAGAAAACAATGCGGCCCGGTGGAATGCACAACGTAAGCATAGACTGGAAGCTTTGCTGGGATTATGACGTGGCCTCCCACTTCCAAGGAGGAAGGGTTTTAGCAGCTCATGTCAAGTTATCTCAACAGGTGTTTGGCAACCAAGAAAGGGAGAGAAATGAGAGAAAGTGGGAAAATGAGAAAAGCGGAAGTGAAAGATTCCCTCCAGATTTTATTACTCGTAAAGTTTTTTGTAAATTACAGTCTGCAGGAAACTTATATCTTATCCAACCAAGTACAAAAAGAACCAAAATCAAAAGCTATTAAAGGATAAAAATAGGAAGAAACAAATTGTAACAAAAGGCAAAACGTGAAACAATGCAGGAAAGAATTAAAACAGTGGCACCTGGGTGATGTGAAGTAGAGTAAATTTCTGGGTTGCAGAGAATTCCCCAGCTATCTTGAGGAAATTTCGCGAGGTTGCAAATTTAAATTTTGCGAGTTGCGAAAAGATTTTATGGCTCCTATAAGAATTTTGTTATGCTCCATTTTTTTCTGTTTTCTGCTCCTCTTTCCTACTGGTTTCTAATAGCAATAAGGTTTAGGCTGAATTCTTTATTACTTGGATCGACTCAACAATTTTGGCATAAATAGCTTGCAAAAACTACAAAATTAGCCACAAAATGCAATCAGTAGATCTTTTTCTTTTCTTTTTCTTTTTCTCTTATTTTATTTTGGAAGACACATTGGCCTTCTTTTCATGGGGGTCCTTAACCTATTAAAGGTAGTCAACGAAACTAGGAATTGGGTTTGCAAAGTTTAGGAGGTTAGAAGCGATTTTGACTTATTGTTGAAAAGCGTGTGCTTGTGTCGTTATTCAAAGGTGGAAGAAAAGATCGAAGTAACAAGGAATTCAACTAATCATCCACTCAACTAGGCATGGAATCAATCTAACATCAGCGGAATTGGACAATGTTTCAATTTTTTTCAAGCTGCGAGGCTAGGTAAATCACAAAAAAAAAAAAATGGGTGATTTTGAAAAGTAATTTGTATGGTATACTTGACTTCACAAAAGGAAAACAACAGCCATTGAACATAAAAAAATGGGCTTGCTCAAAATGATAACAAAGCATAAATAAATGTCTTTCTTCTCTAACTCTCCCCCCAACCAAATGTCACATTGTCCGCAATGGGGCTTGGATTGGAAAGTTAGAGAAGGAAGTGCTACCTCCTTGATGAGATGTACTCGTTTTTGGATAGGAGACTTCACAAGATTTCCATCGAGACCTTATTCACTTCATTTGGGCTTCAAATAAACAAGTTAGAAGAAGAGCAGAGAGAGAAAAGAAAAAGAGAGGGAAAAAATGACCATTTAAACACATTTTGAAAATTAGTGCTTCTATAATAATTTCAAAAGTATTTTTTCACAGAAACATTTAGTTCTACTCTCTAAAATTTCAGCAGTACAAAAACTTAAAATGGAGTTAGAATGAAAAGTTATATGACGAAACAAAATTAGAGATTAACGTAGGTTGCGAAAATTTTACAGCGTGCGAAATTTTATTTTATTTTTATTTTTTATTTTTAAAATTATATATACTATATATATATATATATATCATAAAAGACAAAATAATGTCTCTGGTATTAGTTTGCTACTCTTAGGCTAAGAAGCTCTGAGTTGTGAAAAGTCAAGATTCTGAAATTGCAGGTTATGAAATTTTTTAGGTACCTCTTTTTCCTTCTTAACAAAATTTGATAAAGCACAAAATAAACACATAAAAAATTAAAAAAAATACATAAAATTAAAAAATAGCTAGAAATAAAATTAGCTAAAAATTAGGGAAAATCTAGAAATAAAAATTAACTAAATCAAAATAAAATAAATAAATAAAATAAAACAAGAAAAATCAGCAAAAGTGGGGCGCTCACCCAAACGATCTCTCAAGCCTTTAAATTTATTTGGGCTAATTAGACTAGTAGAATTGCGGGGTTCGGTTCTCCATGTCTGAACCGACCCCCAGAACCATCCCATTTGTGTCATTCAATATGAAGCGGCTATAATGTCTTTGATGTAGTGGCAGAGTTAATGGGGTGACACTAATTTCTTGAGTTTCTGAAGCGAGGAGTAATTTAAATTGGATGGCAACCGTGGTAGGTGTTTCGGGTTAGTGTTGCAAGTGTGCTGGAGCAAGATATACTATAAGTCACTAGGCAGGTAAATTGTTCTCTTGAGTGCTAGCCTCCCTTGTCCTTTCCACTTTGCCTTCCTCGATCCAACAAGGAAGGATTTCTTCTTCTCTCCTCCATGGCCCATAGACAACACATGATTATGTAGGGCATCCTATGGAATTCTCGAGGAGCTTACATTGATTACCTCTTTCATTCCTCTTACGAAGGCTGATTGGCGTTCCTCGAAATAGTATCGGTCGAGGGCTCACCTCCAAGTCACCTCTACTCCTCTTGATGAACAAGCTGATTGGTGAGCTTTGAGATGGATTGTTGTGGGATGTCAGTGATCGATTGGCTTTGGAACCCATCGATTCCTTGTTCAAGACTCTCCGTGTCATTCCTTATTAGCTGGATGTTCACGCCCTCTGCTCCTCATGAAATTATCCATTAGTTTTCTGCCTCAGGATTCGATGTTATGCTCAGCGAAGATATGACCGTGGTGGTTGTGGTGGTGAGGGGAGTTGAGGCATAATATGGGAGGAGCAAGAGGTGTATCTTGTGAGTCTTGGTTCGCGAGGAATTTGTGGTTCTGACTAGGGTTGCAAGCATTTTCATATGGAAGGTGCTTTTCTTGGGGAATGTAATAGTGCACTTCCATCCATGGAGGGTTTCTATAGTCCACTTATGGACCTAGATGGGTTTGGATTTCTCTCGACCCAGGTTCAGGGATCTGCCATGAAAGTTTTGTGGCTCCTCGTGAGATGTATGCACTAGGGTTTCTCTCCACTGAATACTCAATGTATTGCTCTCCCTCTTCCACAATTTGGTGATGTGTTGAAATTCGATCCCAGGTTCTACATGGAAGTGGCTTTGATCAACCTGCCCTTTGTATTTCTAATCCACTGAAATTCCCTTCAGTAAGCGGGGCAAACACCCGGCGACGAAACAATCCTACTACCAGGTTAGGGTTGCCAAAAATTAGAAAGCGTGAACTAAACTAAGGCGACCTAAATGGTAGTATCGCGGGAAAAAATTCACAAGACTTGTGATAGGATCTGGTGTTCTATCGAGTCATCTTACGCCATGCATTTCATCCGAACAACGTGACCATTTGATTCATACCACACAGTGAGGTGATCAGGAATCAACAATTTTATATCATAGGGTTCCCTCTTGCCTTGTATAAAGGCTGCTTTCTGACATAGCGCCTCTAGGGTCGAATTTCCTGAGGGATGGGTTTTATCATATCTGAAATGACTTGAGTGAACTTAAAACTGGTGAAATTCAATTTTGGATTGAGTTTTCAGTAACGGTGAGAAGAATTTACGTGATTGAGGATATGAAAATAAAATGGGAAAAAATGTAAAATAGAACCCTTGAAGTGTTAGGTCCTTTGGGGTTGGATTAAAGAAAACTCTGTGAGGTTTCTAGACCGCTTTCACCTCGCCTTGGGGAGGATGACCTATAGTCATCTCTTGAACCGGATCTTCATTTAACTATAAAGCTTCAGCCTCGTGCAAATCTCTTTAGTGGCATCAAACACATTAAAGCTCTCATTAAGTTAAAACCTACAAGTCACCTTGGCTCACCTTACAATGAAACCATAAATGATAACTAACGAACATCAATGGATCTAACAATGTATCCAATGAGCCTAAAATCTTACCAAGTAATAACCATCCAGGTGAAACAAAAGGGATCAAAACCTAAGTTAAAAGGGAAAACTTGATAGCGGCGGTGGATACAACGTGAAAAGCATGGGCCTCAACACCTGGGGATTAAGCCGGTAGCCTCCACTTCCAAGGAGGAAGGGTTTTAGCCACTCATCCACTCCAAAGTTGTCATCCATGGAGGGTGTTTGGCAACTTGAAAGGGAAAATGAGAAAGTGGAGGAAAATGTGAAAAGCGGGAAAAATTGGCCTCAATTATTACTCGGCCAAAAGTTTTTTGGTGATTACGGTCACGAGCTTATATCTTTGCCCATCGAGCAAAATTACAAAAAGAACCAAAATCAAGCTATACAAAAGGATAAATGGGATGAAAAAAATTGTAACAAAAGGCAAAAGCAGCAAAAACAGTAGGAGGGTGAATAATAGTGGCACATAGGATGAGTGCGAAGCGGGATGAGCAGTGGCAAGCGGGAAGCAAATTTATAACAGCGAAAATTAAAGTTGTGAATTGGCAAAATGAGATTTTCATTATATCCGTATACATTTTTACTCCTCTTTCCCTCTGGTTTCTGTCACACAATCTGAGTTTGACTCGAATTCTGTGCTTGGATCAACTCATAATTTGGCATAGCTAACTTTAAAAACTACAAATTAGCCACAAAATCTGATGGTAGAATAAGCAGGGACCTTAATGTACAAAGTGGGTTAATTACACTGATTAGTACACAAAAGTGCTCAAAACCTTAAATAAGCAGGGGTTAATAGCACTTTGAACCATCTGCTACAACACCAAAATTTTGTTTGTCTCCAATTTCTTGTTTTCTCCTGCCTCCATGGTTTATGATCTGCAATCTTTGAGTTTGTTTCGAATTCTTTGTGTGGATCGACCAAACAATTTTTGTTTTTGTTTTCTCTTCTTTTTATTTTTGGAAGACACATTGGCCTTCTTTTCATGGGGTCCTTAACCACAGTAAACGATTGCCAGTAGCCCTCCTCTTCAAGGAGAAGCGATGCACTTAACCATCCTCAGTTGTCATCCTTAGGGTGTTTGGCGGCGAAAAGTGAGGAAGAGAGTGGAGAAAATGGCAAGAAAAGCGGAGGAAGTGGCTTCTCCACGAAAAAAATTTATTCTTTTGAACAATTGATTGATTCACAGGAGCTTGATTATGAGGCTTATATACGCTCAGAATAAAGAAATTACAAAGAAACCAAAACCAAAAGCTATTACAAGGAGACAAATTGGAAGAAACAAAATTATAGCAAAAAGCATCAAAGCGTCAAGCGGTGAGCAGTGAAAGCTTGGATGACAAGTCTGCAGGATACAAAATTTGTAACATGTGAAATTTCTGTGACCTTTTCTTATTACCTGCTTGCTCTTTCCTTCTAGCTTCTGATTGCAATGCGAGTTCAACTACAAATTCTTAGTGCTTGGATCAACTCCAACAATTTTGGCATAAATAGCTTTGCCAAAACACAAAATTAGCCACAAACGATCGGTAGTATAATAAGGGACCTTAATAACATGCCAAATGGGTTAATTAGAATGATTAGTACACAAAAAGCATTTCAAAACCTATAATAAATAGGGTTGAAATTAGCACTTTTGGGCACTAATGTAACTAATTAGACTCATGTCTCTGAAAGGAACATGGATCTCTAATTGAAGTGAAATGTGTAGTGTATGAGAAGTAAGGATTATGCTATTCCTTTCTTGAACAAATCCAGCATTCAACTCACAGATGTTGTGCTTTGAAATGGAATTACTGTAAATAATTATCACCTATCACAGTGCCTCTTTCCTTTTAGAAATTAAGTAGGTTTTCTATTTGGTAGATTTTAGGATTAGTTTGAATCATTTTTATTTCAATTAAATTGATTTTATTTCCATCTATTTAATTAAGCCTAAATAGATGAAGAGTCCTTGTAATCATGATGATTGTACCATAGTGGTGTTATGATCAACAAAATTGCATAACTAAAATTACTCCCTCTTTAATATTGCATATCTGCAATACTGTGGCTCTAGGATCAAACATAGGGATGGGTTTTCTTCATACCAAATGATTTATAGTAGGCTCAAAATGGTGAATTTGTTTTGGATTTTAGGATTTGGTGTAAAAAGTGTGTGGAGTTGATCATTGTGGAAATGTAGAAAGGCAAAGCAGAAATAAACTTAAAATAAAGTGTAAAGAAATCACTTGAAGTGTTGGGCTACTAGGTTGGGTTGATAGGGTTACAAAAGAGGTCCTTGGGTTTTATTTCCTCGCGTTGGGGAGGATGACCTATAGTCAATTCGAGCGAATCTTCATTTAGCTTTAAAAACTAAACCTAATAAATTTCCTTTTGATAGAAAGCATTTATGGTTCCTCACAGTGAAATCCTCTATCACTGACCCATCTACAATGATTGTAAAGGTATTTCAATGAATTCTCGATTGGATCTAATAATAAAGCATCTGTGAACCACTAAAAGATTACCAAGTATTGATCAATGAGGATGTCACGGTGAAAATATAACCATAACCTACCTCTGGTGGTAAATAATGACAACTAAATGGACATAGGTGTATCTAAAGTAGAATACCTTTGAACCTAAAACTTGTCAAGTATTGGCCAAGAAAGTACGTAAAGAGCTTTAAACTAAGTTGCAATTAGGGAACCAAAATGTCAAAACCTCTTTAACATTAAACAGAGGAGACAAAATGCAAACCTTACTTCCCCAAGTAGCAGCCCTCGCCTTCTAGGTTTAGAAACTTTATTGACATCTTGAGGTTATCGCATCTCCAAGAAAGATTGTGTTTGTTACTAAGTGAGAGAAATATAGGAGAGAAGAGAGAGCATTGAAGGCCCAGCAGGGGCTGTAGTGGAATGCTTGAATTAAAGTTAGGGTTTTAAATTGTTAAATGATATATGTATACAAGCAAAATTGAAAAATATGATCTAACCTAGTGGGCATAATTACGGTGGGGTAGAATAGAGTGAGAAAAAAAACCCAAGCGGGGTCGTTTGTATAATGAGACGAGGGATTTTGCTGCGGAGGAGATTTCGCTGCATAGCTGAGTACTATACATTAATAGCGAGAATTCGCTATGTAGCGGGTGCAAAGCTTCATGTGAAATTTTGATGTTTAGGCTTCATTGTCTCTTGTTAAATACTATTGACTATTGTTCCATCACTATTCATTGGTTCACTACTATTTTTGCCTTTTTGCCTTTTTATGATATTCTTTCTTCCACGATTTTATACCATAATCTTTGAGTTCGAACCATAATTCTTCCTTTGGAATAGCTCGACAAATTTGGCATTAAAGCTTTTAAAAACTACAAAATTGGCACAAAATATGATCGATAGTACAAACTTGGGGACGAACATGTCAATTGGTTAATTATAACAATTAGTACACAAAAGCTCAAAACCTATTAAAATAGGGTTTAAAATAGAACTTTTGGGCACTAATCAAGGGTGCTCAAATTCCAATTGAAGTGCCTCCAATCCTCATGGGTACGATATCCGGACTTCTATAGTCCACTTTATTACTTGTATGACCCTTGCACTTGCGAAAGTTAGTAATATTACTTTTCATTTAGTTTTGAGTACACTACTTTTAACTCTAATCAATTTTGATGTTATCCACGTTCTATCTTAGCCATATTTCATGTATATCATTTGATTCTATCAAGTTTTAAGCGTTGTTGTGGGACTTTTTAGTTTAGTCCTTGATAGTCGTCTGTATCACGAAAATTGGTCAATAACAAGTTTTGGCACCATTGTCGGGGTTAGATAATATCTTATTAACACTATCATAAATTTATATATATAAAATTTAGTCAACAGTTTTTCGCGTCGTTGTGAGGATTAGATAATATATTAATAGTGTCATAGAATTGTATAAAAAATTTGAGTCAACGAACCACAATCATTGAAGTACCCCTTCTTGCATTGTATCAGTTTCAGGGAACTTTTTGTGACCCTGACCATGCTCACCAATTTACACCATTCTTGGGGACTTCAAAGTGACTTCCAGTAGTGTAAGTCATTGAGATGGGACTTCATTGCAGACGGTATGGCTTACATTTTCCTCGCATGAAGAAGACAAGAATTTGATATTTTAAGAGTAGCATCTCCTTGAAAAACATGATTAGTTTACTTTGATGTTGAAAAAATTTTTCGATTAGGATAGGTACATGAAAGTTAATGCTTTACCCCATGCTGGTTGGGATTAGGAGATTGTGGATTGCTTTATGAAGGATTAACAATTGTGAAGCAACTCTTGGAATCTACATGGGTCAGCAAAGGAATTTCTTAGCAAGGCAAATGAAGCATAGATTGTCTTAAATTAGAGAACAGAATTGACTAGAGGATGAGAGGTCAACGTGTGTGAAACAAAATAACTAATACGATTGGTGCATGAGAGGTGATGTCATCTCTAAATCAAGTGCAGCTGGAAGCTAAAGTAGCTTTGTTTTTGCAACAATAGATTCTGGCGAAGCAGGAAGGAGTACTAAATGAGAGATTAAATCATCATTGAATTAGAATAATGATGGAGCACACCGTGCTATCTTTTATCTTATTGTCACCACGTCATTTACCATTAGTGTCACTTTGGCCAAATGGAAGATAACATGAGGACCAATTCATTATGCTGATGTGCACAAACCTACTATCTAAAACAATAGAGCACATGAGCACCTATAGATTTGAACAAAAAGACTCACTTTGGCAACTCATGGAGAAAGAATTAAGGGGCCTCCTGGGTCCAAAGTATAGATCTAATACCACCATCATGATCTTGCATTCGAGCATAGTGTAACTTAAGCTTGAACAAGATGTTTGAGGATTTTCAGAAGTCGCATAGATCAATGAAACATCTAATCACAAAAGTTTGAATCTATGGGAAGAAGAGACAAGGATTTGGAACAGATGTGGTGATATTCACAAACAATCTCAAAAAATTTCAATGCAACCTCACACAAGAGAAGAAAGAAATCCATCATCCACGTCTCCTTAATCAAATCGAAATGCTCGAAATTGGAGTTAATAGAAACCCACCTAACGAGGAAATGGAAATCTGATGACCTCAGTGAAGCAAGTCACTCTTTTCTGCTCATGCATGAAGAAGAATAAATTGGTGTAAATTACAGAGGAAAGGTGAAAAAGAGGTCCTCATGAAGATGAGCCAAGATAGATACTTCTAAAGACCAAAGAAGAATTTAGGAGGTTGATCATCTAAAGAATAAAGCTATACACACACTCACGCGTCTCATTACCTGGATTCACTCGAACTAAAAGAAAATAAAAGTAACTTATCCGAAATCTTTGAGATTTTAAGCAAGAATTACAAGTGTATATTCCTCTTTCTTGATTGTGATTGCTCAAATGTGCCTTATGCAAGAAAGAATTTCAAGACTTGTGCCTGGATCATGTAGCGAACTATGGACAAGAAGACTTTTACCTTCTTGATCAAGTAAGAATTCAATAATTAGAAAACTACGACACTTTGGGTGATATATAAAGATTCGAGGATGCCCACCATATCAGTTTCATTAGAAGGGAGTTTGTAGCATAGAGCAAATGGCTGATTTGGGAGAAAATATCAGCCTCACACCATACCTACTAGTCTACATTCTTTCGAGTTAGGAGAACTTAAACCAACTCGCATCACATTTTTTCTAGCTGATAGATTAAGTGGAATCTTCGAGGCATTATAGAGGATGTTTAGTGCGAGATTAACAACTACTCGATGATTTTGTCATCTTAGACCACAGACCAGCTAAAGGGGCTGAATCACATCCTAATTATTTTAGGTAGACCTTTCCTACAACATCTAATGCTTTGATTAATTGCAAGAGTGAAGGTATGCAATTGCTTTTGGAGATAAGACATTGGAGCTCTAATGGTTTGGCTTTTCCCTCTTTGTTTATACATCGTGTTACTATCATTTATTCTTTTTTATGTTGCTTTATGGACTATAGCAGCTTAATTGTAAATATTTTATGAAAACTTTGGTGTTTTGAAGCAAAAATAGAATAAAGAGGGCAGATTAATTTATGGGGCTGCTTCCATGACCTCCATGAAGCTTCAGATGGATATGTGGATGGATTTTAGGCATCATTAGCTATGCATAGAATCCAGAAGTTCACTCAATTTGGGCTCAAACGAAAGGTTATGGTCTCTTAAGCAAAGATAATTTTCAAATTAGATCTCCTTTGTGGCGACACTTCTTCGATTTTTGATACTGGTGACCTCAGATGGCTCAAAGCTTGTTATGGATGTATTCTAATTTCTCTTAACTTTCTAATAAGGCAAGATTGCTCAATTTGGAGTCTGGATGAGAAAGTTATAACCTCGGGAAGTTGAGAGTGTAAAACAGGAGCCAAGGCACCATGCTAAGCATGGGCTAGCAACGAGTATCATGTTGAGAACGGCTAGCCCCGGCTAAGCACCATAGCCAGGGCGATTTGTTGTCAACCCATTTTGGTCATTAGAGTCTGAATTGGGTGAAATAAAGCGAACCTTAGAAACAAGGAGAACGGTATTTTTGGGGTTTGGAGAGGAAAAAGAAGTCTCAAACACCTTGAAGATCAAAATCAAGCTTTTGGATGAGGATTCAAGCACATTTGCTGTCAAAAATCACTTTGTTTGCTTATCCTCTTTCTTTTGAACCATGAAATTGTTGAATGATCTTTCATTTTGGTTTGTAATTTATATGGATAGGTAAAAACTCCCTCTATGGGATATTTTGTGAACTCCTATGCTTATATTTCTCATCTTTGATATTATAAGAGATATGCATTTACTAGTTTTTTGAAGTTGTGAGTTTTTCATGTTCTGGCCTAAATATGTGGAGTTTTGAGATAGATTATAGCCTATTTCAAATTGTATGTGTAAGCATAGGTTGATTAGGCTGTAAGCTTTGTATGAGGTTTAGAAGGATCGAAAGTGAATACTTCTCCATAGTCTAGGCATTTTATCATAAGGGCAGGTGATCGATAAAAGACCTAAGAGAGAAGGGTTTTACATATGCATTATCACTTCTTATTAACCGGACCGGAAGGTGAATAAGGGAATGGGAGTGAGGAAATTACAACTAAGATGAGTGACTTAGATTGTATAATTCATTTACCCTTGGCTAACATATTGAACCCTATATATCCAAGAGCTTACAAAAAGGAACTAGAAAGCATGGGAGAGGGTAAAATTGACCCTAGAATCATTACAATTTGGTTTTTAACATGTGTTTGACAACGATTGCCTTTTCCCAAAAATCCAACTCCCCAGTTAGAGTTTGTTTGTTTTTCTTTCATATATCCTTTTAATTTGAAACTTAAATAGTGAAAACCTTGATGAGTTAGGATAGTTAGTTAATTGAGCAAGAAAGACCATTCATTTATGGTTGATATTGAATTCTTTGATCACTATATTACTTCCACTGAACTGTGTGCGCTGATTGTTTTGACATAAAAGTGCCTAACTATTTAAGCATTTTCAACTTATCAATAAATTTGGCTCTGCTGAGATTGAAAACCAAGGGAGCTACGTATGATTCTGAGTAGTGGAGGAACAATATAGGAAGTAATCCAGGAAATGAAGGCATGTGACAATGCGAGTAATATTGATGAAGATAGGCCCGCATATATTGATGAGTATGTTACATAAGTAAGCTTAGGAGAAAAAAAAAGCTCTACCACTTGAGATTCATGATGTCACCCAAAAGTCAAGTGACTCTCCTAGAAAGTGAACTTTGAGCTTTTAGGCGAGCTGGGTACACATTCCATGGAAGTGATGAGACATGTGATGAGTGATACCTTCCTCCTATCGAGAAGTAATAAAAGGAAGTTATTAGATACTGCGAGGAAGATCGAAATTTGTGGATGGAATGCTACAACAGAGGGGATCAACCGCTGGTATGCCCTCGAGCATATATTGCGAGGAGGAAGTTGAGTCAAGGAGATTGTTCACTTGATTGACATCATGGTAGGAGGTGGAGGATCGTATGAGGCAAGGAAAGAGAAGTTGGGGAGAGAGTTGCTCCCATGACACAACTATGAGGACCCACCATCTTTGACCACAATTGAGCACTATTGGTTTGGTTACTTAGGGCTTAGTCTCTTTTGAGGCTAGCTAACCCACTTTTTCTTTTAGTTAGTTTTGTTTTTATGTTTTCTTTTGTTTGCATACTTTTTAGTTGTTTTTGTTTTCTTTAACCCTTGCGTAGAGTTTTTCTATCCTATGCTTTGCATGACTTAGACACTTGGAGATTGTGCTATGAGGCAAGTCCACATGAGAGTGCCCCATCTTGCCACCTTTGAGAGTGCTTTGTTGTCCTAATCTTCATGGAAGGAAACTTTATTAAATTTTAAAATTTTTGAATGATTTTTTACATAGGTGGTGAGTGATTTTCTTTCTTTGCTTGCTTGTGTGTTGAGGAGTTTGTTTATTACAGTATTATATTGAAAATATTGATATTAGAGCTTTTAAGATCTAGTAGTAGGTTAGGATATTATAGTGTGTGCTAAATCTTGGATTTTAGGGCTTGTGGCCATGGGCAACTTGGTATGAAAGGCCCCATGCACTTTACTTAGTTATTTATATATTGGAGCTTGCCGGAACAACGCCTTGTGTGACATTCATATGTGATGTATTTGGAGTGGGGAAGTGTGTTGAGTAGAGGGGAGACATACATTAAGGAAGGAAACTTTAGCCCTAAATTTTAATTTTTTACATGATCGGTGAGAGTCTTTTCTTTTTCTTTGCCTTGTGTGTTGGAGTTTGTTAGTGCAATGTTACAGAAAATGTGATATTGAGCTTTAAAGTCTAGTAGTAGAGTTGAGATATTATAGTGTCGCCGTCTTAGATTTTATGATCTTGTGGCCATAGAGCGACTTGTATGAGACCCCATGCTTTACTTGAATTATTTTATATATTGAACTTGCCACACTCTGAGCACACTGATCCCCCATATATTCTTAGGTACCAACACACTCCCTTTGCACCCCATGTGATGTTTATAGTTTGGTAGTGTTGGGACACCTTCCAAAATAAGAGGCCAATGTGCCCGCTATTAAAAAAAAATCAGAAAAATCGAAAAAAAAAGTAGACAAAAGAGTTTAAAAATAAGTGAGTTGATTCAATCGAAATTTTGAGCACAATCTGAAGTGCCTTTTAAATCATAATTCCATAAACCATCTGGTTTGGAGTCATTGATTTCACATGTAGGTGCCTTGGGATTCAGGCTTTTCTTTAGTTAGTAGTTTGGAGTGAAGTCCAAGGGGAATTTAATGTCCTGATGCCCTTAACAAATTGTGATCATCGATGAATCTCTACAACATAGACTACCCTTTAGATACCCTTGGCATTGCACACCTAGACCTTGAGAAGATATGAAATAAAAGGTGCATTCTCGACCCATCTCGATCATCATTTATTACAAAAGTTGAGTTAAGTTTGGTTGGGGGGGGATATTGGTCCATTGCCTATGTGTAGGAACTAGTAACATTAACACCCAAGTCCTATGCATTTAGTAAGACTTGGGGGCGGACATGCCTTGATCATGACCTTCACTTGAGACCTTATCAATAGAGATAATAAATATCTTGGGATCCCAATGAGGTGTTCACATTGTAGATCTTTCTCAATATTCTCTTATAATGTTAGCACCCTCGTAACTAATTTTCTTACTTTGGTTTGCTTTCTTTTGATTATTTTGTTATTACTTTTGTATGTTATCTAGTTAACGCTTATTCCATTATAGGGACTAACAATGAGCTGGTTGGGGTATATGTACTTAAAACAACATTTTTACACATAATTCTTTATAAAAACTCTTTTTGTGCTAAATTGTCATATTTAACCAATTATATGAATTGCTAAGTCCTTAACCTTGTTACTAATGTTTTTACATAAATACACACACACACACACACACACACACACACACACACACACATATATATATATATATAAACAAGTTGAAAGCCCAATGTGAGCACAATTCACGCATGTGAACAAGATTTTCTAATGGTGGTATCCTCCACAACGGGAAAACACAGGTAAATGAGACATAAGCCAGCCATATATATTCAAAATAGTGAAAGGAACAAGAAAGAAAAAGGGTCTAGACATTAAAGGCAGCAACTCTTTTAGGGGTTTAATGAACGAATTCCTTTAGTAAGTTATGCATGCGTACATATATATTTCAAATAAAAGTAATTTAGAGGAAATAATTAGAAAAAGGAAAACAAAGGCACAAAGACAGTATCATTGTAGGAATAAAGGCACATTTCAATGCAAAAATTAGCTATTATTATCTCACATCAAGAAGAATATTCCTTTAGGCACATCAGAGAGTCTTGTTCTGAATCTAACATGAAATTCTGCATCCTAAACATCTCTTTTAGTAAGAGTATATTGTTCTGAAATAAGAAAGAAACTGATTCAAATAATCCCTAATTTTTTTCCTCTCATATCTAATAATTATCACAAAAAGAATTTTCAACTTTTATTATTTATGTAGACTCTTGAACTATTGATACAGTAAGCTATGGTTTTGATAAATCTTCAACTGACACTGGATTACAGTAGTCATTCATTTATCTTGATGGTTTTTCTAGAGTAGTGAAATTTAGGTTCTTATTGTACTGTAGGTTCTTTTTTTTTTTTTTTGCATGGATTTATTATCCACAGAGGTAAATATTGTCATCCCTCCACAAGCCTGACTAGTCAGAAGTGACATACAGTTGGCACAAGAGTAATGGTAGCCAGCATCTAAGTTCTATTTTTGGTTGTATCAACTCCTTGGGGTCTGACTAATACCTTTGGCAATAATCTTGCTTTAGCACACAGTCAATCAAGCCCACCTAATTTATATTTTGTTTTAGATACATTTACGATCAATCTTACCATAGAAAGATGGGGAACATTTCTATGTTTCTCGTCAGAAGGCGTTCAATGGGCCTTCAAAGAGTGGGGAATACCATTTTCATGTTCCTCATCTAATTTGTAATTGATTTTAAATACAAATGTATTCACCAAACCTTACTTTTTGCTTCAATAGGGCCTCATAAGTCTGCGATCATATTTTGTCTCTCCCGCTCAACCTTTTGAGATACTGTGTGATTTCAAGCCAATCATTGGATGGTTGTCAATAAACATATATATATTAATTATTTATTATGATAATAGTAATCTGGACTATTAGCCTTGAACTTGGAGTCTTTCAAGGCATCTTTCTAAGAATCAGTTATTTCTAAACCTTTTCCCATTAATATATATAAGGATAGCACAGTCCATGACAATGGAATATGGACTACAACTCTATTGTTTTTCTTAATTTGATTTCCATACAAACTGACAAATAGAATGTTAACACATTAAGGACAACATAAATTGTAATGATGAAAAGAATGACATATTGAATTTTACTCCATGGAATATATTTCTTTTTCTAATTTTTAGGAAAAGAAAAAGTAGCTTCTGAATATAATAACTTTCTATGAAAAGGTTTTAAATCGAAAAGATAATGAGTTTTGAAAAATGTTTTTTTTTTTTATGAAATTTCTTAATTTTTGAAATAAAAAATAGAAAAGATATTCAAGCCAGTTTCTTGTCAAATATTATAAAAGGCTCGTTTTAGTAATTTATAATATTTGATGAGAACGGATCGTATGGCATTCCAAAGTATATGCATTTATTGATGGCTGTCAGCTACTGGAAGATATATCTGCATACAAACTAAATTTTAAAATGACTTCATGTGATAAGTAGCCAATTACAAATGTTATGTCATTGTTTTGGATGTATTCTTCTGGAAGATATCATCCATACAACTACTGCCAATTATATGTATTATCATCACAATTATGTATTATCATTGCGTATTTACCATCTGTTAGCGACAGCCATACTAGTATATCTTATCAGAGTTCGGTGATGATCCATTACGTTTTCCGTTTGTATTTGGCTTTTTGCTTCTTTTTCTTTTTCAATTTTTGGTTTAAATAATCATTAGCAATAATTTAGGCATACTGGCAGTCCAAACCGACGTAAAGTAATTTTAGAGCAAATCAATTTTCAAGATCAGGTTTGATTTTCTCAAGCATGCTCAATTTGGTTGAACTGAGATAAGGTTACAAAACTAAAGTTCAACTCAAAACTCCATTTACTATTTATAATATTCGTAATATATTATTTCGTATGATAACATTTCTTTTATTTTCTATATTTAAGAACAAATCCAAATCTATATTGTATGTCTTTCATTTTTCTTTAAGGAAAATGTATAATTATAGTTTTTTTCTTTTTGCTTAGTAATTTTTCCTTTTACTAAAAATTTTATTTGAAATATAATGAATTTAAAAAAAAGAAAGAAGAAGTTATTATAGATAAATTTGTGCTATGCAATCTAACCTACTTTTATTTAATCCCGCCAATTTGAATCTAAAATCTGATTAATCTGAATTTTAATCTGACAATAAATTTTAATCCCATATCAACAAAATTTTACTCGAGGAGTTTGAGTTTAAGCAGACAACGAGCTCATACCGATTATGTCTTAATTCAGTTTGAACATAGATTAATTATCAACTTGATTAGCTAAGCCAATTATAACTAACATTGTAATAAGCTTCCACGAGCGAGAAAGGGTATCAAATACTATGAAAGGTTTACAATACCATAAACTATTACCAAACTTGAAAGCTAATAATGTTGAGTTGCGTGACATTTAGAATGTACAGAGAAGTAATATTTTAGTTACTTTAAATCCATTAATTATTAATTAATACTTGAGTGCCAATACCAAATCACAAAATTAATTAAATGATTAGTTAGATGGTAATCTCAGTCCACAAAAAATAAAAATAGGGTACTATATTATGGAATAGTGTTTATGATACTATGCAATTTGTGTCATTAGATATACATACAATAATATGCACAGGATTAGTTGTTTCGAGTCTTTTATCACGGTGAGAAGGAACAATTGCAAAAGTCTAGCATTTCCTCACGGCAATGCAATGGCAGTTTTTATTTGATAGAAAAATGAACCATTACCATATGAAATGCTGAATATTCAGTAATAATAATATGACATAGGTGGATAACTGAGAAGAGTCCATGCTATTCTTTTTTTTTATTTCAGAAACAAACAGTGGAGTTATGTCAGTTGATTATGTGATTGTGTCAATTCACATAAATTTAAATAAGCAGTGGGTGATTAGGTCATCCACAGAAATAAAATCATTAGTTTGGTGACTACTTATAACTTACAAATGAGCTGTCGGGTGACATATGACTCCACACAAAAAATAAAATGCTAAGAAATTAATAACACCCTAATACCTGTAGCACCCAACCATCAAAATGACTCAATACTCTCCCTGAAATACTATTTTTCTCTCACACTTTTCCCAGTGTTTTATACTTCTCTTTATAATTCTCTGTGTAAAAATATTTTGCATCTTGTTACTGTTTCGAATGCTTGATAACAATTTGCATTCATAGTTCACTTTACTATTAGTGCAAAGTCTAGAAAATAAACAAATAATATTGGAAGAAAAAAGGGGACTTGGCGGGGAGAAATGGCGGTGAGAAATTTGTCTCCTTGTGAAGTAATGGCTGCTTTTGGTATCCCTCCTCAAATGTGGTTCAGCCACTGCAAGTCAATGCAAAGATCGTTTAAGCAATAACGTGCAGGCTTTAAATGATGACACGTGTTCATATCTGAGCTGTTGAAATCAAGCAGGAAGCGCACTGAAGAAACCAGATCTTGAACATTCTAGAAATATATTCTATTGCCGAAAAAGAGCGAACAAAACGCTTTATCACTAAACCACGTTAATTTACAGGAGAGGAAATTGCTTTGAGGTGCACCATAAGAACCGTGGGTTGATACAGCTGGTGAGGAGGCATGACCTGAGGTAGGCGTGCATTGTGACTTGAGACGGCGTGACACACGATATTCTGGAGGAGATTGCATCATCTGATGGAGTGTGTGTGCAACTGCAGTAATGAAGCAACAGGCGCGTGTCTTGAGGGCAGCACTGTAAAGCGCAAGCCAACAGGAAACCAATAAACAAAGTCAGCTGTTTATTTATAGCCTTTCCTCTCTGATGACTGAATAGGATAAGAAGTATTGGGCTGCTCAGCATAAATTGATTCTCTCAGGTACAGAAGAAGTAATTAAGGAGTCGCACCTGGAAGTCTCTTAGGCTGGAAATGAAGCTTAGTTCAGTTGCAATTTCCTTTGCTTTTATCACTATCCTTATATATGCATGGAGGCTATTGAATTGGGTGTGGTTAGAGACCAAAGCTAGAGAAATGCAGCAGGCAGCAAGGCCTGAATGGAAACTCTGGGTTTTGCATGGTGATTTTATAGGGTCTCGAGAATGATTGAAAGCAACTACGGAATATCAACACTGCGACGATAATGGGCGAGTTCTACCATTCATGATCATTCCAATAAGCAATATGGTATGAAATTGAAGTACTCTTAATCATTTCACTAAAATGCAATATTTGTCAGAATTTCCTCCCAAGGATTATTTGGTTTCTGGTCTTCTTTTCTTTGTTATTTTCCAGTCCTTTACTTTTCCCAGTCTCAAAAGAGATTATATATAGATAATTTTGAAATTTCGTATTTCCTATACGAGTCCTTTTTTGTTATTTAATTGGCATTATGAATTTAGTAATTCAAAAATTATAAGTTTAATCCTTCATAATTTTCTAAATTAAAAAGCGATTTATTTTTATAAATGATTAACTTGACAAGGATAGGGTGATTGGGTTTAAAAACCTTTTTAAGAGCGCTAAATTTGAAAATCTAAGGGTTTGTTTGGTTTACTGTTTTTAAAACAGTTTTTGAAATAGAGCATAATTTTTGTGTTTTTGAAAATGACTATATTCACCTTTAAATTTAGTGTTTTATGTTTAAAACAGAATCACTTCTAAACATTATGGAGCCAGAGCTGATAAGGGATGTTCTCTTAAAGCACAGTGCCTTTGGAAAACCACCGCCCCACCCTCTTGGCAAGCTGCTGGCTTCAGGTATTGTGAGATTAGAAGGTTCACATTGGAGTGAACGTAGAGAAGATCATAAACCTTTCCATCTAAAAAGAAAGCTGAAGGTAATTAATTTATGATTTTAATTTTCATCCAGCTTTCGGTTCTTATTAGGTCTTTTGGTTCTAAAAATACAAAAAAAAAAAAAAAAGGTCAGGAAAATCATTTTCTATGTTTGATTGTCTAATGAAATTTTAAAAAAATTGAACATTAATTAAGTATTAAGAAACTTACAATTCCTTAGCCATTGTCTTTATAGACAAAGTTATAGCCAATAAAATTTATTTATGGTTCTAAATAAAAATAACATGCTAGAGTTAACTATTTTAATTTCCTTGATTTTCCTTTATATTTTCTTTCCCTTGCTTTCATAGATTTTCTGGGTTCAATTACACAAATGTTTATCTTTAATCTGAGAATTTGTGAGGATAGAAATGTTTCTAATCTTATATGGACAGCTTTGTGAAAATTAATTATTGTGTTTGGAATTTGTTACAGCTCATGGTACCAGCATTTCGTTCTCATAATAGTGGTCGTTAAGTGTCGGAAGAAGCTGCTCTGAAGATGGCTCATGTGAATTGGACATTTGGCACCTGTGAAAGGTGACTGAGTGCATTTCACAGGTGACAACCACATCTCGCACTCCAGGCCATTCGGACAGTTTATGTCAGGATGGAGAGTAGGCATAAATATATAATCTAAACACAGAACTAAATACCATTGATGAAAATAAAATAGAGAAAATTGGAAGGAAAGAAAGAAAATTTGGGAAAATAAAATAGGTCAAAACTTAACAAAATTAATTCTATGCTTATTCCAAACTCAATTTATTTGTTTCTCAGTATTATATAGTGACTAGAATTTAAAAATTATGTACAATTTGATTAAATTTTTATATTTTATTTTTATTTACTTTTCAAGGTGAAATCAAATATAACAGATAAATTTTATATGTTTTTGTTCTTATAGTTTTTCGGGTTTCAAGTATTTGTGAACTTCTGTGTCATAGCATAGAAGAAGAAGAGAAGGAAGGAAGAAAATCTTATAAATTATCAAACAATATCTTGAAAAAATATGTTATTTTACTAATATATATAGTGACATAACATGTTTCAAAAATTTGAAAATATGGTGTGAGGATCATGCTGAAGTGGTTTTTTAACACAACAGACAGACAGGAGGCAGCTGGTGCGACGAAGTCAATGCATTATTGGAAGGGTATCAATGAAGAAAGGAAGAAAATATATTGATTGCTGTGACGGATTTGTACGATCTGACCAAACCAACTACAGAAGAAAAACGATGACCGGAACTGAGATGAGCAAGATTCTTGGATGTTATTCATACTTTATGGTCAGGAATACTTTCAGAGTACTTTCAATGGGTTGGAAGAATGATTATAACAAACATTAAACAATAACCTGACTGGGAAGGGTTTTAGTTTGATAATATAGCTCTGATCTAGTGATGGCAAAATCTTTATCAGATGAAGATATAATCTAAAATGGGTTTATGTTTTGAATAGACGTGGAAAAGAAAAAAAAATTGCTAAGAAAATAGTTCTCATGTTTGGTTTCTTGTTTGAAATATGAAGAAGAAATAAATATAATCAAAATTCTTAATTTTAAATATTTCGTTAAATTTTCTTGTAAAAAAATGAGTTTGAATAAACATATAGAATTATCTTATTAAGGTGCCTCTTTTTTTCTCAAAATTTTCTTCCTTTCTTTTTCCTATCTATTTTCTCTACATTTATTTTCCTCTTAGTACTTCCCCCATGAGTCAAGAGGTTCTAAGTGTGCAATGCCAGGAAAATTATGTTTGTTCATCTTGTTCCAAACATTTAGCTTCATTAATACCCGATGAGCATATAATTGGTGTAACCGACAACAAAATCTTTTCTTTGAAATGAAGTTTTCCAATTAATTGCTCATTGCGAAGGTTGTTTCTTCTTATTCGATCATTTACTATGGTCCCAGAAGACAATTGTGATACTTCTCTTGCAAAGCTATATTTCAGAACTCGCTTCATAGTTTGATGCAGGCTTGTTCATGATATATGGTATATTTCTTGAGTTCTATGATAATATTTTCTATATTCACAGTTTTCAATGATTTTCACGAGTCCTTAGGTTATATCCTGCAGCAATAACCATGCTTGTCAGATCCGGCACCTGCGACAACCAATTGGGAGGAGATGTACTTACCAGACGGCGTCGCGATTTCATTGCCAATCATCTAGTTCACCTGACCTTTAATGAAATTTGGGGAGACGATAAAATTCAAAGCCAGAAGATTGCCAGAAGAGGTTTATAAGGCAACAAAGGGCAAACTTTCCTTATTTCCCATTTTAGTTTATGGTCTACCAGTGTGCATTAGATAATTTTGCAATGATGGAGGCTTAAAAATTGCTTTGGCAATGATCTTACAACGCTTCTGTTTCAGACTTACATCTATGCTCCTTTTTCTTCATTCTTTGCCAACCTCAATATAGTGCACATTTGATTCGTAGACTTCACGGCTTATATTGATGTTAAATTTATTTGTCCCACATCTTTGGCGAAATATGCCTCTATAAATCTAATATGAATAATTTTTTATTTTTTGCATGTAATATTGATGTGGGTTTTAGGTACAATATCCATGTATTGTGTTCCTCTTAAGTGACCATGTGGGTTTTCTGATCTTTGTATCAAGATTATTTTCAAATGTAGAAGGTTGTAAGTATCATGTTCACAATTAATTAGTGAACAATCTGATCAAAAGCTAGCTAACCGATGACCCTAAGTCCCCTAAATCAAAATGAACTATTAATAAATAAAATAATTAAATAAAAATTACAAAAAAAGACACACAAACAAGCTAAGGAGTTAGGTTGGTTAGAAGGATTGAAACCCTAACAAATAAACTATAAGAAGACATTGATAGTGATGAATTTCTAATTGTGAGAACAGTTGGATGAGTGATGAATAGATTAGTAGGTGAATGGTGACGAATAAACTAAATTTGTTTTTTTTTTTTTTTTTGGTTCATTGACTTTTTATATTTAGTTAAAAGTAATATGGTGATATAAATCAATATAATAGTGATGAATTGCTAAGTGTGAGAATAGTTGGATGAGTGATGAATAGATTAGTAGGTGAATGGTGAAACTAAATTTGTATTTGTTTATTTGGTTGATTGAATTTTTATATCCAGTTAAAGAAATGACTATGAGTGATATCAATCAATATAACTAACTTGATCTTGGTGGTACTAACTTCCCCTCCAATGCTCTCTCCTCATCATCCGATCATGCAATTGAGGCCCGAACTCGGATGAATTGATCTCGAATGCTTGAAAGTTAGAAAGAGCAGCTTCATAGACGTCCCATTGCTCGTCCTCACGCTTTCAAAGAATTGAAAAGATACCTAAATCAAATGGTCTTAAAGCACACCAAACTTCAAAAAAACATTAATAACAAGGGACAAAGACTTGCAACTAGTAAAATTGACTAGATTTACCCATCAAAATGACTAAAAAAAATGTATAGATTAAGTATGTAATTATGTTCTATATGAGTAGTCATCATCTGCAACCCCAAAATAAAAAACAAGAATATTATACCTATAAATCTTAGATTTTTTGGATCCCAAATCCACCCTTGTGCAAAAAAAAAAAAAAAAAAAAAAAAAAAAAATTATTTTTTTTATTTTCAAGAAGCTTTAGGAGACCCAACAAAACCTAAAAACCAATCCACATCAACAATATGGAAAAAAACTCAAACTAGAAAAAGCTAAAATAGTATTGGCTAATCTTTGAGAATATAAAATGAGTTTCCTAATCTAGTAGAAAGCATTTGCACTCAATGAGAATTTAAACTTCACTTTCTCAAGAGTATGAAAGACAAGAAAATTTCAATCTCCATACAAACAATTGTGGAAATGTTACCATGCATAAGAAAATGCTGACATTATGATTGTCCTCCTCATTTTACTCCAAAACACTCATGTTCATTCTCTCAAAATTTGAGGAAGAGAGCTACTCTTTACGATTATTATTTTAACTTTTGTATATAAACTCTTTTCAATGATTTCAGTTTTTCCTATTATCTATACATCAAATCAACTATAAAATTAATGATCATAATGATTTTATATATTGTTCATAGTAAATAACTTTCATTGTAGTTGATGTCAAATATTTTAGAAATATATTGTAGCGCCCCAAAAATACTAAATTTTATAATAAAGTATTATATATTATGGGTATAAATTGAGCCAACTTAGGCATTTCCAGGGAATTGTTAAATGAATTTTGAATGAATGATTATATGGCTAAGAGCCAAATGTAAATATTATATGCTAAATGAGAATTGATTAGACCCGGAAATTTACCCAAGTGTAAAAAGGGCAAAAGAGGAAGAATTCTAAAATAAAGACCTAAAGGTCATATACAAATGAGTTTGGAGTCTAGGGTGTGAATCTTGAAAGTGAAGTGCAATTAGAGAGATTTATGGACTATATAGTGAATTGGGAGAACTTAACCCAAGAATGCATTTTTGTGCCCAAACAAGGCCTTATGTAGAATAAGTGACTTAAGACCAAAGGAAAATGAGAAATGAAAATGAGTGTAAGTAAACAAGGCCATACACTTAGAAGTTAAGGAGGACCAAGTGGTCTAAGGGAGCTCCATTTAGAGGCAAAATCACGTTTTTGGGGAAGAGTAAAAAAAAGGGAGGAAATCTAGGGTTTTACGCTAGAAGGAGTGATTTTGGTGGGATTGTTTCATTCTTGCTTCTAACGAGATGTAACATGAAGGAGGAATTTGAAGAGATTCAAGGTAAAAGTATTTAACTTCACCTTTTATGATTTTGATTTTAGGGAAAGCTAACAGAAGATGTTTCGTTGATTCTAAACCACTTTTGGAGTTGTTTGAGAGGATTCCATGGTGATTTTGATGGGATGAATTGGAGGAGGTTTGTGGAAAGAAGAAATAGGTGAAAATGTAAAAACTGACATTTTGGGTAAAAATCACGTGGTGGTATTGGTACCAAGTGGTACGGTGCCCATGATGCGGTGGGCAAGTGGTATGGTACCACTCGAAGGGAATACCGGTACCGCGGCAATGGGGTGATGGAGGTACCAGTCAGTGAATGCCGTTACCACTTTAGCTTCCGGCATCATAATTTGGCATATTTTTGCATTGTTAAGTCCCGTATTCGTACATGATTGTTTAGGGACCCTAAGAAATGATTAATGGGGGTTCAAATAAGGATAGGACTAAGTGAAAAACGTGCCATACCTCGGCCTTTCGGATTCGTCTTTTAGGTAGACTTGGTATCTTAACCCAAAGCATTAATAAAGATAAATTGTCATTCACTAAAAATATGATGATTGTTTATCCACTAAGAGTGGCGTGATTTTTATTGACTAGGGACGAGTGATGATAGCCTAACCTAGGACCGAGATCCGAAGAGAAGGAAACTAAATGAAACGACTTGGTTATTCTTTGACTCTATTATTTCAAGTGTTTTATTGTTTACCAAATAAATTTAAATGAATTATATAAATAAATATATATTGTAATGATATTATGAGATGCATGAATTGAAATGTGATACTTGAAATGTTTGAAAACCGAATGAATATGAATGATAAATCGAATTGTAAACGAATCGATCAATTCTTGACATCTTGACTTGAATCGATATACCAAATGAACCGCCTAGCGGGATGCATCAATCGACATCCGTCATGAAGGCACCCCGAAATTGTCTAATGTCCCACTTTGTGGGATACACCAATCGACATCCGTCATGATGGTGTATGGCATTTAATTGACCGCGATGACCGGTGCACTAAAGCGGCATCCGTCATGATGGGAACCCGAATTGTTAAATATGCGTGCATTCTTGAATGATAAAAAGGATAAGTTCATCAAGCGAAATGCATCCGCGAATGTGAATTAATAGTCAAGCGAAATAACCAACATTGCGGTATCCACAATGGGACGCCTCTGCTAATAGCCAAATCTGCGCAGTGAACAGCTGGATTGTTTATTCGCATTGAAAATACGTATTTGGCGATCTGATAAATGATTTGTAGAATTAAAGCGTAGAAATGAGTATAGCATGGTATGTTTGGATATAAGAGGCATGGTTTAATGTTAAATACATGTCAAGTTAAAATTGGTGATATTGAATAGAACTGTATAAGAGCATAGAGGCATAGAAAATGTAGCACATGATTACAACTATGCGTAGGTATCGAGTGAACAGGAAAAAAGGCCAAGAACAAGAAGCGTAGAATCATAGGCAAAGTTGCGGCGTATAAGTGTATACCCTCCATATGCATTTCATTTCTTTTTTAACATGTGACATTTTGTAAACAAAAGCGTTGAATGCAGAACTAATGTTTTGTTTATCATTTTGTAAAGGCATGATATGCCTTAATGTAAATGTGTTTGTATAAATGTAAATGTTTATGGGCCTACATTGAAAATGCTTCAGCGTAAATGAGAACCCCTAAATGAAAGAAGACATAAATAAAATGTTTTGATAAGATAAATAAAAGCTTAGTTTGGAGTCGCGGAAACCGATTGGATCGCCATTACGGTTAGGTGTGACATTTTTGAAAAGAAAATTTAATCAGTGAGCCAATAAAAGAATTAAGCGGCGTCAGGGTTTTTAGTTCGGACTGCGCCATTCGGGTTGGACTAAGACACAGGGTCGCTCCCAGATGCTATTTGTTTCATTAGATTTATTTAATCTTGTTATTCAACTTTAATCATTTTATCTTGATCAGAAATTATTTTGTAGATATTTTTGAATAAATTTTATTTGCTTCCCAAAAATAACTTAAATATTATTAAATTATTACATTTATTTATATTTATTTGCTTAAAATGCTCATTTATAAAGAATATTTATATCTAGTTAAAATATATAGTAATAAATTTTATCATGCTGTGATATGAAAATTGTTGTGGTATTTTTATTTTCCACACAAACATATAAAATAAATTGTTTCCAAACCAAAATGACTCAAGTAAATCAAACTTCTAATCGAGACTATGTAAATGTTTGTCCCTTTGTCACTTCCTAAAATAAAGTAAGAAAATATCGTATGAATAGAAGTATTATAGGAATCAAATGCTGGAAAATAAAATATTAGATTTTCCTATGAATGAATGAAATAATGTTTGTATTTGAGAAATTGTGAGGAAACTTTAATAGTACATGAAAATAGAATGCTGAAATTGCTGAAGAAAACATGGGATTTCATTATGAAGAAATGATATAACACTGTATTGGAAAATTGATAGAAACTTGAATAGTACTTGGAAATAGAATACTAGAATTGCTAAAGAAAACATGGGATTTCACTATGAAGGAATGAAATAACACTGTACTGGAACATTAACATAAACTTGAATAGTACATGGAAATAGAATGCTGAAATTATGCTAAAGAAAACATGGTATTTCACTACGAATGAATGAAATAACATTGTATTGGAACATTGACAAAAACTTATTCACCCAGGAAATAAGTCTTGAAATTAATGATGAAAAGTTAAGTATACGACATAAGTGGATTGTTGTTGATCAGATGATTAGATTGTTTAAAAATTGATTGTTGAATTGTTTTTATTATGATTGTTGTTGTTATGTATTTCTCTGTGAGCTCTCTTGATTTATATTCTGAATATTTTAGTCTCATTCTCAGCTCTTCACTTCCTCAAGCCTCATATACGCATTAAACTTGTTCCTTAGTAATTAATCTGTCCTCCATTAGGAAACATTTCTTCAGAATTTATCACATTTGTATTAAGACTGTCTCATGATACAACATTTCGTCTTGCCCACCTTGTTTGCCACTTCAAGCTTTTGAGAAGAATTCTCGTTTGGCTTCAAAAAATTTCAATATTTTTAGAAAAACCCCTTGACTTTTCTATGGGCTTACTCAAATGGATTTAGGTATATTTTATTTGGAATTTTACTCATGGGCATGAGCATGCTATTGATACTAGGTCGAATAAATTTTAATTTGGTGGCTCAATGCCCCCCCATACATTTGTGGCGAGAGCCATATTGTATGTATTAAAGTCCTAAAAAAAATTTCTTAGGCCTATCTCCCGACCGTGAGGCGATGAATTAGTAGGAATTATACTTTGTTTAAATATGTTCTTATAATTGTTGAGTTCTTAATGCTAAATTCACTTTTATATATAACTCAAATTCACGAGGCTGTCCTTTCATACCTTGATTTTGCGGATAAGGAAGAAAACGACAAAGGAGGCAGAAAGCGAAGAAGTGAAGAAGAATAAGTTGTTATTCAAAGTATCCATATCTGTATGGAGGTCCTCGAGATAGAGGCTACATTTTTTGTCGTAGCCGCGACATCGGCCCGGATGATGTCACAACATCAAGTCAAGTAAAGATTAAGAATGCGGAGCAACCAATGTCATGTCATGACATGAGCTGTCGTCATATTGCAACATCGTGCATCTACAGATCAAGACATGGAGCCACCTTTATGTCATGTCGCGACATCAGAGCTGTTGATGTCGCAACATTGACGGAATCCCTGAAGCCATCTTACTTCCATGTCACGACATCGAGTGCCTTGATGTCGCGACATCGAGTGCCTTGATGTCGCGACATCAAAAGGATTGATGTTGCGACATCAAAAGGATTCATGAAGCATCACTTCTGTCATGTTGCAACATCAGAGCTATTGATGTCTCGACATGGTGACGCCGGACCACTTTTTAGTACATGTTTTTAGCCCATTTTTCGAGGGTATTTAAGTAATAAGTTGTATCAATGATAGGAAGACAATTATTAGGGTTAGGGCATGATTTCGAGAGGCTTCTTCCTCTCTTGAGATTTTTTCTTTTCTTGGAAGTTCTATACCTTAGACTTAGGGTTTTGAGTTTTTGTGTATGATTTCTCTTGGATGTGAAGCCAGCTTGAAGGATCTACTTACTAGAGGGTGTTTGTAGCTTGGAACTAGTTAGAGAGCATTTCATTTTAGACTGTTTGTATCCTCCTTGTAGTTTTTCTTAAAATCTAATTTTCTTCATTTTGAGTTTGTAAATCATGGTTGGATGAGTAAATGGGGTTGTAATGAGAGACCTAATATTCCTCACAGGGTTGGTTCTTGACATTAATGTGTGGTTTATCTTAATCTTTAAATTCTTTTAAGTGTTCTTGTGTTGATGTTTCTGTGTTGAATTTGATTTTGTTTAGTTTTGTCAGATTGAAATATGTTGGGATTTGTGATTGAGACCTAGAATAGGAAAGTTTGACCTAAGGCTTCTAGAGTGACAACTAGAAATTGACCCTGGGTTTTGACCAAGTCTTCGAAGTGTATATCAATTGGTAAAATTAACTTAGCCTAATCAAAAGATTTGAGTAAGCAATGATACAAAGTAATTGCTAAATGGATTTTATTGAGGAGTGGCATCAATTAAGATTGTGTTGGATTTGTAAGGACCTAGCGATGGTCAAATCTAGCACAATTTTGGTTTTTCCTATTGCAAGGACCTAGCAGTGACCAATAGAATACCTAAGGGAAATTTTCCTTAAAAAAATATCGCACTTAATCACCTAGAAGAATCTAGCGGTGAATAGCGGATTAGTGCGAGAAATTGAGGTGTGTCACGATAGTGATAGCCTCATACTAATCTCCCTTGAGAAAGCACAAGCATATAATCACATAATTTACGTTTTATTATATATAATGTAATAACATGGATCAAAGTAACCAAGCGTAGGTGTGAATCTTGTTATCATTTAAGTATGATTTTTATTGTGTTTATTAACTTAAATGTAGGTCACACCATTACATCTCATGGGAGAAAGCTCTAATCCCCCATTTGGTTATGTTTTGCATGTTTAGAAGGAAACCAAGCAAAGAGATGGAAGAAATCAAGTTGAGATAAAGTTGTTGGATTGCTACAATTTGTTCATCACGGAAAAGTAGTTGTTCGCCACGACGAAAATGTTCGTCATGGCGAAGGAGTTGTTTGCCACGACAAAGCCAAAGGCATGCAAAGTTGCAAGCTACTGGTTCGTCACGACGAAGATGTTGTTCACCTCAACGAAGTTACTCGTCACAATAAAGCTATAACACGGAGCGACGAAGGATTAGAAAGTAAGAAAACGCCAGTGTCGGGTTCACCATGGTGAAGACATATTTTTTGCGGTGAAGAGAAGTTTAAATCAAAAGATGACACATGTGTTTGTTGCGATGAAGAAGCTTTCGTCGCGATGAAGGACGGCAAGTTGGAGCAATTCCCATTTTTAGCCCATCATTGGCCCATTTTCCAATGCATTTATATACTATAATTGTAACAATGATTAAGGTTTGAACTTTGAGACATAATATTCTCTCCTAGGGTTTTCTCTCTTGAAGTTTAGTTTCATATTTTAGGTTAGGTTTTCTTTATATTTCTTAGATTTAGGTTTTATTTGTGAGAAACTAGTTTGTTGATTATTCTTGAGGCTTCTTATGGTGTGGATTTCAACTGGATATTGGACTTAGAATATTTGCATGTAATCTCCTATTTTTGTATTCTCATCTCACTCACTGATTCTGCGGTTTATGTTTGTCATTAGCTTGTAGATTTGTGGGTTTTGGCCATTTGAAATGATAAGCTAAACATTTCCATAGGGTTATCATATTTGATATTAGATTTATCTAATCTTTAGTTAGGTTGGATGTTTTTGTAACTGAATTGTGTGTTGGTGTTAAATATTGGGAATACTAGGGTTTGATTAATTAATACATCTTCCAAAGGTGGATCTTCGATCCTCTTACTATGGTATCCTTAGTGACGCTTGGATTACGCCTTAAAATCTGGTTCTGATTCTCTTAAAGCGTGAATCAATTAATTGGAATTCTAATTAACCTAGTTAAAGAAGTTTAGTGAATCAGAAATGTTTAGTACTAAATAGATTTCACTAGGAGGGGACACAAAATGTATTAAGTGAGAATTGAAAGGACATAACTGTGACCAATCTGAACTTAGTTCGGGCAGCTCTATTGTAAGAACGTAACTGTGACCTATAGAGCTCTAGAGGTAAAATTGCCTTTGAAAGTATCACCACATGCGACCTAGAGGATGGCGTGAATAGATTGGATGGTGCAAGAAATACAAGGAGAACACGAGTGGGATCCTTTATACGCGTAGCCTCGAACCGATTGACCATAATTCATTCAACCTAGGCCTCATTTGGATGAATCGCAAAACATCGTGTGACGATAACAAACCCCTAGTTCCTTTTAGGTAGTTTTCTCCAATTTACAGTCAATTAGTAAGTTTTCTGGCATTCTATTTTTATTTTGTTTGTTTTTAATATCTTAACAATTTCTGCCTCAAATCCGGTTAGAGTGGCTTACATGGTGAACTAATCCAATAGTTTAGGTGCCAAATTCTACTAAATCTTTGTATTTCAGTTCATTGTATTACTTGTACGACCCGTGTGCTTGTGGCGACAACAACAAGTTTTATTATTTGTTAATGGAATACGTTTAAGTGTCATGGATTGATATTTTGGAAAAAGAGACACTTTCTAATTTGAGAAAAAAACTTTTTGTTTGTGAATTTTATTTTATTTATTTTATTTCCAATTTAGTTTTATTTTGTATTTAGTTTGTTTACTTTGTTTTCTAGGGGTGTTTTTTTCTAATTTCAGGTACTTTATTAAATGCATAGGAGGCAAAATTGAATTATTGCCTTTCGGCCCAGAAATTGAATGGACATTAAACAAGTTGAAGAAGTCAAAGTAGAGAATATTAGAATGGTAGATCGTAATGGTGATAGATATAGTGAAGGCCAAAGTGACCACAATGATATGACGAGAATGAGAGAGCCTAACGAGTTATTGGAAGCTAATGCTGAATGAGGTGTCGATTATCTGATATCAACCAATTGATGCCAACATTTTTGAATTGAAACAAACTCTTATTGTTATGGGGCAACAACAATAGTTTGGAGACATCCCTTAGATGATCTGAATGCTCACCTTGCAATTTTTCTTGAGTTGTGTGGGACCATAAAGATGAACGGACTTGACCACAATGTCATCAAGTTGAAGTTGTTTCCTTTCTCTCTTAAGGACAAAGTGAGAGGTTGGTTCCACAATTTTTCTATTGGTTTTATCAACACATGGGGATAAATGGTTGAGCGTTTTTGACCAACTTCTTTCCACCCTAGCTCACTTCTTAATTTCGAGCGGACATTACACAATTTAAGGCAAGGTGATGAAGAAACCTTGTATGATGCATCAGAAAGTTTAGAGAAATGCTAAGAAAATACCTGACATCAGGCTATGAGTTGAGTCTTTGAGTCTTGGATTTTTATAATGGTGCCCCAGCACTACTACATGAGAGCTTTGATTAATAAGGTGAGTGGTGGATTGATTACTTCTAAGACTGCAAGAAAGGCAAATCAATTGTTTGAGGAGTTGGTGAAAAACAATTACCAAGCTCATTCGGAAAGACATTATGGAAAGAAATAAGGAGGAATGTATGAAGTTGATAGAATTTCTTCTTTGGAAGCCAAGTTCGTGCTTACACAATGACTAAGTTGAACCAACAAACTTTAAAAATTTAGCTCTGAATCGCTTACAAAAGGTGTTCTCATGACAAGTCTCTCCAAGTAGAGGGGCGTGAATATGTGGTGCAATAGAGTTAAATGTTCGCTCCAGCAAACAACTTGCCCTCATTATTATTGGGGTTGAGAAATCATGAAAACTTTTCATATGAACGAAATAGTTCGCCGCTGAACCACAATAGTGCGCATTGCTATGGCACCTCGGCTTTTTCCAAAATAAGGAGCTTTAAACTCTGCTCAACCAGGGCGACAATCCGTTTTTTATGAACTTCTCTTATTATTAGATAAAGAAACAAAAATAAGCGGATTAGGTATACAAAATGCGGTCCAGAACCTGAGCCTCCTTAGTCATCGATACCTGATACGGGTTGAGGTGAGTCTCCCCTTCATAGTTAGAATCTTAGCTAACACGGGATCGAGATTGTTCTACATAACTAAGACGATACCTTTAAACATTAAAATTGATACTTTCGATGAGTGGTCCTTATGCCTCGAGAACACGTTTATATATCACCTAGAAGGAGGAACCTTGAATGCGGAGAGTTAAGGCAATCACCTAATGATTTATCGGAATTGACATTAGAGTTTATTAGTTCTAATACTATCGATTCCAGTATACTGAATTCATTGCACATGTGCTCGCGGGAGTATCCATGCAATAATCGCTCGGAAGGCTCTAAATGAACGGATAAACTCTATTCTTTATAGATTATAAATGCGCTGATATTCAAGAACCGTTCACTACATGAACCATTACCAGGTCAGTCAAGTAGTTCATAAAACCCAAAACATTCGATTAAATGCTACAAATCAGTAAAACATGGCCACTGTGAGCTTTCATCAGCAGTTAGTATAAAAATTCTCTTTTAATACCATTTAAACTACGAGCTTTGTCATACTTCAAATCTTACAAAATTTTCTTCTCTATTAGGTATATTAGATTCAACTTATGTTTCAAGAAAAATTAGTGATAATAGGTATAAATAGTAAATTTGTTTTTAAGTACATTTCATTAAATATTATGCATGTGGAGGAATGAAATCATAAAAGAGTAAGATGAACACATTACAAATAAAATAAGTTGATGTGCAAATCTTAAGAGATGAGACTAAATTTTCAATTGTGAAAAAGATGATATTTAGAAGAAAAAATAAAACCAAAATTTCATTTTGGTCTCAAAGTTTTCACTTGACCGTGGGGAGAGGAGAAGGAGAAAACCAAGAGGAGGAAGAGAAGGAGGAAGAGAAGAAAGGAGAAGAAGATCAAAGTGTGATCACTTATTTTGAGTTTTTTGATGAATCCTGAGGTTTTTGGTATGGAGATTAGATGCTCCTTTGGTCTAGGTTTGTGTAAAAGATCACACAAACCTTTGGTGTGGGTTATAAGTATTTGATTAGGAAAAATAACCATGGAATCATCACATTTATGTGGGTTTTTATAAGAGTGAGTGGACCTTAGGTAGTTTTCTTGGTTTTACCTAGGTTTTGTGTTTTAGTTCATAACACCAATTTAAGTGTTGTGGAATTGTTTTGAATCAATTCAAGATGGTTTTGAGTGCATTATAGTTATAGAAGTTGTATGGAGTGATGGCATAAAGTGTGAGAAAATAACAAAAATCTGTAGGCAATTTTGGAAGGAATTCATGCGGTACATAGAACAGTGGTGTGCCGGTACACCCCACCAGCACAAAAGTGTGCATTACTGATGTTGTTATAAAATTTTATTGTCATTTTCTATTTGAAGGCAAGTTTATTATTTTGGCCATAACTTGCTCTTCTTATCAGATTTGGTAATTCAAGTATTTGCAACAAACTACAGACAAGAGACAGGCTTAAGAATAGAATTTATAAATTCTGAGTCTAAGTGACTGGGTACCACTCAAAAGTGGGGCCATGTGCAGAAGCCAAATTCTGATTAGCTTTGGAACATGAGTAAATTGGGTTGTTTGGATAGTAACTTGAGTTTAGTTACTCTGAGTGGAGGTAATTCAGTTGGAATGAAAGGTGTAGCATAGCTTCAAAGAGTACAATGACCTAGAGTCAAACATGAAGTTAAATTTGAAAATGAGCGTATACAACTGCCGGTGTATTGATGAATTTATTCAGTGCGCAGAAAAATGTAACTTCAAGTGGATAATCACGATTGAAATGATTTGAATTTATGAGTAAAGTGAACTCTTAGAGGAATAAGAATGAGACGGTCAAAGCATTACCGTACCTTGCCGCCACGCGAGTTTGGCTTTGCCTCGGCGATATTAGTTAAATCATGAATTACCATGCCAATCACTAAAATTGATCTGATTATGTTGACTAGGTCACGGGTGAAAACGTCTTTGACCTAGGATTGACCTCTAGAAAAGCCCGAATCGATAATTGGTTTGTTCTATACCTTGTTCTTTGTTCTGTGGTTTATTAAATCTTTATTCTCATATTGCTCTCTATTTGCAAATCCTTCACATATCAATTTGAATGATTAGTATTTGAAATGTTTGACAAATATCTTGCATCATATGCGTGTATTATTTGAGCTGGCGGGATTGGCATAAAGTAAATTAAGTTTTGGCTATCTTCATTAGACTGACTAGCTTTTGATGGATTACCAACTAAATTCGTCATGAAGGTAAGCAATGTTTGTCTAATCTTTGAAATCACATTGCTCTTGAATGACAAAACGGGACGGGATTCCTTGGCTGAATGCATTTGTGAATGTCGACTTCTATGATCATCATATGGCGGGACGTACTAGAATCTGAAATCTGCATCTTTGGACCATTGACTAAACGGGGGCAGGGTTCATACATTTGAGATCTGTCGTGGATGTTGATTCTGCATGCATCAGCTGGGTCTGAGCAGAAAGAAGTAATTGAAATTCAAAGAGTGTATTTGTATAAGTATCTTTACATTATATTTGATATTTTATTATCAAAGTATTATTTTGATAATGCATGATTTATATGAACCAAAATGAATGAGCTATTATAGAACCATAAACTATGAAAAATGCTTAAGCGTGATATTTTATCGATGCGTAGTGCGTCGAATGAACGCTGAAACCAGACCAGATGTAGAACCGAAAGTCATAGAGAAGGAATTAAGATATCATAGTCATATCCATCTCATTTTCTTGAACGTGAAGATATTTTTATAGCAGGTTTGAACTCAGATCATTATTTTTGTAAATGCATTTATTAATATAAGTGGTATGGAGTCTTTTGAATGCGTAAATGTTTTTATGAGCTTGCAAATAAAATGCTTCCTTGAGAATTTTAAAATTTAAAATGAATAAAACAAGCCAAATGTTTTGATAAGATAATTGAAAATATCGAGAACAAGCAGAATGGCTTGGATCCGTAATGGTTAATTCAGGATTAGAATTACATGACACTTTGAAAACTAAAACTAAATAAAAGCGATAACTAAAGAGATTTGATTAATGACTTTTAAAGAAATAAAGCAGCGACCGGGGCCCGGTTAGGACTCACCAATCGGGTCGGGCCGGGCTGGGGTCGCCACTGATGCACGTAATATAATCAGCCTGATCTTAATTGGCACATTAAGGTCCGGCTATGTGATGAGTCCAAAAACTCATTTGATTTTAATCCATTTTAAGGCATATTCTGGAGATAAATGTTGATTTGTATGCAGAAATATGGATATTTTACTCAAATTTAATTTTGCGAAAAAAATACAGTGAAAGCGAAAAATCGATAAAAACGAAGAATCAGCCTAAGCGAAATGAAGTCGCAAATGAAAATCGGATCGAGGCAGAGCTCATTTATTAGTCATTTCAAGTCACAGCATCATAAGATCGATGAATCTTGGAAAAATAAAGACCTTAGCAAGCGAAGTCGTGACTTGAAGTTGAGCTTGCAACCCGGAATGACCAAACAGCAGAATGAGAAGAGGTTGCGACAAAGGAAATGTGGTTTGAGACTAAAGAATTATTCAAGGTAGAATCTTGGTGACACCAGCGATGTCGCGGAAACACGAGTCAAAACATTAAGTCGGCGTATTATAAAGATATGGCGTGGATCCGGCAAATAGAAGCCTGAGAGTCTACCAAGAAAATGAAGTTACAACTAGTTTTCAAATGAAGGGCTCCATTTGAGAGTCGCGGCATTGCCGTTGAGGTAGCGACATAGCAGGCGGTCTCAGCGAAGATTGAAGTGCGCAAACAAACTAACGCTTTAGATTGCATCGGTCGGTTTCGATTATTCTTTGCTCTAAAGGTGTACTTACCACTGCGTGGCAGGACCACTCCATCTTGACTTTAGTTTTCCTGGAAACAACTTGAGCTTGGAATTATATAATAGGACTTGTTCCCCTACTTTGAATTCCTTCCTCAAAATCCTTTGATCATGCCACTTCTTTGTTTTATTTTTGTAGATTCTGGTATTATCATAAGCTTCATTCATCAACTCTTCCAGTTCATTCAATTGGAGTAATCTTTCTTTTTTTGCAGCTTGGAAGTCATAATTCAATTTCTTGATGGCCCACATAGCCTTGTATTCTAGTTCTAGAGGGAGATGACAAGGTTTTCCAAATACTATTCTGTATGGGGACATTCCAATAGGAGTTTTGTAAGCAGTTCTATAAGCCCACAAAGCATCATCTAGCTTTATAGACCAGTCTTTTCTGCTTGTATTCATAGTTTTCTCTAGAATTTTCTTTATCTCCCTATTGGAACTTTCAGCTTGCCCATTTGACTGAGGGTGATAAGCCAATCCCATCATATGTTTGATTCCATATCTATTCATGAGTTTTGCAAAAACTTTATTTGAAAAAAATGGCCTCTCCTCATCACTAATGATCATTTAGGTGCTCAAAATATTTCTTTTTATAAACCCAACCACGTTAGAATATTTTGGGACAAGCTATTGCTTCCACTCCATTTGGATACATAATCCACAAATAGAGAATGTATAGATTTAAATGATGATGGGAAAGGTCCCATGAAGCTCACTCTATACATCAAAAACTGCATTCAATTAGGATTCTCAGAGGGGAATTTATTCTTCGCTATATTGCCCATGCTCTAATCAGAATATCTCTAAATATACCCTAGCAGTTTTTAGACTTGTTTAGGGTATATTAAAATTTAAATAGGAAGTTTCGGAAATAAAACGAGATACCTTGAATTAATATTAGAGACAAGGGTAAAGTGGTCTTTTAACACTTGAGGACATAAATGGCATAAATCAATAAGTTATATGCCAAATGACATAAATCAATAAGTTATATGCCATTATGGAAATAGATAAAAGATGGAATAGAGATAAGAGAGAAATGGGGGGACCAAGATGCAATTATCAAAACTTAAAAACAAAATGAGAGTTTTTGACTCTGGCCAACATGACCTTTAATCAAAATATCAAGAATTAAATTGTCTCTAATTTGGGAGGAAACCGTGAGAAGAAAAAGGAGAAGAGAAGGGGAGGAGAAGAAGAAGAAGAAAGAGGAAGAGGAAGGAAGGAGATTAAGCAAGCCAAGATAAAAGAGGTATGGAAACTACATGGACTTTAATGCTTTGAATGGTTCTCCATGTTTATAGTCAATAGTTTATTCCCAAAAACCTAGGTTTTGTTAGATTTCTTCCCTAACCCTAAAATTTAAAAATAAACTTGGTAAAACCCAATAAGACAAGAAGCATGAAATCTTCTTTCGAGGCTGGATTCATAGTTCAAAGGAAAGCACTGAGTTGTGGTTAAATAAACCCCAACTCAATCTTCATGTTAGGTTATGTATGGTTAGGATCCATATAATAGTGGGTTTGAGAGTAATTCATGAGAAATTGTTGAAAGAAGATAAGTATCGAAGAGGAATTGAGTAGAAAGGATTATAAGATGAATTTGAAATGGTCTCAAGTGTAAATGAAGTATAGAGCTGAATTGGGTATCAAAGATATGGAAAAAAAAGGAGAAAATATACATTCGATATTTTTCAGTCATGTGTACTACAAGACACTTCGATCGTGTACCCCATAATTCTTCCAAAACTGAATGTGTACTGGCACACATTAGGGGTGGGCCAGACACCCCGTTTCCGCTTCCCAGCTTTCTGACCAGTTTTATTTTATGCATAATCTCCTCATTTTATCCTTAATGGAGTGGATTCAAGTGGAAAATTAAAATGATTTCGCTTATAATCCAAAATAAAGAAATGGTACATCGCCAAATTCTCGTTCTAAGGGCCCAAAAATTCACTCAAAGGGGCCATGTGCAAGCCAAATTCGGTTTCGCTTTTGATCATAGAGTAAACCGGCTGTTTCGGACGTAATTTGAGTCTCTGTTCGACTGGGTGATTCCACTGGAATAGAACCTCAGCACCTTAGATTTAAAAGAGTACAAAGAGATAGCATCAACAGGTAGTTAACTTGGAAAATAAGTACACAAACTGTCCCTAGTAAAATCGTAAATGGACGAGTTTGGCATGAAAATGCCATAACTTTAGTTTGGATGATCCGATTCGATCAATTCCAATTCCAAAGTAAAATAGATTTATAGGAGGACTAAGAATATATGAATGAGGTGATTTCATAAATATCATATTTCATAAGTATAGTGAAGTGTCATATGTAATAGTATGAAACATGAATAGGATATGAATATAGATTATATGATAGATATACTTAAATGAATAGATAGAACATGCTAAGAACAAATGATAGGAATACGTAAATGATATGAGTATATGATAGACATTCATAAAGGAATAAGATGGAACGTGCTAGGAACACATGATAGGAAGGCATAAATGATATAAAGAGATATGAATATAGAAAGCTATATATGAATATATGAATACAAGAGTGCATAGATGCATTCATAATATATGATAGACAAAACTAAATAATAGAAAAAGATATGACCATATGTAATATATAAATATATGAGAACCGTAATATGAAACTACAGATATGAGAACTAATACAGAGTAAAGTAATGATAGTATATATGCATAAGCAATTATGATAACAATAGTTATTCATGCTTATGAGATATGTACAGAAAACGGAATAAAGCCGATTGTCCGTTTAGAACTCCGTAGAGGGATAGATAGGCATGCCTATAGGAAGACATAGCCGCTGGCAAAAGATATTCAGATAGATATCGAGGCCCCGTCAGTCGATGACATAGATCTCGCTTCGATCGTGGCCCCGCAATGGTCACTCCACAATAGATGGAAATCACCGCCAGACACGATAGTACCTTCAGTACGTGATAGCATATGACAGGTCGTCTCGCATGTTGATGATACCTTCGAAAGACACAGAGAGATCACCTATTCAGACAATGATAGTACTCTACGTACACTGGGTTATTTTTAATCCGCTTCTAAGGTATTTGCAGACATGAATATAAAAGAAAAAGGAAAAGTATAGACAAAGGAAATGTATATGAAAAGTATATAATATGATATGATATGAGAAGCCTTGCTATGCGATGAAAGTACAGACAGTTACAAGAATAAGAAGTATAATATAACTTGATATGAAAATAAGTATATAAACACAAGAAAAGTACAAAAAGTATACAAAAGCACAAAGTATAGGATAGATAGAATAAGAACGTACAAATGTATATGAAGTATAGGAATAGTACAGGATAACAGGAAAGTATACAATAGTACAAGTATGAAAGTGAAGAATGCAATAAATCATAGAACCGAAAGATGAAAAAGACATAGACTAGAGACATGCTATGTAACCTGACAAAGAATAGGAACATTGAAAAGACATATAACAAGCGTGAAAGATGAACACATGACAAGTATAGGAATATGTAAAATACTCGAAATAGGAACATGTAAAAGTATAATAAAGGAGATGCCAAAGACATAGAACATGTAACAAAAGATTGACATGTAATAGGAAAATAAGATGATATGAATTAAAGAGGGAAATATATTTAGATATATATAATGCATATGTATAAGCTTGTGACAGTCGCCATTGGTGGTTCTTCCATGCTTATGTTCCCACTAAGCTGCAGTTTTTCTAGCACGGGTGTTCAACTGTAGGCAGGAGGGGAGAAGAGGAAACCGTATAATGAAATAATCCACATCATCAGCAAATGAGGTCACATTAATCAATAGGGGGTCCATTGGAAGATTTTTGTATAATGTATAAATCTTTTTGTTTCTTTTTGCAAACAATGTAAATGTTGAACATTATTAAATATGTACATGTATAAGTAATTGTATAAGTAATGGGACTCCGTATATGTGTATAGATCATGATGGACACCACTCCGGTGGTAATGCTTTTGTATATGTGCAAATGATTTTTTGTTATTACAGAAATTGTTTGTACACCAATAGGGACAGGTACAACTGTGACAAGGAACAAGTCAAAGAGAGTCCCAATATATAGTATAGATAGTATCGCGCCCGATCCTGGTTCTGACCGCCTATCTCTGCCTGATCGGATTCGCGTGACACGCACAATTATCACAAATGGTGTTTTACCCATTCAAACAACCAAATATGGTAGGCTAATAAAACTCTAATTGAGAATTTTCAGCTGTTATGCCTGCAAAGTGTCCTCCATATGGTGATGCATGACATTTCTCTATAATACCACCTTGTTCTGTTTCTATAACACATCTCCTTATGATCATATCTGCTCCTCTTCTAAAAAGTAGTTGGTCATCCTAAATATAAAATTTGCTATCAGTTATCAATTTTCTTCTCTACCGATAGCTGAACTCACGTGGCACAACTCCATAAGCTAAGTAATTCAAAATATCAACATACAAGGGTGTTTAGACCGTAACAAAACAACATGCTCATCGTGAAAGTTTCGCTATTTCCGCCTCGTTTTCAATAGTCTTTTCCAATCTAGACAAGTGATCAGCTATTACATTGTCACTACCCTTCTTGCCTTTGATCTCCAAATCAAACTCTTACAATAATAATACCCATCTGATTAGTCTTAGCTTGACATCTTTCTTTGCCATCAGATATCTAATTGCAACATGATCAGTGTGTATTATAACATGGGACCCTAATATGTAAGGCCTAAATTTTTCACAAGCAAACACCATTGCCAGGATCTCATTTTCTATGGTAGAGTAGTTCTCTTGTGCCTCATTGAAGGTTTTGCTAGCATAGTATATGGCCTTGAATATCTTTTCAATTCTTTGTCCCAATACAACTCCCATTGCAAAATCACTGGCATCACACATAATTTCAAATTGATTGTTCCAGTTAGGTATCACCATGATGGTTGTTGTAACTAATCTAGATTTCATTTCATCAAATGCAGCTTTGCATAATTCATCAAAATTAAATTTTGCATCTTTTTCTAGTAGTCTACACAATGGTCTGGAGATTTTTGAGAAGTCTTCTATGAACCTTCTATAAAAACCAGCATGTCCTAGGAAACTTCTTATCCCCTTGACTATTGTAGGAGGCAAGAGAGTTTTTACGATGGCAACTTTTGCTTGGCCTACTTCCAATCCAGTTGCAGAAATCTTGTGTCCTAAGACAATATCCTCTGTTACCATGAAATGGAATTTTTCTGAATTTAAAACTAGATTCTTGTCTTGACAACTCTAAAGTACTGTTTCCAAATTTTCCAAACAATTCTCAAAACTAGATCCATAAACTGAGAAGTTATCCATGAAGATTTTCATAGCCTCCTCAACCAAATCAGAAAACATAGACATCATACACCTTTGAAAGGTGGTAGGAGCATTACATAATCTAAAAGGCATCCTTCTAAAAGAAAAGGTGCCATAAGGACATGTAAATGTAGTTTTCTCCTGATCCTCTAGGGCCATAGCAATCTAGTTATAACCAGAATATCCATCAAGAAAACAGTAATGGGAGTGCCTTACTAACCTGTCCAGCATTTGGTCAATGAAAGGTAGAGGATAATGGTCCTTTCTAGTAGCAGTGTTTAGTTTTCTGTAGTTTATACACACTCTCCATCCTATCACAGTTCTTATAGGAATCAATTCATTCTTCTCATTTCTGATTACAGTGAATCCACCTTTCTTAGGAACCACATGAATCGGGCTCACCCAAGGGCTGTCTGAGATTGCATATATGAAGCTTGCATTCAGCCATTTCAATACTTCTTTTCTGACTACTTTTATTACTAGATTCAGCCTTCTTTGATGTTCTATAGATGTTTTAGCATTCTCCTCCAAAAGGATCTTGTGCATACAGATAGAAGGACTTATTCCTTTTAGATCATCTATAGACCAAGCTATTGCTTTCTTGTATTTTATGAGAATCTCCAGCAGTTTTTGTTCTTCAAGCTCTGTCAATCCAGCTGAAATGATGACTGGATTTTCTTTTTCTGGTTGCAAAAATACATACTTCAAAATGTTCAGTAATTCTTTATAATCAAACTTTCGGGGCTTATGTTAATTTCACAGCTTTCTTCATAATCAAGGATTTTTCCGTACTAATTTCTTCAACATTGAATACTTCCTCTTTTAATTTAAAATTGGAGTTCATAAATTCAACTTCAAGATGCTCAAGATACTGGAGATTCAACTCATTCTCATTCATTGAACTCTGAAAATTACAATCATTTATCAGTTCAGAACTGATGGGAATTATTGTTTCTACAATCTCGCACTCGACATTAATAAGTTCTAACTGTTTCAAACTGTGATTGAGATTGAAGTGCAATGCCTCATTTCCAACCATGAGAGTCAGTTCTCCTTTCTTCACATCGATCAAAGTTGATCTTGTTGCTAAGAAAGGCCTTCCTAACAACAGTGAGACTTGTTTGTCTTCTTCTATATCAATAACTACAAAATCAATTGGGAAAATGAACTTTCCCACCTTGTGATTAGTGCCACAGTAGGTGTATTGGAATCAACAAAATTTATATCCTAAGCTCCTACTGTCGTAGCAAAACTACTGTAGTATAGCGGCTCTAGGGTCGAACACAGGGATGGGTTTTCTTAGTACAAATGATTCGCAGTGATTCAAAAATGGTGAATTTGGTTTTGGATTTCAAGGCTTAGTAAAAACAGGGGAGTTGGATGGTGTAGATTAAAAATAAAATAAGTAAATAAAAACGTAAAATAGAACCCTTGAAGTGCTCGCCACCGGTTTAGGTTTTAAGGCAACAAACATGTCCTCGGGCCCTTTCTCTGCTGGGGAGGATGACATATAGTCATTTCCCGAACCGGATCTTCATTTAGCTTTAAAACCTAGACCCTAAGAGTTTTCCTTTTTTAAAGATGACATTTGATTACATAAAATGTCCCTAGCAAAGGAAAACACATCTCAAAAACACTACCCTACGATAACTAATAAGAGACAACTAACTGGGCCTCAGTGGATCTAGTGAAAGTATCCATTGAACCCAAAAAGCTTGCCAAATACAGATTAGGGAGAGCATGCTTAAGAGATTTTAACCTAAGGTGAGAAGCAGGACATAAATACCCATAAATGCGCATGCTAAAATGAGGATCAAGCCGCTTACTCCCAACTTCTAGCCAACAGCCTCCTCTTCAAGGAGGAAGAGGTTTAAAGGGCATCCTCTGAGCTTGTCATCCTCAGAGGAGTGTTTGGTAGCCGAAAGGAGAGAAAGAAAGAAAATGGGAGAAAAAGGAAGTCATGGGAAAACTACCGCCCCCACGCTCAGACAATAACTGATTGATACAAGTTTTCACGTACTTAGGCTTATATAGGAGCCTGCGTATATGAAATTACCAAAAACAAAAACGGAAGGCTATTATGGTTGATACAAAATGGGAAACCAAAAACAAATGCAAATGTGGCATAGCGCAAAGCAAAAGATCGTAGCAAGCACGAATAAAGGCCGGAGGATTTAATAAAGGCTCGGGCAGGAAAAGCATTCCTGTAATGCTCCATTTTCTTTTGTTTTCTGCTATTCTTTCCTCTGGTCTTTGATATGTAATGTTGAGTTTGACTTGAATTCTTCATGCTTAGATCGACTCAACAATTTTGGCATAATTAGCTCGCAAAAACTGCAAAATTTTCCACAAAATGCGATCATTAGAATAGTAGGGACCTTAATGTGCAAATCGGGTTAATTAGAATGATTAGTACACAAAAAGCACTCAAACCTATAATAAAATAGGGTCAAAATAGCACTTTTTGGGCACTAATCACACCCCCCAACCTACACATTGCTAGTCCCTTAGCAATGAAAGAAAGAAAGAAAGAAAGAAAGAAAGAAAGAAAGAAAGAAAGAGAGCATACAAAACGATAACAAAATTATGTTACAAAAAGGTTGCAGTTCAAAAAGGTTGTGAATGAGTAATGCCTAACCCTAAGTAAGAATCATCAAAACCTAGCCCAATAACCATCTCGAGAGAATGAATGCCATAAAAAATTGAGTATCAAAAGAGCCTTCTTTCGAATCAACCGTAGACTTCCACCAAAAACCTAAGTGTTTGCTTGATTAGTTCCTCAACAATAAACCTGGTCGAACCGCACTCTCCCAACCTAACTGAACACGCTACAACCTAGCATGCTCCAACCCTAAATAGATCAGGACCCACCTCTTATTCCACAATTCTTTTGTGTTGTAGGTGCAATGCCGAGAATCGACCTCACCAAAGTCCATGTAATCTGGATTCCGGCTGATACCTACTAGCGCCCAAAGCGCTATTTCAACCCTATATTAGATAGGTTTTGAGTGCTTTTTGCGCACTAATCATGTCATTTATGCCAATTGAAGTGTTCAAGTTCTTCTTAGTATCACTTATGCCGCTAGAGGTTGTTTCAGGTTCATGCAGTTTGGGAGTTCAATATCGAGACATATGATGAATCAGCAGATTCAACTCAATCGTCACCCATCAAATGTACTCAAAAATCAAAGAAAGAATGAAGGCAAAGTGATGGAAATCGATGCAAAGAGGGCTGTGAAGCAATGCGTTGATGAATCAAGAATCCCGTGAATTTCGCTAAGATTGTACTTCTTACTGGATTGCGTACTTCAGATTTTAGCAGCCAAGTAATCTTAGCGAAATTGTCAATTTTCGCTAGACTCCAAAATTGCCAAAGCACTATTCCTAGCGAAATTTTGCATTCGCTTCTCACAAAATTCCCTCGCTTGTTGTTTAAATTTCGCTAGCTGAAATTGCCACGCTCTAGCGACATTCTCGATTTCGCTTATCTTCTGGTGATTTCGCTTACCTAGCGAAATTTTCACGCTAGCGAAATTTTGAGCCTTAGCGAATTCACTCGCCTTGTCATGCTTTGCAATTAATGCAACTTTACTTCACTTTGGTGTATTATTTCGTCCCTAAAATATTAGCCAAATTGTTAGGGCTTGTGGCTTTTCTTACATCAGTGGCCTATATAAGCCCCCTCCCATTTTGTAACAAAAAAAAAAGGAAGAAATTGAGGAAGCTAAATTTTTGCAAGTTTTTATTTTTTAGTCTCGTAGTTTAGTTAGGTTTTGCTTTTCTCTCTTCTCTCCTTCCTTATTTTCTCGCTGCCAAACACCCTCTCGAGGATGACAACTCAAGAGATGCTCGCTGCTCTTTGAAGAGAAGGAAGCTAGCTTGGTGGTGGGACATATGCAGTTGTCCTCTTGTATTAAAGCCATGTGTACCGTGTTTATGGCCCTATCTTCAAAATATGGTTGAATAGCATTGAATGTTATTGATTCGGGCCAATACTTACCACGCTTTGAGATTACGCATGTTTTATTGCCATGCACCGGTTTCATTGAGATATCTTTAAAATGTTTCCAGATTATTATTTAATGCCAGGTTTCAAACGAAACAAAGCAAGATACTGTTGATTCCGTATTAACTCAATAGGGATATTTTGAGTGAGGTCTGAAGTAGTTGTTGATAGATCCGGCCAGGTTTAATTATAGGTCATTTTATTGGTAAATTTTATGATAAAACCCGAGGACAATTTGTTTGCCCTAAGTTACCAAGAAGACCTAAATCTTCAAAGTTAACTACACTTCATTTTCAGTTTTTACGCTTAATCGCTTTCAAACTCATCACAATCGCTTTTGAAACAAAAATCCAAAAAAGTCCAAATAGAAAGTCTTACCTTCTCGTGCACTTACGCAGAATCATTTTAGATGAAACCCATCCCCGTGTTCGACTCCAGATTCACTATACTGGTAAAGAGCTTGACTACTACAGCAGTAGGAACTTAGGTGTATATAAATTTTGTTGATTTAGCTCACCACGTGGCACGGACCAATGGCGCCACGAGGATGGTGCCAAACTACAAATGATATTATGTACTGCGGATCAACATCACAAGTGAAGGTAATCTTTTTAACTCTTTTTGAAACCCGCCATAAAGAATCGCAAGTTTTCATCACTTCAAAGAATCAATGCTTTTGTTTTTTTTTACATACGTCTTATTTTAGCTAACCTAACTCTTGCAAGTCAAGCTCAGGCTTCATGTGTCTCGCCTTGTGTAACAGCCTAGTATGCAGTGCTGGGATGTGAGGAACTTCAGAAGACGCATAGAATCTAAGATAATAACCCGACCTGGCCAAGGAAGTCAAGCAGCACACACTGATACCATGGATCCACTACCTGAAGAACAACAGAGTCAGCCTGGAACCCCAATGAATCCAACAGCCTATAGAACCATGAGGGATCACATCCACCCTCCTAGAGTTAGTGCCCCATCCTGTATCATTCCTCCTGCTGAAGATGTAGCAGTGAGGCCATATTTGGTACCCTACTCCCCACATATCATGGTATGGAAAATGAAAATCCATACACTATTAGGATTTTGAGGAGGTTTGGTAATTACCTTAAGGAAGGTATGACGGACATGGATTTGTCAAGCAAAGCATTTCCACTGACCCTAAAGGACAAGGCCAAGATTTGTCTAAACTCACTGAGGCCTAGAACCATTAGAAATTGGCCGAGTCAGCAGCCGAATTCCCTCGAAGAAGTTCTTCAGTTGCTCATAAGACTAATAATTTGAAAAGACAAATTTATACCTTCGCAGCCTCAGATGGTGAGAGGTTTTACTGTATCAGAGAGATTTATGGAGACCATCATGCATGCCCACATCATGGGTTTGATACATGGATGCTGCAAACCACTTATGGTGGTATGTCTCCGCCATGAGGGCACTTTGAAACCATGTGGGAGACTTTCGAGTAAGCATCCCGACGGTTTCATGGATTTTTAAACATGGTTGAAAACTTAAGTATTGGGATGTCAAACCCCAGGGAAATGGAAACAATGAGGCCTTCAGCCAACCCTGAGGAGGGATTTATACACTCGCTGCAGGATATAGAAATGAAAGCTAGGATTTCAACCTTAGCTAGGAAGGTGGAGGAGCTTCAAGGAAAAAGGCTCCATGAAGTACATGCAGTGACTGAAAATCCTGCACACACCATCCTTGCACTAATTTCCAACTCGTACATCCAAAAGAGAACAAAGAACCTCATGGCCCCCATAAAGGAAGGATTTGATGTCGAATGTAACATCAGAGGGACAATATAAGCCACCACAACCCAATGCCTCATATGGAAATACCTACAATTCCAATTGGAGGAATCACCCTAACCTTTCCTGGAAGCCCACTCCCCCTGCTTATGTACCCCCAGGTGCTAAAACCACGCTTGTCTCTAATTTCAACCACAACCACCACTCATCCTCATCTCTTGTGGAACAAGCCATTTTAATGAGTAAGGCTAGATGAGGCAAAACTCATCTATGTTTTGAGTTCATTTCATGTTATTTTGTGCATTTTATATCCATATTCATGTAAAACTCATAAAATTTCCTCTCTAAACTTGGTTTTGTAGGATTAGTTGACAAAGCAAAGGATTTGCAAGAAATGAGCAATATATTTCCAAAAGAAGAGTCACCGAGAGTCTCACAATACGCTACTGAAGATTAATTTTATGTACTATATGGAACAACAAATGATTCAAATTCCATCATGTTTGCATTCTACATTCCAAAGAGTTTCCAACGGCAATTACACGCCCCAAATCCGAAAGCGCTAAACGGCGCTGCGGCCCCGGAAGGTTGAGAAGAAAAACAAATGGCCAGCCTAAACAGCACGCTACAGGTAGCGCTAAGGAACAACTGATGTTGCGAACTTATGTCGCGACATAAGAAGCAACCAAAGGATCAGCTGATGTCGCGACATAAGAAGCAACCAAAGGAACAACTGATGTCGCGAACTGATGTCGCGACATAAGAAGCAAACTAAAGGGCAAACTAAAGCGAACAATCGATGTAGCGAATCGATGTCGCGATATAAGAAGCAAACTAAAGGAATGTACTCGAGCGCTCTTAACCGATGTCGCGAGATAAGAAGCGGAATTAAGGAATGAATCGATGTCGCTAACTGATGTTGGCGACATAAGAAGCAACCAGGGAACAACTGATGTCGCAACTGATGTCGCGACCAGAATTGATGTCGCTAATTCAGGTCGTGACTATAAACACATAGAAGAATCTCGAAAAAGGCCGAAAATTTGTGCCACCTAATTTCAAGCCCATTTCACCCTAGACCATATATACTGCTTTTTTAGGTAAAGAGGAAGCAGGATCGAGAGCCTCTCTCTTGGGGGTTTCTTCTCTAGATCGCCCATTTTTCCACTTTTCAGATTTTGATTTGTTTTAGATCTTAGAGTAATTTTAGCATTTTATTTATTGCAAGATTTTTTCGGGTGCTGTACATCAGAGATTCAGATTTCACTAAGGTTCAGACAAAGATTGTGGGGCTAAAAATCTCGATTTTTCTCTCTCTCATGGGTTTTTCTTCCTAAACTCCGCCATTTTCACTTTTGTCAGCAGATTTTTATTTTTAATAGATCTTAGAGTAGTTTTGTATGTATTTTTATTTTTATCAAGAGATTTCGGTGCCGCATCGTATATTCAATTTATTTACTGTTGAGGTGAAGATTTAAGCTCAAATCTGGGTTTTTCTCTTCTTTCTCTTGATTTCTTTCTTCATTTTCTTACTTTTTGGTTGATTAGTGATGATTGAAATCCAGTAATGGAACATTAAACACCCTCTCAGGTTGGGGATTAATAGTTGAACATTCAGATTTGCAGTTTTTCAGTTATTTCAGGGGTTTGAAAACTGAATTTATATAATTGGTATAGTTCAATGAATTGTTCTAATATATTAGTAGCTTATGCACCACAAAAGAGTCGTATCTTTGCTCGATTTCTCCGTGAGGCCCTCTCGAGTGAATACCGTAGATGGAGATTCCTCGAGAGCAAAGACGTAACTTAGGGGTATGTTAGACCAATATCTTGGAACCACGAACTCGAAAATTACCGATAGATCACTAATTTACCATGGTGTGAGGATTAATTAGATGATGTATCAATTTAGTTGATCGAGGTTTCTCCTTAGTCTCGATGAAAGACCCTGACCTCGTGTTAGCAAAGATCTAATCAAGGAGATAGAAAATTTTATTAGATTTGAAGGACTCCAGATAATACCACATTGGAGAAGGCTTGCATTATCCTCGTCTATGGGGCAAGAATTTTTCAAATTCTGAAATGGTCAGGAAGTATTGAAAAAGAAAACAATCACCTTAAAGAGTGCCAATTCTTACAGGGTAGCTAGCTTAGACCTCATTTGTCCTGAAAAGGAATATGGATTCTAACTAGTGAAATGTGCGAGTGTATGGAGAAATCCAAGCCATACCACATTGCTTCTTGGACAAATCTAGCATTCAACTTACAATTGTCAAGGCTTTCAAGGAAATGCAACCGCTTTTGTAAATAATTATCCCCATCCCTAGTGACTCTCTTCATACCTTTAATTAAGTAGTTTTTTATTTGGTAGATTTTTAGGATTAGTTTTTTAAATCAGTTTTTGTTTCACTAAATTGATTTTATTCTAATATCCTACTTGGTCGCCTAAATAAGGAAAGAGCCCTTGTAACTGGTGATCAAATTCACCGAGAACCCCTCGTGGCATGATATCCTGGACTCTGTGAGTCCACCTTTATTACTTTGTATGACCCGTGCACCGCTTTAAAGGGGTTAAGCGTTGGTAATACTTTTCATTTCGCCAGTATACTTACTTTGCTTTCAAATCGCAGTATTTACCACATTCACTCCCTTCGACCATATTTTCACATATACATCATTTATCGGTCTCAACAAGTTTTTGGCCGTTGCTCCGGGGATTAGACACACCCTGTAATAGTGTCATAAATTTGTATATGTCTTTCTGCTCCTACAAAGCTTTGGCCAAGTGTCGGTGATTGCGCCACCAATTTTCTCTCATTGAAGTTGACATTTTGAAGAATCCAAGATTTGCTACTTAGGCAATTTTTTTTATTTTTTTTATTTTTGGTTGTAGAGTTGCTTTTGTGGTTTTTTTATTTGTATTTTTATTTTATTTTTTTTTTTACTATTAGTATTTTTGTACTTTCTTTTCTTTTGTTTTTCTTCGTATTTGTAGGTACTCATGGAGGAATATTCAAGTGAAGATGGAATTGCTCCCATAGAAGCCAGCAAGCTTGACTTCCTTATTCTATCATTTGAATCAAAAGAACCTCATAACACCCACCTCATGGAACAAGGAGGTTGTCTTATCAAGGGAGCTCAACCCCACATTTCAAAAGAAAAAGAGTTGCTTCTGCTAAGAAGCAGAATTTCCACCGACATGGATGAGAACAAGAAGATGAGTAGTCTTCATGAAACAAATTCAAGATTTACATACCTTCCAAGTCAACACTAGTGCTAGATTGAAAATGTAAGGCTCAATTGGACACTTAGTCCAAGCATTCAAGGATCAATCTTCTACTTCCTAGCAATACTTTGAAAACTCATTGAATGCATGGATGCTCATTTGAGCAATGTGCGTAAACATATACCGAACCGTGGTGCAAGGTGAAATGAGCTGAATTGAGAACAAGACACTCCTAAACAACTTAGAGGATGAAGAGCCATTAGTGGATAAACTGAAATTGAAGAGTGAAAGCCAGTAATGGGCTATTGAAACATTTTTGGTGAAGATTGACACACTTCACTTTCCCATTGATTTTGTGACTGTGGGCATTGAAGGATCTACAAAATCTCATATACTAAGCATGACCACTTCTTTCCTCAAGCCAAGCATGGATTGACATCAACAAGTATGTGGAGCTCACCTTGCTTATGGTGAGTGGAGAAAGCAAAGTTCAATCTTTCACCCTCAAACTCATTACCTTTGACGGAGCAAGAAAGAGTCATGTGCGTAAAATTCTGTGTGCCTGCTTCAATCAAAAGGGCACATGTTTGAACAGTCCCCCTTAAGCATAAACGTGTTTACATCTACTTCACATAGAGGGGACTGTTTTGAAGAAATTGTGGCTGAACCACCAGCCATAATAAAAGGGCATTTTGAGTTTATTTCTCCTATTCAAAATATGAAAGAAAACATCCTTATTTGAATGGATTATGAAGAGGAATGCTTTCAAAGATGAATGATTGGTCAAATGGGCTTATAATACTTTTCCAATGAGTCCTATTTGGACTCTAAAAAGCGGGCAGCTTCTTGGGAGGCAACCTAAGCTAAGTAATAAAGTTCTATAGACTTCTCTTTCTTTTATTTTTTTAGTTATTTTTATTTGTTCTTTGCATTTTTTTGCTAACTGGGATGAAAATTCAACGGTGTTTTTAACTTTTGTTGTTAGTGTTTCGGAATAAGATAAGTTTGAAGCTCAACGTATTTGTCGCAGACTAGTTTGCAGGCGAAGGCAAGAAGTTCTGGAAAGTGGTTGATGTAATTATAGTGCTTGAAGTGTGAAAAAAAAAATGGAGTGGAGATGTTCATCAAATTTCGGGTTTTTTGAGATGAAAGAACCCAGGTGGAAGCGAAATATAAAGTTGGAAGGTTCTTGATCATGCTTGAGGGAATTGAGACAAAGAGATGATTTTAAGCATGAATGAAAGCATTAAGGGTTGCTATTGGAGGAATTTTGAGAATATATAAACATGAAGGACTTTTGAAGAATAGCAAGTGATATGGGCAAGAGACAAAGCAAGGAGAACCTAAGGAGTCAAGAAATCATCACACTGGACAGCATTGAACATTCTGATTTTTCTGTATTGATTTAGGCTCCAAATGGTTCACCTCAGCCCATGAGCACATTCTAAATTGAAAGAGCTTTCAACGAGTCCTTACACATCCAATTCCGAGCTAAAATGAAGGAGATATGAGTATAACAAGTTGGATAAAAGCAGGGTCTTGACGGGAGAATTGTTGACGTGACCCGGCGACACGATCATGAAAACGAGAGAGGCTTTTAACCCTTCGAAACCCATTTTCTTCTTCCTACTTTATACTCTATCTTGCCATACTCTCTTTCCCTCCAACCCACTTGTAATTTCTAACCACTTTCAAATTCATCTCCCATCCACTCGAATCCTAAATCCTGTTCCCTCCCAATCCATCTCCATCATCTTCAAACTTCAAAAACCCATCACAAACCACAAACTTACCTTTGTGAACCCCGATTTTCCATCCATCATTCCAAGCATCAAGGAGTTACAATGAAGAAAATTTTGTGTAGTTTGCTTGCTTGTTTTGGTTCTTTAATGGATCATTGTTGATTGTGAGTGATTTGCGTCTAATATTGAAGGAGGTTTTGAAGAATCAAAACTCACTCATTTGAGGTGAAGGAAGTTGGTGCACACCGTATTTGAGAAAATGTCAAAGCCACTTTCATGGCTCCAAAGAAGCCAGAGTATATCAAGGGTAGTACACGATGTCGTGTGCGAAAATCATCAAAGGTTCCTATTCAAAGTGGCGAGACTACGAAAGGGGAGTTCACTTTTCCCAACTCTCTTTATTACTCTTTTACTTTATTGCTTCCTTTTGCTCATTGCTAGACATTTAGGACAATGTTCATCTCAAAGTTTAGGGTGTTTATTTTTGTTAGTTTATCATGTCACACCCACGCATGTTGCAAATGGCTTAACTTTGAGGATGAAATTTTAAGTGCTTTTCACGGATAATGACTTTGTTTGAAGCTTCATAACACATCACTTAGTTTGGTATATTTTTTTAGTTAGAGTTTATTGAGTTAATTGAGTTTGCTTGGAGTTATTTGTGATGTCAATAAGGACCATAAAGTGAACCCTTGGCATATGGACAATATTAGAGATAATAGGACTTAATATGGCAGGTTATCTCTTTAATATGCTATTTAGTCATTGGTTTCTCAAAATCCATGCACGTGGTCACTAAGTACCCTTGGCTTGGAGTTTTTGCTTGGGTTAGAGAAGGTTTATGAGAATCCATCTAATTTTGATCTCCATAGGTTCTAGAACTTGTTCTATTATCGCTTGAGGTGAAATCCTAGGCAACACGACAATTGAGAAATGATATAGGCCATCCTTGGAAAGATTGTGCCTTTCAAGCTAACCACATTAACCATATGCATATTCCTCTAGTACCAAGATGTGGGCCTTAAGAAATTTAAATTCATTTATAAAAAAAAACCAAGTTTGAAGCCCAATAACTTTACCTATATCACTTCTATCCTGTTCAAGAACCAAACTCACCCATAACATGTGAGGATTTGAACATAATTGAGAAATGTGGTGAGAAACGAGTTTAAGGAGTTATTTTCCATAGGAAAAATAACTCCCAAATTAGTTGAAATGAGTTAAGTTGAAAATCAAAAGTTGTCAAAAAAAAAAAAAAAAAAATATCAAGTGTAAAAGAAGCAAAAAATACAATGAAAAGTCAAGAAAGTGAGTCTAGCCTCGCCCAGCCTTCCTTACTAGAGCAAGTAAATCCTAGGGGTGTCTCGACACCTAATACCCTAAGGCCAATTGGTTTTGGGAGCTATTGATTTAAAGCTCGCTAAGGGTTGAGTAGAAAGCTTAAGGGGTTTTGACATTGCACTACTCCTAACCTTGTCTTAAAGAAAAGAAACTATGGTGTTTATTTGAAAGAATGCAAATTTGTGCGAGAAAAGTGATATAGGGAATTGTATGTGGAAGGATGCACTAAGCAGTTTTGGGGTGTTTGAGAGTGTCACTATCTTGATGCAAGAATCGGGATGGAGTAATTTGTTAATGCAGAAAAATATGTATGTTTGGGTAAAGTTTAGCCTAAAATGACTACTCGACTACCCTTACCCAAGCCTTACATTTACAAACATAAGAGACCTGTAGGTCATGAGAGTTGTGTGCCTACATTAGTGGAGAGTGATAAGAACAACAAGCCTATGGAACCTAAATAGAATTATCTTAGGGAGATCCACATACTTATCTCAATTCGCATAAACTCATCTAGCTTGCAATTGTTTGGATAGGGGAAGACCACACACACACTAGTAGGGAACCATGATCTAAATTGTCTATTATGAGATTAATTCACTATTAAAATGAATAAATTATCTGATCATATTTTTCTATATTCCTTGTAGAGGTGATTCTTGAGACACATATCACATACCCCTTGCAAAGCTTGATTCTCCAATTTTGGTTAAATAAAGGTAGAATGGAGCTCTTCTCTTCCCAGCTGCTTGGGGCCAACTGCTCCCTTTTCTTTGCTTGAGGATAAGCAAAACTTCAAATTTAGGGGTGTTTGATGAGTGCAAAACTCATCTATGTTTGAATTCATTTCACATGTTATTTTGTGCATTTATATTCATATTCATGTAAAACTCATAAAATTTCCTCTAAACTTGGTTTTGTAAGATTCTTGATGAAAAGCAAGTGATTTGGCAAAGAATAAGCAATATATTTCCAAGAAGAAGAGTCAATGAGGAAGTCTCACAGCTACTGGGAAGATTAATTTTCTGTACTATATGGAACAACAAATGGTTCAAATTCCATCATGTTTGCATTCTACATTCAAAGAGCTTTCCAACGAGTACTCACACGCCCAAATCCGAGTTAAAACGAAGAAGTTATGGCCCCGACAAGTTGGAGAAGAAAAAAAAGCGATTTAACAATCACGAAGCGATTGTCGCGACATAGGAAGCGCACAAGGAACAACTGATGTTGCGAACTTATGTCGCGACATAAGAAGCAACCAAAGGATCAGCTGATGTCGCGACATAAGAAGCAACCAAAGGAACAACTGATGTCGCGGGCGATGCCGGCGACATAAACAGCGAAAAGGAACGGTGATGTCGCGAACCGATGTCAGCGACAGAAGCAACCAGGAACAAGCGTGCCGAACTGATATCGCGACATAAACAACCCGGGTCGCGTGCGAGCTGATGCTCGCGACCCGAGTGTGCGAACACAATAGCCGTGACGAAGCATTCTTACGACAACGAAAAAGGCGAAGTGGAGTTTTGACTAATTTCAGCCATTTCACCCTAGGACCATATATATACCTTCGTTTTTAGGTAAAGAGAGCGGCGGGAGGATTGGAGCCTGAAGTTCTCTCTCTAGACACCATTTTCCAGGTTTCTGTAGATTTTGATTTGTTTTAGATCTTAGAGTAATTTTTTTAGCAGATTTTATTTCTATTGAAGATTTTTCGGTCTTTGTACATCGAAATTCAGATTTCACTAAGGTTCGGACAAGATTGAAGCTAAAAATACAGTTTTCTCTCTCTCTCTCATGGGTTTCTCTCTCGCGCCCATTTCTCTTAGTTTTTACCATATTTTTATTTTAATAGATCTTAGAGTAGTTTTAGAGACGATTTTCTGTTTTGTGAAGAGATTTCGGTGTACTCGGATATTCAATTTATTTCTTTGTTGAGGTGAGAGATTTAGGCCAATCTGGTTTTTCTCTTCTTTCTCTTGATTTCTTTCTTCATATTCTTACTTTTGTTGATTGATGATTGAAATCCCGATGTGGAACATTAAACACCTGGGTTGGGGATTAATTGTTGAACATTCCAGTTTGAGTTTTTCAGTTATTTTGTGGGTTTGGCCCGAATTTATATAATTAATTATGGTCTCTCATAATGAATTGTTCGAATATTGGTAGCTTATACCTGAAAGAGCTGTATCTTTGCTCGATTTCAAGGAGGCCCTCGGGTGACACGGAGATGGTGGATTCACGAGGAGTAAGAGCGAGCCGCTTGGGAATTATCGTTAGACTATATCTTGGAACGCGGGCTTCGAAAAATTACATGATAGATCACTAATTTACTCACATGGTGAGGATTAATTAGATGATGTATCAATTTAGTTAATCAGAGGTTTCTCATGTATTGAAGGATCCTTGATCCAGGTGTTAGCAAAGATCTAATCAAGGAGATAAGGTACATTAGATTTGAAGGACGAGATACCAATTACATTGGAGAAGGCTTGCATTATCATACATCTATGGGGAACAAGAATTCTTGGAGTCCTAAAAATGGTGAAGTATTGAAAAGAAAAACAATCAAATCTTAAAAGAGTGCAGATTTTACAAGTAGCTATTCCAGGCAGAACAATCATGAAAGGAATATGGATCTCTAACTATTAAATATATGGTGTATGGAGAAATCAAGCTATACTACATTGCTCTTGGACAAATCTAACATTCAACTTACAATTATTTGCGCTTTCAAGGAAATGCAAGCTGTTTGTAAATAATTATCCCATCTAGACTCTCTTCATACCTTTTAGAAGTCCATGTGATTTTTATTTGGTAGATTTTAGGATTAGTTTTAAATCAGTTTTGTTTCCAATTAAATTTAATTTATTGACATCCCTACTTGGTAAACCTAAATAGTGAAGAGCCCTTGTAATCCAGGTGATCAAATTCCAATTATAGAGAACCTCAATCCTGTCCAGTGCGATATCCGGACTCTTAGAGTCACTTTATTACCATGACCGTGCACTTGCGGAAAGGGTTAAGTGTTGGTAATACTTTCATTCGGAGTTTTAGATATACTTACTTTTGTTTCAAATCAGTTTTGGTATTTACCACATTCACTCCTTGACCATATTTTCACATATATCATTTGTTAGTGCGAACAAGTTTTTGGCGATTCTTAGGGGATTAGACAATAGTCCTTTTATTAATAGTATATAAATTTGTATATGTCTTTTGGTGCTTTACAAGGTGGTGAGCAGACCTTGAAGAGCAAAAAGGAATCAATACAAGCGGCACAAAAGGATTGATCTTTGTAGAAGTACCATGAATAAGAATAGATGGGCTTAGGTAATCTAGAAGCAAAAATTGATAACCTCACAGTATTCCATCGCGAGATCAACGAGTTCTTTGAAGTACGAGAAGAGGAAGGTTCCTTCCCAAGCGAGTGCAAACCCAAGAGAATCATGGGTAGGATCATCCAACAATTCGAGAATGGATGAGGTTAAGGCTATAATTACCTAAGAAATTGAAGGGTTGATCAACCCATGCGGCTTTGTTGAAGAATCCCGATCGGGGAGGAGAATTGCGATGCGAGCATATTCTCCTAAAGGAAAGAATTCAATGAAATGCACCGCATACCACCCTCCATTTCCACAAGCACTTGAGGTAAGAGAGCATCGAAATAGCGGAGCATTTTAGAGATCTTAAGGCAAGTGAAAGGTTAACATACTCTATTAGACATAATCGAGCAAGTCCCTGCTTATGCGAAAATTTTGAAAGATCTTTTGATCAAGAGGATTAGGCATTAAGAAAAGGCATTTCTTACTGAGCAAGTCGGTGCCATAATCCCAAAGTAAGAATCAGGTCAAATACAAGGATCAGGGATCTCACAATTTCAGTCAATATTGGTGAGGTGCATGGAGCAAGTCATTACTTGATCCGAGGAGCCCGGTGTGAACCTGTAGTATTACGTGGCCTGGCGGTTAGGTTTGGGTGAATAAACCGACCAACATCACACTTTCATTGGCCGATCGAATCAGGTAAAATCCTAAGGGGATAGTTAGGGATATCTTGGTAAAATAGACAAATTCTACTACCCAGCGTTACATAGTGGCAAACAAGCGAGCGATTGCAAGTGAACCCGATCATATTTCGATCATCTTAGGAAGACCATTTACAGTACGGCTTGATGCAATCATCAAGCGTAAGATGGGGAGTCATACAGCTTACCTTTGGTAACATGACCTTGGAGTTGAGACATATTTCATTTGAACAAACATAAACTTTTTAAGAAAATGAAAATCAAATTTACAGTGAGTTGTTTCAAAATGTTGGCATGCGGGAAAACAAAGTGTCAATGAATTGCAAAGGAATAGGCGACCAAAGGAGATGAAGAGATGTGGTGCACGCTGCTTTTACTTGCAAGCCAATTGATCAATTCAAATCATCACTAAGGACCAAGTCAACAATTGGACGCAACACTATGGAAGTTAGCCCAGTGCTCCTTACCGGTTTCAAACTTGGTGTCAATTTTTCGATTTAAAGGTAATGTTTATATATTACATAAACCGCACTGAATCATAAACTTTTTGAAAATCACTACATGCATCTCCTTTTTTGTTTTTGCATTGCTAAAGGGACTAACAGCGTTTCGGTTGGGGGTGTGATTAATTGCCCCAAAAAGTGCTATTTTGAACCACATATTAGATAGGTTTGAGTGCTTTGCGCCTTAATCATATCATTCTCTGATGAAGTATTCAAGTCTTCTTAGTATCACTTATATCGTTTAGAGGTTATTTTTTGGATTTGTTTGCAGGTTTTGCGTCCTTTGGGAGTTCAATGTCGAGACATATGATGAATCATGAAGATTGAGCTCAATTGTCGGCCATCAAACAGGACGAAAATCAAAGAAGAATGAAGGCAAGTGATGGAAATCGATGCGATAGGGACGAAGCAATCACGATGATGAATCGGCAAATCGGGAATTTGCTAAGATTCACGAAAATTTATTTGGGATTCGCGAAAATTCGCAACATAGCGAAAATTTCGCAATCTTAGCGAAAATTATCAATTTAATAGGCATTTTATTAAAGCAACATTCTAGCGAGATTTGCATTTCTTCTCTAAGAAATTTAGCTAAGCTAGAAATTTATTATGCAGTACCCTTTACCTAAGCGAAAATTCTTGATTTATTAAAGCACTATTCCTAAGCGAAATTTTGCATTTCGCTTCTCACAAAAATTTAAGCTAAGCTAGCGAATTTAAGTAACTAACGAATTGCCTTTACTATGAAATTCTTGATTTCGCTATCTCACGTGATTTCGCTAGCTAAGCGAGTACCGCCTTAAGCGAAATTTTCGCCCTAGCGGGGCCTTTTTTGAGCTTATATGAAATTCACTGCTGTATCATGCACATGAAAATTAATGCAACCGACTTCAATTTGGTGTATTACTCTCTTGTCCTAAAATTAGCCAAATTGTTAGGCTTTTGTAGTATTTCATGGTGGGTGGCCTATATAAGCCCCACTCATTTTTGTAACAAAAAAAGGAAGAAATTGAGGAAGCAATTTTGGTAAGTTTATTTTTTCTCGTAGTTTAGTTAGGGTTTTGCTTTTCTCTCTTCTCTCTCCTCTTTCCCTTATTTTCTTGGGCACTTGAACACCCTCTTGAGGATGGCAGCGACTGAGAGATGCTTGAAGCTAAGCCTCTTTTACTGAAGGAAGCTAGCTTGGTGGTGGGGCATATGCAGGTTGTCACTCTTGTATTAAAAGCTACAGGTACCGTGTTTATGACCTAATAAATTCTCAAAATATGGTTGAATAGTAGAATGTTATTGGTTGTGCCTTTATGCTTTAGGATAGGTCATACTTATTGCTAGATGCCTTTGTGGTTCATTAGATAGTCTTTACGAGCCTGAGATGATATTTAATATTGGGGTTTCAGGCGAAAGGGGCAATAGATGCATGTTATTTGTGTTAACTCAAATAGGAGTTGATTTTAGGGTGAGGTTTGCTAGTTAAACATAGATCCGGTTGTGGCTTGGACTATAGGTTGCTTGTCATAGCAGGATAAAACAGGGACACTTGTTTGCTTACTAGTTGCAAGAGTTAGTGACTGCAAATCTTGAAGTTAACTTTTCCACGACTGTTTTAGTTTTTACAGTTAATCGGTTTTCAAACTCATCACCTTGTTTTAGTAAAATCCAAAAGTCGAATAGAAAGTCTTACCTTCGTGCACTTATGCAAATCATTTTTAGGATGAAAACCCATCCACGTATTCGACCACTAGACTACTATCACTGTGGTAGCTTGACTCACGCGTGAAGTAGGAACAGGTGTATATAAATTTTGTTGATTTTAGCTCAGCCCTCTTGTAGCACGAATCATGACTCCCGACTTGATTAAGGCTTAGGACACCAAGTCATAGGATCTTTGAGCCTGAGCTCTTCGGGTTTCACCCCGGACTTGAATGATTTCAAGACTCGGCGCTACAACTTGATCATTCCAGCTGCATCCACCGTGCTCTTGAAGCTAAGTCGGAGGTGGCTCCCAACCCAGTTAACTTAGGGCACCAGGCTTTAAAGGCTTTGCCATAAACCCCTCGGACCGTGTTCGGGTTTCAAAATGACGTTGCAATTTCTTCTTTTCTTTTCTTTTAACTCTTTTATTTTTGGGAGACACATTGGCCTTCTTTTCATGGGTGTCCTTAACCTATTAAAGGTAGTCAACGAAACTAGGGTAGGTTATTGCAAGGCTTAAGAGGCTAAGCAGTTTTTCAGTCTATTGTTGAAAACTGAAGTGCACCGTGTGTGGTTAGCTAAAGGTGGAAGAAAAAGGTCAAAAGAAGCAAGGATTCAACTAATCATCCACTCAACTAGGCATGACATCAATCTAACATCAACGGGATTTAGACAAGGTTTCAATTTTCCAACTTTGCGGGTTAGAGCAAGGCACTTCTACGAGTGGGTGCAATTTTTGAAAAATTAAGCTATATAGTATAACAGCTTCACAAAAAGGAAAACCAACAAGCCATTGAACATCACAAAATGGGTTTGCTTAAAATAAAAACAAAAATAAATGCCACTTCCTTCGCTAACTTTCCCCCCAACCAAATGTCACATTATCCGCAATGGATCTTGGATTGGAAAGTTAGAGAGGAAAGTATTACTATCACTGATGATATGTGCTCATTTTTTGGATGCGGGGCTTATAAGCTTTCATGACACCTTATTCACTCCATTTGGGCTTCATATAAACAAGTTAGGAGAAAAAAAGAGAGGAAAAAAGTGACCAGTTGGAAAATTTTTAAAATTACACCTTCATAATAATTTCAAAAGTGTTATTTCTGGCCATATTTGAGTTTACACTCTACAGAAACACTTGGTCTCAAAAACGCCCTAAAGCGGAGTTCGGATGAAAAAGTTATGATAGAAAACAAAATAGCGAAGTGCGGCAGTGTTGCGAAAATTCACGAGGTTGCGAAAATTTGCAGTGCGAAACTCATTTTCAAATATTTTTTTTTAATATATATATATGAGAGACAAATTTTTTTGAAATATATATATATATATATAAAATAATAATAATAATATATAACATAAAAAGACAAAATAGTGCACAGTTGAGGACAAAACAGTAACAGTGGGAGAAAAGCACTATTGCAGTGCGAAAATTCGCAGGTTGCGAAATTTTTGGGGAGCTCCTGCTGCAAACTTGACCAAAACTGCAAAAATAAACATATAAAAAGTTAAGAAAAAATGCAGAAACTTGAAAATTAAGCTAAAAACAAAGATTAACTAAAAATTAGAGAAAATCTAAGAAGAAAAATTAATGAAATCAAATATAAACTAAAATAAATGAAGAAATGAAAACAAAAGTGGGGAAATGAGCCTCCCTAAACGGTTGTCAACCCTTTGGGGCATTTGTAGGAGTGGGTGGAGCTAAAAATCAGGGTTCGGGTGCTCCAAATCGAGACCGACACCAGACTCCATCCACTATACCATACAATGTGCGGTACCATCTTCTTTGAGAGTAATTGTAAATACGACGTGGCCACTAACTTCCTAAAGTTTTGTAGTATATGCAGTGGAGATGGGGTGGCCTTTATGGTAGGTGTTTTGGGTGTGGATTGTCTTTGCGGTGTGGGCAAATATGTGAAATTGAGTCGGGGGCGGGAGTAAATTGTTCTCTGGTGTTCTTCAGCAACCACCTCGGTATCTTCCTTACTCAACAAGGGAGGATTTCTTCTTCTTCTCCTATGGACAAACAGACACAACTATATATGAGGATTCGAGATAGCCACTGTTGGCCGTTGCTTGCCTCCTCCACCACGGTGTCGATCAAGCACCCTCCTTCGGTGGACATTCTTTGTGATCGATGGGGTTTTCAATGGAGTCTTACCAGGTTGTCCCATTTGCTAAGTGTTTCAGCCCACATTTAATTTCTTGTTCAAATTGTCTTCCACAGTGACAATTCTCTGATTCGAATGGGCATTAATCCCCTTTTGCTCTGCCACAAAGTCATCCACTACTCTGGGTAAGGTCCAAAATGGCTTGTTCAAATGGAGAGGATTAGTACGTAGTGGTTGAAGTGGCGAGGAGTTGACATAAATAGAGTTCGGGAGGTGCATCTTTGTGGAGGTCTTGGTTTCCCATGAGGAGTTTGTGTGATTCTGATATAGTTTGTAAGTGCTACATATAATTGGTCATCCATTGGTTTCTATAAGTCTCATGGACATTTTATATTCTCTAGGGTTTCTCTCTCTTCCCAGTGCTCCTTTGTCTTTGTTCTCCCTCTTCCATTTGATCACAATTCAAATCCACTGGAAAATGGATCCCTACAACAAGAAATAGGGCAAATGATAAGACAACACCAAAAACAGTCCTGTAGGAAATATATATATATATATATATATATATATATATTCTGATGAAATAAATAATAAATAAAAGCATTTGTAATATAAAGAAATTCGCAATACTTGTGATGAGGATCATGAGTGTTCACGGCTAGATCAAATGCATGAGCACCATCCCGACAGCGGGGGCCATTTGATTCGTACCACGAGTAGGTGTATTAGAATCAACAAAATTTATATCTAAGCTCCTCTTTGCCCGTGCAAGCTCACTATGATATAGCGGATCAAATTCGAACACGAGGATGGGTTTTTTCTTGTCTGAATGATTCTTGATGATTCAAAAATGGTGAATTTGGTTTTGGATTTCAAGGCTTGGTAAAAACAGGGGAGTTGGATAGTGCAGATTAAAAGTAAAATAAGTAAATAAAAACGTAAAATAGAACCCCTTGAAATTAATCGGGGCCCAGCTGGTTTTAGGGTTTTAAGGCAACAAACATGTCCTCGGGTCTTTTTCCTCGCATTGGGGAGGATGACATATAGTCATTTCCCAAACCGGATCTTCATTTAGCTTTAAAACCTAGACCCTAAGAGTTTTCCTTTTGAAATATGGCATTTGATTAGGCATAAACGTCCCTGTGAAACCCCGAGAAAATCCAATTTTCTCAAAAATAGGTGAAATCGTAAATTTCGGTAAAATCAAGGAATTTTCTGAATCGGAGGGCCAAATGGACTTTTCCATTGAAATGCGTCACCATGAGAATTTAGTAACCAACGTCGAATTTTGTTGGATTCAGGGTAGTCGGAGTTTTCATGTTTTTCGGCGTGGGATGCTCAGATGACACATGGCAAGGTTAGGGGATGCCACATGGTACCTGAGAATGACACTTGGCATTGAAGGGAGTGACTCCTGATTAGCCCATGTGTGAGAAATGATTCCATGGCTCATATTAAACCCATGTGGGTGATGATGTCATAGAGGGATATGAAATAAAAGAAAGGAATGGAAAATGGAAAGCCACATTTGGCTTAGGAAGGAGGAAACTTCCTCTTGCTTCCCATCGATCAATGCTCAAAAAGGAGGAGAGATAAATGCAAAGAAAAGGAGGGAAATGGGAAAATGAAAGAGAAAAAGAAAGAGAAATGAGAAGAAGAAATGATGGGAAAATGAGATAAGAAAAGGAAAAGAAAGAAAAGCAAAAGGAAGGGCAAACAAAAGGAAAAGAAAAGCGTGAAAGGGAAGGGAGATCACATTAGCCATTTTTGTGATTTTCTTTTGAGAAGAATGAGCAACTTTAGCTAGGATTCGGAGTGTTCGGATCGTCGGATCAGCCGGGTCGAAGCAAAGTGGTTCTACACATTGAGGACTACACGTGGGCACCGGTTTCGGGAGTTTTTGACAAACTTCGTGTGGTAGGGGTTTCATCCTACTTGTTTTATTCTTGGTTTAAGTGTTTTGTTGATGTTTGTGTTGGATTGAGGTGATTAGTGCCCAAAAAGTGCTATTTTGAGCCCTATTCAAGATAGATTTTGAGTGCTTTTTCTTTTGTCATATTAATGTGAGCTTGATTGACATGTGCGAGTCCATAGTACGGCTGATCCCATTTCGAGTTTGTTTTTGGTAATTTTGCAGGTTTTTGCATGCCTCAGCCAATAATTTCAAGTTTGATGTCAAGTTGGTGCTGAATGCTGAGGATTCACAGTGATTTCATCAACCAAAAATGAAGAAATGTGAAGTGGAATTGATGGAAGGATGATGCAGTGGCAAAACAGGAGGAAAGCGATTTTAAACTGTGCATTCTGAAAATTTCGCTAGAGATATTAAAATTTCGCAATCATAGAAAATTCGCAATCCCCAGCGAAATTTATCTCTGAAAATTTTTCGTAGTATGTGAAATTTCGCTAGCTAAGCGAAACTCTCTTATTCATAAGCGAAATTTTTATTTCGCTATCTCTTGTGAATTTATATGCTAGCGAAATTTCGCTAACAAGCGAAAGTTTAAGTATGCTAAGCGAGAATTCCACACATAGCGAAATCCCGACTTTCTGTGTTTTTGATATTTTGATTCCAAACGTACGTTTTGATTAATTTTATTTTGTCCCTATTGTAATTTCATATTTTAGGCATTTTTTCATTTCCTGCTAGGGTTGGCTATAAGCTCCCCTACAACTTTGTAACCTAACTTTTCCATTTTATACAAGTTTCCGCGGCTTTAGTTTTTAGGTTTTATTTGCTCTCTTCTCTCTCCTTTTTCTCTATCATTTCTGGTGCCAGACACACCCCTTGAGGATGACAACTCAAGGGATGCTTGGCTAAGCCTCGAAGCCTTGAAGAGGAGGGTTGCTAGCTTGGTTTTGGGGCTACTACAGGTTGTCCTCATGCTTTAAATGATACAGGTACTGCATTTATGGTTCCAAACTTTCCAAACTAGGGTTTAATGTCATTTAATGTCTTTCTTTTGGTCAATACTTGTCATGCTTTAGGGTTCGATTGCATTCTTAATGGTAGATGCAACGACATTCTTTAGATCATGTTTTATGACCATTGAAATGAGGTTAAATGCTAGGGTTTCAAGCCCAGATGGGACATTGAATGCTTAGTATTGATTTGACTCAAATAGGAATTGGTTCACAGGGTTAGGTTTTATAGCTAAACAAAGAGATCCGGTTTGGCTTTGACTATATGTCATTAGCCACTGTGCGAGGAAATAACTTGGGGACACTTTAATACCCCCATGTTACCCAGGCTAGTGGCCCAAAGCTATTCAGGTGCATTTCACACTTTCGGTTTACGCTATTTCGGTTATCATTGAACAACCAACTCCCACATTTTTTAACCAAATCGAAAATCAAAACAAAAGTCTCACCATTTCCAAACATTAATCAAAATCATTACATTAGGATGAAAACCCGTCCAGTGTTCGACCCTATGAACCGCTATCACTGCGGTGGCTTATTTCACGGCAATAGGAAGTATAGGAAACAAATATTATTGATTCGAGATCCATCTCTTGTAGCCGCAATTAAAATGGGCGTTGCAGAGGATGGTGCCAAACTACAGTGATAGTTGATAGTACTTGTAATCCACATTCCTGAGTGTTGGTGACCTTTCAATCCCTTTTGAGATTTCATTTGTTTGAGCTATGAGTTTTCTAGCGATTCTTGCCTTTATTTTTATTTTTATAGTCGATTTTGTTTTGGCTAACAACGACCTTCTTTGCTTTAAGCTTTTGTTTGCATTCTTTGTTTTGTTTCATTTTGTGTAACATGTGTTTATGCGACTTCTTGGGACGGAGGATGCTCAGGTAGATTGCAAGAGTTAGTGCACCAATTCAGGCAAAATTTGTGTGAAATCGGTGTGCACGGTGACCAAATGGATCCTCTACGAGGGCAGAGGAATCAACAAGCACCCCCTATGAATCCAACGGCATGTCGTAGTGATGAGGGATCACGTACACCTCACCAGAGTTAGTGCTCCTTCTGCGTCATACCTCTGCTTTAGAGGGATGTAGCGGTGAGACCACTACCTAGTGCTTACATACATTTCATGGTATGGAGAATGAAAATCCATATTCACACATACGGGATTTTGAGGAAGTATGCATAACTTTTAAGGAGAATTTATAAATGGAGTATGAAATTGTTGAGTTGAAGGCATTCAGTTCAACCCTCGGGGCAAAGACAAAATGGCAAACCGATTCAGCGAGACCCGAGGACAATTAGGGTGGGCTGAACTTGAGTGAGTTTTGAAGAAATTCTTCAATGCAGCAAGACCAACGAGTTTGAAGAGACGGATCTACACTGCACCGACTGTGACGTGAAATTCTATCGGTGTTGGGAGAGGTTCATGGAGACCATCAATACCATGTCCACACACCATGGTTTTGTCTACATGGATCTTGGTGAATCATTTCTATAATGGTATGTCCACATATGGCTGTTGCTAGAAACCATGCGTGGGGTGATTTTTTGAGCAAAAATCCAGGACCAAGCCCGCAATTTCTTGAATTATGTGGCTAAATTTCAAGGCTTAGGATGAACCGAATCGAGGCGGGAAAGAATGAAGCCGACCCGCAAAGGGAGGCATTTATGCACTTTCGAAGATATGATGAAAGCAAGAATATCAACCCTAGCTAGGAAGATGGAAGCGGAAGGAAAAGGCTCCGTGAAGTGCGAGGCGGTGGCGAAAATCTTTGCCTGAGCGATCCATGCATCAGTGTCATTGCTTGTCCATCCGAGAGAACACTATCAGATGCCCCCTCGGTGAAGGATTTGATGTCGAGGGCATGCTAATGTAGGTAGGCGATACAAACCCTGACTGCAATGCCCGTACGGTGTCACGTGCAATTCGATTGGAAGAATCACCCAACCTCTCCACCGGAGCTAATCCCCACCCTTTATGTGCTGGTGCCAAACACTTGAGTTTAGTTCCTCATCTCAAACACAGCCACCCACCATCATCTTCTCTGTTGAACAAGCTATATTGAATTTTAGCAAGGTGGTAAGAAGCGATTTGTGTGGAAGAGCAAGGGGATCAGCGTCTGATTGTCACAGAATTATCTTGTAGAAAGTCGTTGAGCAAAGAAAGGAATAGAAAGGGCTTAGAGCTCCAATCTTAATCGAAAATTGACAACTGCGTATTCAATCACAAAGATCATGATTTCTTTGGAGATACAAGAGAGGAAGTTCCCTTCCCGAGCATTTATAAATCCAGAAATTATAGTAGGGTAGGTTCATCCAGCAACTCAGGGATTGATGAAGTGAAAGCTATCATCACTTTGAGGGAGTGGAAGAGAAATAGGTAACCCGAGTGCCCATAATTTCTTGGCGAGAAGAAACATGCAAGGAAAAGGTGAGACTGAAGGGGAATGTCGGTGAAGATCAGTGAAGAAAAGCATGCCCCCTCAGATTTCCCAAGAAACCTTCTGAGGGCAAGAAGAACCAAACCAAGTGGGAATTTGGGAGTGCTAAGGCAGAGTGAAGGTGAACATTCCTTTGACATGATTAGGAGGTCCCAACTTATGCTAAGTTCTTAAAGGACACATTACGGTCGAGAAAGGGTTGGGCATTGAAAAGAAAGCCTTCCTAACCGAGCAAGTCAGTGCCATAATCTAGAGCAAGACCCTAGTCAAATACAAGGATCCAGGATCCCCCACAATATCAGTCAACATTGGTGGGACTTGCATAGACAAAGCACTGTTAGATTTGGGGGCCAGTGTAAACCTACTGCCATACTCAGTGTATAAGCAGTTAGGTTTAGGGGAGCTCAACCTCTGGCATCACTTTGTGATTGGGCGTCGATCGGTGAATTCTAAAGGGAATGGTTGAGGATGTTAAGTAAGGTAGACAAATTCTACTGCAGTAGACTTTGTAGTGCTTACATCTCAAACCAATAGCAAGTGGGCCCGATCATTACGATTATCCTGGAAGACCATTTTGGCCCTTCAATCGATAATCAATTCTGGAATGGTCATCGGCTCACATTTGGCAACATGACATTGGAGCTCAATATTTTCCACTTGAGTAACAAGCACAAGCTGGCAGAGGATGACATGCAAGGATGAGGGAAGTCTTTGTAGTGGTTAGTGAAGGGGACGAAAAGCTCGCTCGCTACGATTGAAGTGGTGTGTAGAAAAAATAAGGAAGCAATTGGTGGAGGAGGATTGAATGCTTTAGTCATTCCTGCTGAGTCAACAATCAGCCTAAAATCACCCAGTGAGAAGAGAAAATTAACAGAATGGGACTAAGCATGGAAGCTGCGGCCTGAGGCCCGCTGCAGGGTTAGGAGCTCTCCTTGACCACTGTGGAAATCATCGGTGAAATTGAAATTTGGTTTGAGTGTTCAGAAACAAATTATGACCTAAAAAATTTTTTAGTTTTTGTTTAAAATTGGTTAATTTTTCATAGTTGCCATTTGCAACTTTCCTTTTTTAATGCTTTAATTTTAATTTTATTTTACACCATATTCTTGGGTTTATGATAAAAATAATTGTTATTTTTTTCTTTTTGTTTTCAACTGCCTAAATCAAAATTTTATTTTTGCTCTGCAGGGGAAACCCCGAGTTCAGCTGAAAATTTAGCTAAAATGGCAAAAATTAGTCATCGTGGCTCTTAGGCTTCCTAGACTCTTCGGTTACTTGACTGATTTATAAAGGGGAGGGGGGGCTTTAGCCATGTGCTCCCGATGCCTTGTGATCCACTTCATGAGCCACCAGTATAGCAGCGCCTGCCCGTGCGCCGATCTCAGCTGCCAGCCCAGCCAGCCAGACCCGCGGCCCACCGTGCCGCTTTGGCCTAGCGTGACTTGCTGCTCTCAGAACCTTGAGACACATCGAAGTGCCCCATTTACGCGGCCGGTCACGCCGTGGCCGGCGCCGGCCCGGTCCGCGACTGCCACCCGAGCCCCTGAATCCGGCCCCAGTGAGCGCGTGGTACCTTTGCCACTCCCGTAGTGCGCCACCTTCTGCCACCTTAGGCTCTGGCCCAGGCCGTAGTCGTACCCGGGGTGATTAAAGCTTGGACCCGAGGTCGGATTTGAGGAGCCGGAGCGCCGGCGGCTGCGGGTGTCCCTGCCCGGGCCTTCATCTGATACACGAGCTGCGGGGCCCAGGTTGCCGAAGATCCTTGGGGGCCTCGGGGTTCGGGTGTATCGGGACTGGGATGGGACCGGGCCCTCCCCGGTTGCCTCGGAGGGCAGACCCTCCAAGCAGGCCTTCCGGACATCGGGCCTGGGGAGTCCTCGGCATCTCGGCCTCTCGGCCATCACCTTCCCCGACGGGGAGGAGGCACATCGCCCCATCTGTCGGCCGGCTTCGGGGATGACGTCCATTGTTCATTGGGACCCCGATTCCTGGGAATGTAGATGCGCACGGCTTGAAGGAGACTTCCATGGGGAGACATATTACGATGTGCCCGGCATTGACCCGAGTTCGGAGACTCCCATGAGGCGATGCAGTACTCCTGTTGCCATTTATGGCTGCGACGGTTTGTGCCCGGGGTGATTGCCGGTTTTACCACTCCCACTTTGACTACCGGGAGTGTATCGAGTCGTGGAGCTCTGTTCACCATTGGCGTGTTTCGGGGTACTCGCTGCTAACATTTCATCACATTGGGCACGCCAGCGGTGTGATTCTTGAGGATATCAGTTGGCCCGCGACCATCCTGAGAGGGTGATCATTGTCTCGCTAGAGATATCTGGCGGGACCATTACTCTTCGAGGAGCGCTTCTCCTCAAATGCTTCTTGTGGATCTGCTCGGACTGCTTGTTCCCTTCCTGACATTCGTTCAGCCGGGGAATAATACTCGAGGGCCTGTCTGGGATCTCGAGGATTACGGTTTAGTCCCTCTTAAATTTGGTCATGACCGCCTCTTTGCACTTCAGGGATAAGGTCAAAGGGCTGGCTCGGTACGAGGGTTTACCCTTATTGATCACCGCGACCTGCGGGCAGGTCTGGAGCATCACAGGATTCCACCCCGAGGAGCCCTTTCGAGAGGAGGATTAGATGCCCTCGGGTCCTATCCATGGAGGCGATCATTGACCGCCGATCTTTGTTCTCAGGCGACGAGATCGGGAGAAGGTACCGGATGAGATAGCGGACCCCAGGGTGGGATCTGTCCCACTGAGGTGGAGGTAGAGGTAGAGAGGGGCCCAGTTCATGATTTATCTCCTCAGTCTCCACCTCCTTCTGCCCCAGCCCCTGCTGACACTGCCGGCCCTTCATCTACAGCGCAGCATTCTCCAGAGCATGTTCAGGTCAGTTCGAGGGAGCTTGCTGCTGTCATGGATGCTGTCTGCGCGCTTGCTACCACACAGGCGTCGTTGGACCAGCGGTTGGCCCGAGCCGAGGCCACTATAGACCACGTCCATGCCATCTTCTCGTATCATGAGTACCGGTCTCTAAAGCAGGCACTACCGTGAGATGGAGTCCGACCAAGCGACCTCGTGGATCTTGGCGGCGACCGCGACATCGAGATCCACGGCCCATCCACCACCACCGCGAGAGTGGGTGGTCACCTCTTTCTCTAGCCTATCCACGGTGATGTTTATACTTTGGTTGGGAGGAAAAGCTAGAGTTAGGAGTGTCTTCTATCATGTTTGTCTTGTTTTTCGGCTTTATCAGCTGCTACTCATTTTGTATGATTCATGTATTGTGATAGTAAGGCGGTGATACTTTGTTTATGTTTAGCTATATTAAGCATGTATTAGCCATTTTGGTTATATCAAAAGCTTTACTCGCGTATTCTGATTTACTACACTTTTGCAAATCACTTTTGTTCCTGTTTTGTGTTTCCTACTCTTGCCTTGAATTGAGAAAAATTGAAGCCACTGGTTGTTACCTTAATGATCGAACGACTCCATGCATGATTTAGTTTTGGTCAGTGAAGTTCCGGTATATTGACTTTAGACATTCCCCAGCTAGCTAATTCACACACTTTGCACACGGATTGTACCAATAGGTTGAGAAGCTATTTACCTCTTTTCACTTTGCAAAAGTAGGCCTTAGATACGTGATGACCCATAATAGGTTTCGCGTTACCCATGTATGAAGACGATGTAGTCTTCAAAATGAAAAAAGAAAAGAAAAAGCAAAAAAGAAAAGAAAGAAAAGAAGAATAAAGCGAAGTAGCTTTGCCTTGAAACAGAACCTGCAGTCAGGGGTATATGGCGAAAGCCTTCAAAGCCCGATGCCCCCAAGCCTTAATTGGTTGAGTCATGTCGACAGCGTTCGCTACGGGTGGATGGGTAGAGTTTAGGCGTGTTGTAGGTGGCAATTCTCGAAATTGTTTGAGTTCGAGTGAAGCTGCGAGTTTAGTGGTGGTAGATCCTTTAGAAGCCGCGCCTAAACCTTAATTGGTTGGGAGTCATCGGTGGACCCCAGTTACACGGACTTTGGTGAAGTCGAGTTTTAGCATTGCACTTGAAATCTGATGTAGTCGAATGAAGAAATAAGAGTGTAGCTAGTCCTATTTAGGTTGGTCAACAGTTTAAAGCCATGGCAGTAGCTAGGTTGGGGGGAGGGAATAACTTTGCAATTTATTGGCTCAAGCTGGTTACCTTAGGAACAATTAGATTTTGGTGGAAGTTGAGTTGACTGTGGAGCAGATCTTTGCCTTAAAAGCTGGATTCTTATATGGTTTTTGTTCTTTCATGTCGGTTTTGATACAGGTGTAAATTGTTCATTTTAAAGGTAAAGCCTATCAGTACATACACTTTTTGAACCATATACACTTTTGCAAAAAGCACGGCATTATACCATCTTGTTTTAGCATTCTTTGGGGTAGCAACGTGTCGGTTGTAGGGGGTGTGATTGGTGCCCGAAGTGCTATTTTGAGCCCTATTCAAGATAGGTTTGAGTGCTTTGCGCACTAATCATATTAATTGAGCCAATTGACATATGCAGGTCCACTTAGTACCACTGGTCCCATTTCTAGTTTGTTTTTGGTAATTTTGCAGGTTTTTGCATGCCTCGGCCAATAATTTCAAGTTTGATATCAAGTTGGTCTTTGAATCAGGGATTCACGGTGATTCGTAACCAAAAATGAAGAAATGTGAAGTGGAATTGATGGAAGGATGATGCGTGGCAAAGCGGAAGGAAAGCGATTTTCGTGCGTGCGAAAATTTATTTGGGATACAAAATTTATAAATCATAGCGAAGAAATTTAAAATCCTAAGCGAAATTTCTCTATCTGAAATTTTAAGCTAAACTAGCGAAATTTCGCTAGCCTAAATGAAAATCGCATTCCTCTTGAAATTTTTATTTTAGCTATCTCTTTAATTTCGCTATGCTAGCGAATTTATTAACAGCGAAATTCACGCATCAGCGAGTCGATACTATGTTTTTTGATATTTTTGATTCAACGACCACGTTTGAACAATTATCATTTTGTCCCTATTGTAATTTCATATTTTAGGCATTTTGTCATTTCACACCTTAGGATTAGCTATACTTGACTCCTATAACTTTGTAACTTCAACTTTCCATTTTATGCAGTTTCCCATGAAACTTTAGTTTTTAGGTTTTATTTTGCTCTCTTCCTCTCTCCCTCTTTCTCTCATTTTCATTTATGAAACACACCCCTTAGGATAGTAGCTCAAGGGATGCTTGGCTAAGCCTCAAAGCCTTGAAGAGGAGGGTTTCTAGCTTGGTTTTGGGGCTACTACAGGTTATCCTCATGCTTTAAATGATACAGATACTGCATTTATGGTTCCAAACTTTCCAAACTAGGGTTTAATGTCATTTAATGTCTTTCTTTTGGTCAATACTTGTCATGCTTTAGGGTTCGATTAAATTCTTAATGGTAGATGCGCGACATTCTTTAGATGTCATTTACCAGACCATTGAAATGAGGATTTAAATGCTAGGGTTTTCAAGCCCAGATAGGACATTGAATGCTTAGTATTGATTTGACTCAAATAGAGTGGTTCTAGGGTTAGGTTTTATAGCTAAACAAAGATCCGGTTTTAGCTGACTATATGTCATTAGCCTGTCACGAGAAATAACCGAGGACACTTTAATACCCCCGTATTACCAAGCTAGTGACCCGAGCCTTGAGTTACCATTTCACACTTTGGAGTTTAAGCTATTTCGAGTTATCCGATGAACAACCAACTCCCTGTTTAACCAAATCCGAAAATCAAACAAAGAAGTCACCATTTTCAAACATTAATCACGAATCATTCGTGGGATGAAAACCCCGTCAGTGTTGACCACTGAACGCTATCTGCGGTAGCTTGACTCTGGCCCGATGCAGGAAATATAGGAAACAAATATTGTTGATTCAGTCTATTGACGATCCGTGAGGCCATAGTGACCCGTTTGTTGGTCCCAAATCTTGGGCAAAATGTTGTTAGATTTTTAGACCCATTTATGCGATCAGAAGTACTTGATTTTAGGAACATTTTGGAGTGTGTGTAATGATTTACTCTTTTATGAATTGTGCTTTGGTGAGTAGGAGGCAGAAGCAGTCAGGAAGTGGTTTTCAAAAGTCAGACGAGGTAGACATTGTTGGGATTTGCCTGAGCAGTCTGTACTCACATTTCGGGACTTTAAAAAACGATCCGACTTTGTATTAGATTGGATAAGCAATCCATATATTTATTATAACTTGAATTGTTGAAATAAAATGGCTTAGTATGTGTAAGAAATAGATGAGTTGAACACAGTTTGTCTTACTCTAATGGCTTATAATTATATGGAATAAAATTATTGTTTATAAGCCATTGGAGATGATAATGTAAATTGCCAAGTGAAGGCTAAATTAAGATTGATAGTTGATCATGTTGAATTATGTGTGTAATTGTAGTTGATTAAATATTATATTGACATGTGTATAAATGGCTTTTGAAAATGGCATAATGCATTTTCATGACCTTGATAACTAGAGTTAGGTGTAGTGCATGACATGAATTTTCACGGAGAGAGCGGACATGGTTGCGAAAGGAATTTCAGGGATGATATTGGAGGAATTGGGGTTGGGAGATGGGCCAGCGGATCATTTCGGATGAGGACCATGAGCGTTGGAAGAAACTCACCAACCAATTCGCCTCGGAGGGTAGTATATTTTCACCAAGAAGATATTTGGTGGTATATTTCTACAAAACAAACGTAAAGATTGTTTTGAAGGCCAGTTATTTTCTCATACATGGCTTAGGCAGGAGTGTGAGTGAATTAGGTGGACTCGAGACATGGGAATGGGCATGTAGGCATTCAAGTGGGATCAAATGTTGCTTGATTGTATGTGTTTATTTTTGGAGCATTATGTGCACTTAAGTGAGGGAATAACCCATTTAGGGTGGATTCCCTCTTGGCGATAAGCTCACCACAATAGAGAGATATTACTTACTTTCAAATCTACGAGGGCGCTCGAGGAGACAAGCGCAATTAGAGCTGATTTACAGGCGGTTTTGTAACTGATGTTTTTATATAACATGTATTAATTTTAGATTTTAATATGTTTTATAAAAGATGTAATCAATATTGAATTATTGGGAGATAATTGGAGAATAGTTGTGATATTTGTTTTAATGAGTATTGGTTTATGAGCCCAAGAGGCATTTTTACTCAGGTATGTGTCTCGTGATACGAGACATATAGATTTCCGCGAGGTTGTGAGTAGTCGCGGACCCCGAGGTTTTGAGGGTCATCATAGTCCCAAACGGTGAAACCACATCATGGCAGCTCTCTCGATAACGCTGTGAATGACCCTTTGGGCCTCAATGGATCTAGTGAAAGTATCCACTGAACCCAAAAACAGCTTGCCAAATACACATTAGGGAGAGCATGCTTAAAGTTTTAACTCTGGGTGAGAAGCTGGACATAAATACCCATAAATACGTGCTTTGAAACGAGAGGGACCGTGAGTTTACCTCAATCTAGTGGCGACCCTCCTCTTCAGGAGGAAGAGGTCTAGCCAAGCATCCTCTAGTTGTCATCCTCGGAGGTGTTTGATGGCCAGAGAAAGAGAGAAAGGAAGAAAATGGGAGAAAAGAAGGCTGCTGAGAGCGCACCCACGTTCTGTATTGCGAATTGATTGATGGGATTTTATAGGTAAAGGCTTATATAGGTGCTGGTATATATGAAATTACCAAAAACCAAAAACGGAAGGCTATTACACGGATAAAATGGGAAAAACCAAAACAAATTCAAGCGAGCCACAGTGTAAAAGAAGTAGGAGGCAGACGTAGGATGAGCAGTCTTTGGGAGGATGCAGTGCTCGCGGAAAAGCATTCATGTAATGCTCCATTTTCTTTTTTGTTTTTACTTGCTATTCTTTCCTCCTAGTCTTTGATGTACCCAATCTTGAGGTTGACTTGAATTCTTCGTGCTTGGATCTGCATAAAACAATTTTAGCATAATTGGCTCATAAAAGCGCAAAATTTGCCACAAAATAACGATCATTAGAATGTAGGGACCTTAATGTGCAAATCGGGTTAATTAGAATGATTAGTACACAAAAAGCACTCAAAACCTATAATAAATAGGGCTCAAAATAGCACTTTTTGGGCACTAATCACCTTGATCAACACATCTTCCAGAATGCCCTCCGGTTGGGCCAAGGTTCTGTCTGCTATTTGCAAGGTCATGGCTGTGGGAGTAAGCTCCCCTAAACTGAGTCTTTTAACCACAGATAAAGGCATCAAGTTGATGTTAGCTCAATAATCGCATAATGCTTTTTCCCATATCATAATTCCCAATTTTGCAAGGTATAGTGAAGCTGCCTAGATCATGCATTTCTCTAGTAATGACTTATGGATAACTGCACTGCAAGTTACTGTCAGGCTCACTACCCCTTCTTTAACAAATTTTCTCTTTCTACTCAATATATCCTTCATGAATTTTGCATAGTGAGGCATTTGAGTCAATGCCTCAAAAAAAGGGATGTTGATCTTTATCTTCTGAACATATATTAAGAATCTGAAATTCTCTTCAAGCTTTGCCTTCTCTGGCCTGCGAGGAATAGAACTTGGGGTATGCGCTTTAACCTCTTCATTCTTCCTTAGATTTCCACTTGCCCCGGCCTTTGCTCTTCTTTGCGTTGTTATTGTTCTATCTTCTTGACAACCACGAGCGTAACAGCTGTTCTTCTCCCAGCTTCTTCATATTTCTCTTTCTCGGTTTCCTTCTTTATGTTTCTTGTATATTAGTTCACCACTGCTTCTTGATTCTTTGCTAAAAGCAATCGCTAAATTCTTCCTTGTGTCACTTGGAAATGCATCCTTTGACTGATTCTGCATAGCTAAGGTCAACTGCCTTACCCGAGTCTCCAGATTCTTCAAAGAAGCGTTGATATTAGCCTGAAACACAATTGTGTTTGCCTGGAATGCTGCTAGCTCAGCAAACTTCTGCTTATGTATGTTTAGTAACCTCTTATTTTCCCCCATGAAAGCAAGCATCTGGTCCTCAAAGGAATTAGATCTCCTCTGCCCCTGATTTTCTGCTCTTTGTCCTACTTGCTATTATTGCTATTGTTGTTATAACCCATGTGAGGCATGATATTGCTTCAAATTCTATCCAGGTCTTTGAACTTGCTATGCTCCTCCTCTATACGAGAAATTCTCATGGTTCCTGAGTGCTAGTGTGTAGTGAGTGGGTAAGTTGAGGTTGGGCTTAAAAGTATAGCTCCTATTGGCATTGAGGTACTGTGGCTCCTCAACTTGGTAGGAACCTTCATGAGTTAGTCCCTCATCAGCACTATTTCTTTTCTCTCAATCCATCTATTGTACCCACTTCAAGTGTAGTGTGCATTCTTCTCTCATTGTTTCCAAGCTTGTTCATTAATGCATCCAACTTTGCTTCTATGCCAGTCATTCGATTAAGCTCAATTACACCACTCCCCTTCAGTCTGCTGCTGCTCCTCAAAGCTTTAGATGGAGCTTTGTAGTTACATTTGGCGAGGTCTTCAATCAATTGCCTTACCTCCTCAACACTTTTTCTTTTGAAAGCCCCACATCAGGCTGCATCAATTATACCCTTTGAGGCATAATTTATGGAATGGTAGAAAATGTCCATCTGATTGGTTAGATCTATTCCATGCATAGGGCATCTTTTTAGTAGTCTCGTGTATCTCTCTCATGCATTGTAGAGACTTTCATCCTCTCCTTATTTGAAGACTATCATTTCACCTCTCCTTTCAAAAGTCAAGCCTAGAGGGAAAACTCTTCTCATATAGGTACCACTTTTGATTCTTCCCCGATTTGTCACTAATCAATGACGTTGACTGAGCCAAGTTATTGCCATCTCTCGGTGAAAAGGAAAGGGATTCTGCGGCTGATCACTTCTAGTCTCACCCCATTCGAAACACTTGTGTGCCGCCATTCTCATAAATATTCCCATATGTTCATTGGGGTCTTCATTAGGATGCCAGTGAACTAATGTTGTTGTACCATTATGATCAGAGGTAGCTTGAGTTCAAAATTTTTAGCTTCCATGGCAGGCTGTCTCACAGCAAAGTACTTATCTTGAATAACTTGCCTCCAAAAGTCCTCCATCGTCATTTGCCTTTGAGGTCTATCTATTTCATCTTCTTCTGGAATAGGTTGTAATCTTTCTCTTTGATTTGCCATACTTGTAGATTCAGCACTTGTAACTTTTCTCATATTCCTCAGTATTCTCTCAATTTCTATATCAGATCGACAAATGCATGTTTTTACAGGCATTAAAATCTTGTGAAATCAAAAACTCTTGAATCCAAATTAAATATGTGGGTAACAGTTATATCCGTTTAAGCTCATAGAAGATTTTCAGTAGCTTACTCAGCTACTGCTATTAAACTATTTTTGTGATTTTATTTATTTTTATGATAAAAAAAGAAAAGAAAAATGTCCAAATTAGTAATTCTCTCTTTGGTTAGAATACCGATCTTTAAATTCATCGATCAATCCCCAGTAACGGCACCAAAAACTTATTTGACTGATATTTGTATAGACCACTTATTTACCATGTACTTAGCATTGTTCTTTGATACTAACCTTAAAGTCCTTAGTAGCAGCGCCAAAAGCGGTAATTGATTTTGTTTAAAATATGTGTTTTCCATTTGTAAAAATAGATTCATTAAAAAGAAATTGAGTTTGGTCTAAATCACTGCACGTGCACAAGTCATACAAGTAATAAAAGTGGACTTTAAGTCAAATATCGTTCCACGAGTTAATGATAAATCAAAGATTAACTACTTGACTACTCAGGAGTCTTACTATTTGAACTCCAATGTTAAAATAATGAGAAATAAACAAGTAATACTAAAACAATTTACCTGTGCCATAAAGAATTTAATAAAGTGGATTTGAGGGTCTTGAGTGAGACCACTGCTTCAGGAAATAGACTAATGAATGATTGTCAATTTCTGCATCATTTTGAGTCATAGCTAGGCCATTAGTTGGAAAGCGAATTTGTCAAATCTTTTATTATGAGTATAGTTTAGTTTTTATATATACCTTTCACTAATTAGAGATTCATGTTCATTTCTGACTCATGGATCTAATCACTTACTAGTAAGATATAATCCTCTTTCTAAGATCTGGGTATTTTTCCTTTTCAATACTTCACACCCAAATCTTAGGACTAAAGAATTCTTGTCCTTTTAGACAGGATATTACAAGCCCTCTCCAATTTAAATGGCACCTTAACCGTAAATGTTGATGAAATTCTCCATATCCTTGATTAGATCTATGCTAACACGGGATCATAATCATTTCAACAGAAAAAAGAGAGACCTCTCAGCAATTAAACCGATACTTCATCCAACTAACTGCACACAAAGAGTAAGTTAGTGATCTATCTGAGTAATCTTGCAGAGTTCATTAGTTCCGAAGTATTAGTCTTCCATACCCACAAGGAACTACTCCATACCCTCATGATTCTCCATCTCTGTGTCATGCAGAGGGCCTCTTGGAAATCGAGCAAAGATCTGATTCTTTGTTTTAGGTACACGATCTTAGTACAGCTTGAGCAGATTAAGTTCAAGAATAATACCAATCAAATAAATTCAAGATTTCTAACTAAGGCTTTCTTCCACTTGTGCAGAAAAATAAAATCACCATCATTGTTCCAGAGAGCTCAATCTTCAAGCCCAGTTAACACATATCATTTATTTAACTAATAAGGAAAATTCTTGAAATTCTGTAAGTATGTGAAATAAATGAACTCCATAAATTTTCCAAAATCCATTTAAAGCAAAATAGTAGTGAAAGAAAAATCTTTACAACGAATTCCAGCTCGAAGCTTTACATCAGTTCATTACTTAACTCCGGAAAATCAATAGAAAACTAACTAAAACAAAACTACACTAAAATAAAACCTAATAAAAAGGAATTAAAAATGAATAATATACAAAGAGTCTCCAGCTACCCAGAAGTCCTGGAATTGCGAAAGCTGTACACAATACCCTAGATGTGTCTATTTATAGAGCTTTAAACGATGGGCCGCACTTTAAGGCACAAATTGTGGATCCCAAAAATTTCTATTCCAAAATGGTCGCTTTGTCACAAAAAAGAAAATTATGTCGCGACATGGTTCTTATCTTTGTCACCTAGCTCTTGTCGTGGCCTGAAGTTTCCTGTCGCAACATATTTTCATGCTATCTTCTTTGATTTTGTCGCAACATAATTTGACTTTGTCGCGACATAGTTCTGTTGATGTTATCTATTTTATGTCGCGATATAGTTCTTTTGTCTCGGAATTCGATTAAATTTTACGTGCTAGCTAGATTTCGCGAGACAATTCCAATGGTAAAATCCGTTTTGTCATCCGAGATATAGAGAATAAATTCCGGATTTTTAACGAAATTACAATTTTGTAACCGAAATTACGATTTTGCCCTTTTTCCAAAAATTGGAATTTCTCGGGTCTTACAAGTAGGGAGACATAGTGAATCACCTTTGGGATATTGAAGAAACCAATTCCAGCTAACTATCGCACCCACACAAATGATGTCGCTGAATACCTTTGACTCAAAACCCACTAGGTCAGCTAACCTTTGAGTTCAAACACCTAAGTGATGGGATTTTCTAATCAAAAAGAGGATTGCAGGCGATCTTTGTGATCAGGCACCTGTCAGGGACGCTATGAGCCTAAATGCCTCATTAGCGAACAGGTCAGTGACTTCTTTGCGTTACATGGGCCGGAGGATAAACTTCCTGACAGGAGGCCTCCGGTTTGGATTGAGATGTTGGAGGATTGAAGTTTCGGGGAACTAAATTCTACGATTGCCATAACCAGCTGGTGAGAGCCACCAGCGGATCCAGCTAGAGAAGCGCTCAATATAAACTTACGATTTTCGTTTCATTGAAATTAGTTATGTTTAAATCGATATAAGCCAGGTGTGTTCTTATCTTAACGTTGTTCAGACACTTCCAAATAGGTGGTTGAATTTCAAGTTTGAGGAATTATCAGACAGGTTGTACCACCTAAAGGGATCATATATAAGCACATATGAAATCTTGAGAATGTGAAGGAGTTAGGAGGTTAGGTAATATCATTGAACCATGTTCCATTGAAGTTCAGCCAGAAAGTCAAACATCATATGAGTCTATCTGAAGTCGAGTAAAAAGCAAGATTTGTAGATGGATCATTTGATCCTTCTTAACAAAAGGGCATATGACCATAGCGTCAGAGTTTGATATGTTTGGGTGTATGTGGTGGGTTGGGTTAGGTTCTTATGGATGGCAGAGGCTAAATTGAAGTGTGAGTGAGTGCCTAAAACACTCTATATTATGCAGAATAATCAACTTTATGTTTAGTTGATTTACATTCCAATAAGCGCTGACTATAGTGAGTATTTCTTGAGTTTTTTGTGAATTGATTTGTCGTGGTTTGGTGTTGGGCTAGGTGAGAAGAAGAGAATCTGACCTATCATAATCTGGCATTGTGACGATCAACAACAGTGACAGAGATCAGCAAGTGACCCAGCATTGCGACATCACCCCAGATCTGCCTCAGCATCATTAAAAACAGGAGACCTAATTTGGGGTGTCGAAGAACATATGGACTAGAGCAGAGCAGGCGGTAAATTGGATCTTTGGAAGACACTCTCTTTTTATTTCTTGAACTGATAAATTACTTAGTTTATAGTTGATTATGTGTATATTAGGACCTTTGTGTTCTAGATTTCTATCAGAGTTTAATTGACCTATACAATTGAATGGACAATGTAGAAAAACTTATATTATTAGTTTATTTATGATTTGCATGATGATCTCTATATCTGTAGTGCAAATAAGTGCAAAATGTCTAACCAAACATTGCCTTGATCACTGCTTGAGAATCTCAAGGTAGAATGAGATTCCTAGGTCTGAATAAACGACTCTCGGTTAAGGTGTAGTGCATCGAAATATCCCGACCTCGGGTGCATGAGGTGTTTAGGGGTTTGAGCATTTAGCGTTTGAAGTAATGGGTCGGCGAAGTGCACTAACCCTACTGGCGAGATAGGCGGATATACCTTGAGAAGTGGTATCTCGTAGGCGCGATGCCCCCGCCATCAGAAATCGTTAGCCAGTGACTCTTTGGCTCTCTAGATAATAATCCGTCTCACAGTGGAAGGAGGGAGATGACGCAGTCTTTACAAGTAGAAGTAATTACAAATGCGGTAGTTTAATTTTTTTAATCACACACGTTAGTTAGATGAGCATTCAGGTTTAAGTCCAGATAAATATTACAGACTAATTTCATTAGTCAGCGCACCTCTACAAGGATGCGATATCGTGCCGAATTGTGCGTATTACTTAATCTGACGGCGTGCGCGGGCACATAGGCGTACACATTTACACATCACTTTGACCTGTCGGTATACTATGCGGGTGAAGAAAATAGTCTTACGAACAATTGTATTGATGTGTCGCAAAATTGACAATGATGGAGATATATCAGTGAGTGTTCACTAATTAATTTTTAATAACCGGTATGCAGCTGGCGAAGACAATCTTCCGTGTTATCAATCGTTTTTATCGATATGGCAGCAAGACCATCTGGTGATTCAGATCCTCCTATATATCGAAAACATGAGTTCTACCGCGTTTGTTGAGCGACCAGAATTTGAATTGATTTGATTATGACAAATTGAATTTAAAACATGATTTATAAAATTGAAATGAAAAAACCTTCAAATGCATGATTTGATTATCGATGACTTATTTCTAGCACTGGAGCGTATATTTGGATTTGATCGATAATTCATAAATGACTACATATGAAATAAGTATATCTTTGTTGTATTGACATTGATCTCAAAAGATCTAGTTTTAAATAAAGCATGATTTAATTATTGAAATCGAGAATGGGTGTATAAGATATAAGCATGAAAATGCTTGGCATGGATTTTATCTATCATGAGTCAGTTGAATCAGACTAAAAGCAAGATAGGAAGCGTCGAGTCATAAAGAAAGAATTGAATATGTTCGACATGTCACATTCACCATCTTTTTGAACGGTGATATTTGTAAACCAATTTCAAATCTGAATATCTATTTTATGAAATCATTTAAATATTTACTATACGCTATACGTAGTGTACTTTTGCGCTGGATAAATCTGGCCAGACACCCCTTTAAAACGCTTCCGCGTGTTGGAAGGATTTTGCCAGCGAAGTGTATTCCCGGCGTGTTTTGATAAATGATTTTGATAAAGTGATTGGATGATTTAAATTCTTGCCCGGGACTCGGTTTTTATGGACCCTCCAGCGTTTGATCAGGGAAAAAGTTTCACATTTATTTGGTGTAGAGCTGAGTTTAGGCGTTCTGGAAAAAAGGCCTGCAATTTTGTAAGGATTTTGAAAATAATCTTTGACATACAGTGCATTTGCATATAAGGATGACATGACTCTATGCAGATCTGCTTGTACCATGGGACAAACACCATTGATATAAGTTCCCATAGGATTAGGGTGACCAAGGGAAGTGTGTAGAGTTATCCATAGTCGAGTGTAAATTTTGTAGAGTTGATCAAATTATCGCCTGAGGTTTGATGATTATTGGGTTGGATTGGTTGTCTGACACCAGCTGATGGTGGATTGATAGAAAGTGACCCTTGAAAAACTGTAGAATAGGGATGAAGTAACTTTCCATGGCGAAATTAAAACCACCCCTCCACTAATGTGATATCGCAGCAGCCTCTTGAAAAATGGTGTAAATATATGACTCACCAAGCTTATGTGATTGATCTGATAAAAGGCAAGGCCTAGTGTTGTCAAATATCCCTATCGTTGACTTTCCAAACGATCATTTACGGAAGAGTTGAGTTTCCTCCATGAGGAGATTGGTTGCTATCGACATTATTGCCGGGAGTGCCTACTGAAGCTTTCCATTACCATGTCTAGAATGACTCAAAAAGTGATTTAAAGAAAATTAGGCTTGATTCGCGAAGCGCTTTAGAAAAGGGTTTATTCGGCCAGGTATCTAACGGGCAGAGCTCTCATACTTTGTTAAAAGAAAGATGGAGTATGGCTGTAGTGATTATGAACCAGGGCCAATTGGCGTAAAATAATATATTGCCCGGGGTGATGATTTGTTTGACCAAAGCTGAAGGTGCCAATCACTCACCGAAGATTGACTGCAAATGCCAGTAATATCGTTGAAATTAAAATGGCGGATGTGCATAAATGGCATTTAGGCACGTCATGGACATTGAGTTAACGCGAAAATAGCAGTTTGGTTTGACAAATACTCCGGTGGCTTTCCTTGGACCTAATGAATAATGTTTTCTAACGATATACGTTGAGGTTTCGCCAATCGACCATATACAACATTCTTGTGTATTCAAAAGATGAGAAAAATCATGGCTGCAGAGGTGATGTTAGAGACTTTAGAAAAGAGCAGTTTAATATCGAAAGCGAGCAGAGGTGTGAGTTTTGGATGAATAAGTATCCTTTCTTGGGCACAGTGTGTCCGAAGAAGATAAGGTGGATCGGAAATAAAATAGAAGTGGTTGTCGAATGGAAGCACGAAATGTTAAGTCGCGTAGTTTCACAGGGTGGCAGGTTCCAAATTTGTTAAGGGTTTTCGATGTGACTGATAATGAAACTTCACTACTCCGAAGTAAATTTGAATGGGGTGAAAGTGTCAAAGAAGTTTTGATAATTTGAAAGCATTCGCAATCGAGCTCAGGTTCTTACTCGGCTAACTGCGGTAAGGAATATGCTGATCTTTATGACTCTTCACTAAATGGACTTGGATAGTCTAATAAGAGATGAAAGTGATAGCCTATGCTTGAGCGATTAAGCGACATGAAAATAACTACCCCATGTGATTGAATTAAGCGCCATTGTATTTACCATTTAAATTTGAACATTATTTACTTGTGAGAAAAGTAACATCTGCATTGATCATAGGTCTTAAGTAGCCCACTCTCACAAAGAGGCTTGTAGCAGGAGACCAGTGGAATGGATGGAGTTGATAAAAGATTACTAGTAAGTAAATTGACGATTATCACTGGGAAGGTTAATGTAGTGATGGCGCTTCAGGTAGAAAGTAATCGAAACTCAGGAGTGTTAAATGCCCCATTTGTCAGTGTCGAAACAATGGTATATAATGGTAGAATTGATTGTGCGGGACCAGAATATGTTCAAACTAAGTGCTGACTACAAAATGGATGATGAGAAAATTTACGCCATGGTAAGCAGTTGGAGATACGGTAAAAAAGCGAGTTTTAGAGTAAAGAGAGGGATCCTTGTATTATAAGGATGAAGGGTTTTATGTACTGATGATTGTGAATTAAGGAGAGTCGTGCGAAGATATGCTTAGGAGTTGTGTGATCGATTATGAGGTAATTTGGGATCTTCGGGCATCCTTTGGACAAGTACCCATGTGGCTCATGGTTTTGATCGAGGCCTGGAATGGCGCTTGAGAGGCTTTATATGAAAGAAATGTGGAAACACCATTGTGTTGGGCAGATTGAAGCTTGAAAAGAAGTGATTGGCTGAAACATCTGAGTGAAAAGAAAAAGTAAATGATTAAGAAAAGATTGAAAGTAATGTACCAGTAAACCATAGCGAAAAAAGAAAAATCTTTGTGATATGCAGATCGATTGAAAAAGAGTGTATATTGAAAGTATCGCCTTGAAGAAGGTGATGAGATTTAGGAAAAAGGCAGAGTTGAATACACTGAAATTTATTGGTCTATCAAAGTGATTAAAAGCTGGATCTGGTGGCATGGTGTATACCTCCCAGTTTGGAAAAAGATCATAATCTTCCGTGTCTGATCTTCCCAGGAGGTATGCGTGGTTCTTAGTCACATCATGATCTCTTGAGGAGACAATTAGTGAGATCCCTGTTTGACTCATGAGGAAAACCTGAGTGGAGATCTTGGCAGAAGTGAAAGTTGCTAGACAAAGAAGATTCTAGTTAGTCAGTGTTGAAGAAACCACAAGATGAATAAACCGCAGTAAAGTCTGTGAAGAAATGATCTTAATGATATCCCTGTTGTTTGACTAAAGTGCATTTAGATCGTAATTTTCTTAACCTAAGGGAAGTTGTAACACCACAAGATACACTAATTTTTTTCTAATTATATATTTAGTTATAAAATTATTAACTTGTTTTTAGGAATTTTAAATGAATGTGTTGAGTTAAAATTATTATGGCTACATACCAAATACAGAAATCATATTACTAAAATGAAATTAATTGAACAGGAAATAAACCCAAGTGAGAAAGAGTGAAATTAGAGTGAAATAAGGACCTAAGGGTCATAAGTTAGAAGAAGAAAATGTCTAAGTGTGATTGATAGAAATTTAAGTAAATAGAGACAAATAATTGGGCAGCCTAGCAAGTTAGGAGGCACAAGCCCAAAAAGTAAACTTTGCAAAGAAAGATTACGGGTTATTATACCTTTTGGGCCCTTAGTTTATAGTGTTTTGAATTATAATTGAGTTCCTCCTTCAATTGCATTGATTTTCAAAATTCAGATCAAATGGGGCTTATAGGGAATAGTTAACTTGGAAGAAAATGCCAGCATGTTGTAACCTAAGATTTTGAAAATTTGTCAAAGTGGTATATTGTAAAACAGTTTGATTCTGCTTTTAAATTGGATTAGTCTAGATGTAAAAATGCAATAACTTGAGTTTTGTTGATCAAATTGGATTGATTATGGATTGGAAGAAAACACCCCGAACATAAGGTCAAATGATGAAAGAATCATTATCAATTTATGGAGTTAAGATCTAGAAAGTAAGAATACTTTGATGTCAGTGTTGACCTCTGACCCGGTTCTTACCATAAAAAGCATCATATCTTCTGAGTTGGTGATCCAAACCAGAGGATGATTCCAATTCTAAAGCCGACCTGTAGAGGCTAAATTTTCTTGGAAGGAAGCATAAGGCAGAATTCGTTTCATGTGTCCCTAGAAAAATTTTTCAAGTGAAAGATGTCGGGTAGACCTCTTGACCAAAAACTCCTACAGAATAACCCTATTAACTATATGATTGTCATTGTATTTGGTCGGGGCTGGCGAGGTGACCCGCATTGAAGTAGAGACTGAAGTGAATCAGTGATTTTGGTTCATTATCATCTTCTCCTATTCTCTTTCAAGATTTGAACTATTTGTTTCTAATACATAAAAGGATATTAGGTGTTTAATTGATTTGGAAAAATTTATTGTGAAATATTACAAATGAAAATTGCATGAGTATTGAAAATGAACCGTTTATACAAATGTACATATTGCCAGCCCAACATAACACATAAAAGATTTGAATGCCCACTTGCAGATATTAGCAGATTTGGATTCGTATGAGGATGGATTGGTATTTGTTATATGCAATGAGGTGAAAATAATGATCTTCTCTTAGGCAGGTATATTGATGTCACTCCGTCAACGGCAGTGGGATACGCTCTGTTCCTATTAGATTTTTAATACTTGGTGGCAGTCAGCGGGACCTCTTGTCTTCACCAAGTTTTATCTCTGAGCTGCGGCTGCCCGGTGGATGTATTTTGGTGATTAAGATATCGTATGCGCCAGAAACATGGGTTAAATGCATTGCAGAGCATAATAAGATTGAATTGATTTCAGTTGTGACAAATTAGTTTAAAGCGTAGATTCACAGGTAAATGAAAAGAGTGTTGTAGATACATGATTTGATTATCAATGACTTATTGCATAACGGATGTATATTTGGATTTGATGTTGAACTACCTGACGTTATCTTGAAATAGTATGTATTGCTTGTTGACATTGATCCAAGATCTGGTTGTTTAGTAAGCGCATAGTTGATTTAAACTAAAACCCGATAATAGATTGTATTGAACATCGCATGAAAATGCCTTACGTATGATTATATCTATCATGAGTCTGGAATTGAGCGGGAAATGCAGCAAGATCGAGGGTATTCGAGTCGTAAAGAAGAATTGAAGGGTATTCAGGCCTGTGCATTCACCCATCTTTTGAACATTGATATTTTGTAAAACAATTTCAAATCTTAATATTTATTTTATGCAATCATTTGAAAAGGCTTTATATGTCTTCTCAGTAATTGTACTTTATGAATGAAATAGAAATGGGCTTACCTTCTGCCTCCGTATTTGAAGGATTTTATGCCAACTGAAGTGTCACGCTACGACGTGTTTTTTGATCGTAATTTTGATAAGGTGGTTGGTGACATTAGAGCAACACATTTCGGTTTGGACCATGGCTTGAGGTTGAGGCTGGGAAGAGAGTCTTACCCCACCTTTGAGATTCAGAAAAATTTAAACTTCAACTACCTCGATACCAAAGTTCACCCACTACGAGAACGTCCGGGTTAGAAAATTTGAACCTAATAAAATTTTAATAACTAGAATCTATATATTTAAATAAAGGAAATAAAATTTAAATCCTAAATATAGAATTGGAGTGAACTAGATTATTCTTTGAGTGAACCTTTTAGGTTCAACGCTGTAAGTATCAATTCACGCATCATAATCTCCATTATTTTCCTGAGTTGGAATCTGAATTTGTCGAAGCGAGGAGTAATATAGTTTGGATTCCTCCTCTAACCATACTTTTCTTGAGTGAGGTTCATGTTCGACTTCTGAATCATTGTTTAATGTTCTTGTAATTAGAATTTCTCATAAGATACGAGTATTTTTCTTTTCCAAGCCTTCATGCATTTCTTATGACTGCAATTTACTTCGAAGACAAGCGATTACTGAATTTCTACAAAATAGTAGTGTCTCGTCATAAGATCTGAAAAGAGTTTTCTCACTGCCAGTTAGATCTTATGCTAACACAGGATAAAGATCATTCTTCAGACCAAGGAGAATCTACCTAATTGATTAAATTGATATATCCTCAAACCATAGGCAAATTGAGGATTTATCTGTATGTAGCGACCCAGAGAGGCAGTCAGAACCGTTTGGCGGATACGAGAATCGAAAACCAGGGGCCTTTCGTTTAATTCTTTTTCTTTTTTTACATTTATTAGATTTTCCTTTTCAAAAGTGTCCACGACCGAATCGAGCTCGGCAAGAAGGCGGTCCGACAGGAACGGTTTACTCATTACATTGATTATCTTATCGACATTTTGTTTATCTTTGTCTCCGTTTGGGTTTCAATTACGAAACATTTTCAAATGGTAGAGCCGTAATGTTACTCTTATACAATTAGTTTTACAAAAATGGCATGTTGTGCTTTTTAAATGATATACAAAACATTAAGTTTAGTTTAACTCTTTGTTTACAAAATATCATGTTCAAAAATGATATGCATATGGCGAGTGCGCATACTTATACGTCCTTGACTTTGTCATGACTCTGCGCTTCTCGATCTGCCTTCTTTCACGGTTTACTCGAACTAGCATAGATAAAACTATATGATTATTTTACTTTGTGGGTGATGGGAATCAACAATATTTGTATCCTAATTTTCCTCCTCTGCCGTGAGTCAAACTCTTTGTCAAATCACCATGTCTAGGTGGGCTACGAGAGGATGGTTTCATCTTACAAATGACTCATTATGATTAAAAATGGTGAGGCTTTCATTTGGATTTTCGGATTTACGTAAAAAGTATTCTGGTTCGGTAGTTGTCCGCTAAACTAAGCCGAAGAAGTTAAATTAGATGTAAGAAAAATACCTTAAAAGTTTTGAATTACTAGTTTGATATGATGGGTTGTAGAGGTGTCTGGGTTTATTCCCTCGCATTAGAACACGTGTACCTACTCATTTCCAAAGCAAGGATCTTTGTTAACTAAAACCAACCATAGTAACTTTCCTATTGGGCTTAAGCATTCTTGAGCATTTAATGTTTGGCGGTTAAAATATACTTATTTAACCTACTGTGGCTCGTAAATGACATCCTAAAAATTTGAGTGTATCTACGAGCTGAATACACTAAACCTAAACATGCCAAGTATTGACCAAAAGGAAAATACATTAAATAGCTTTTAAGCCTAGTTGAAAAGTTTGAAACACAAAAATGCGTACGCAGCTGTGAAGACAAAGGAACACACGCAGCCCAAACATATTAACCATGACCCTCCTCTTCAGGGTTTGAGGCTTGCCAAACATCCTTTGAGTTGTCATCTGAAAGGTGTCATTTGGTGTAGAAAATAGAAAATAGGAAAAGAGAGAAATGGGAACCAAAAAACGAGTGAGAAAAAGGCTGCAGTGGATTGAATAGTTAGGTTGCAATATGTCCATGCTTAAAACAAGCATATAGCCTTAAAAAAGGTAAATACCAAAATAACCAAATGTATGATTACATTGAGAAATGAAAAGAGAATTACACAGCAGTGCGTTTGGATCTAAAACGAGGAACAAGATTTGTATATGCACGGTGGAACATATCATCGCGAAAATTCGCTATGATATGAAAATTTCTCTATCATAGTGAAAAAATCTGGGGCATAAATGAAATTCAAATTTTAGCTATGCACAGTAATCTAGCTATGATAGCAAATTCGCTATAGTAATTTTCGCATATGATACTGAACTACTATCATAAGAAAATGTGGCATAGCGAGAATTTTAAGCTATGGCTAAAAAACTAACTATCATTAAATTGGCTATGTCATCGCGAGTATTTGTGCCTCATCTTCGCGCTTCTGCATCTCTTCCGACTTGATAGTTCTTCACCCGAACTGATGAAATCGATGAAATCACTGAACTTGGCATAAATCTGGCAAAAATTTACGATGTCAGCTTGAAGTGTTGGAGGCTCCACCAAACACGCCAAAACTACAAAAAAACGATCTAAAACAAAATTAATAATATACTAATGGACTACATGTCAATCGGCTTAATTAATACATTATACAAAAGCACTCCAAAACCTATCTTTAAATGGTGACTCAAAATAGCACTTTGGGTACTAATTCACTATACGCCAAGCATTTCTATGCTTAGTGGTTCTATGCGCTCTATTCCAATTTTCAATTAACTTGACATGCATTTATCATAAAATCATGCCTTTATAATGTAAAACACTCATGCTTTCACTTTCACATGTTGTCACCTTACAAATCATTGATCATCAATTCAATTTATGAGATTTAAGCATATACATAAAATCTCATTTACACTCGTCAATGTTGTTTATTTCACCTTGACTATTCAATTTACATTCGTGACGGATTCCGTTTGATGAATCTCGTCCTTTTTATCATTCAGTAATGCGCTTACACATTTAACAATTCAATCTCCCATCACAACGGATGCCGTTTGGTGCACCCCAACATGTGGTATCACTTAAATGCCATACGCCATCATGACGGATGCCGGATTGCGCATCCCCGCTGCTGACATTTCTTCAATGCCATATACCATCATGACGGATGCCGGCGGGGCATCCCCGCCAAGTGACATCGACACCTCGTGTGCCTTCATGATGGATGCCGACAGAATCCTACAAGAGGTTCATTCAAGATATCGACTAATTCAAGATGTCAAGAATCAATCGATTCACATAATCTCGACGACATTCATATTCATTCGATTTTCAAACATTTCAAATATCACATTTCAATTCCATATGCACTTTTGTAACATCATTTCAAAGATATGCTCATTTCGTATAATCATTTCAAATTTATTTGGTAAACTACCAAAACACTTGTAATAAGAATAGAGTTAGAGAAAAATCGGTTGTCAGCTCTAGTTTCCTTCTCTTTGATCTCAGTCCTAGGTTAGGCGATCATCACCCGTCCCTAGTCAATAATAATCACGCCACTCTTAGTGGATAAACAATTATCATATTTTTAGTGAATGACAATTTATCTTTGTTAACGGTTTTGGGTTAAGACACTAAGTCTGCCCAAAGATGAAGCTTCGCCTCGGCGGCAAGGTACGTTACGTTTTTCACTTAGTTCTATCCTTATTTGAACCCCCATTAATCATTTATTAGGGTCCCTAAACAATCGTGTACGAATACGAGACTTAATGGTGCAAAAATATGCCAAATTAAGGTTGTCGGAATAAAATTAATACATCTCAATTAGTACCAAAAGACAATCCCACCTCACTTCCAATGGCGCCAAGACGCCACTTCGAGTGTACCGCACTCACTATCCCTCCGCACCATGGGGTGTCAGTACCACTTTTGGTACCGATATCACTACGCTATTTTTTGCCCAAAAAAATGCTCCGATTTTGGTGACACCCATTTTTCTTCAATAAACCTCTTCCAATTCATCACATATCAAAAATCCACCATGGAATCCACCCAAATCAACTCCAAAAGTGGTTTAGAATCAATGAAACCCCCTTTTTCTTAAGTTAGGGCTTTTCCCAAAATCAAAATCAAAGATGAAGAATGAGCTCTACCTTGAATCTCTTCAAATCTCCTCTTGTGGGTTGCTTGATCTCTTAGGAGCAAGAAATGGGAAGCAAACCCAACCAAAATCACTTCCTCTTGCAAACCCTAGCTTTTCTCCCATTTTTCCTCTCTTTCTCAACCAAAACGTGTTTGCTCAAAAAAAATGAGCATCTAAGACCAAATTTAGTCTTTTAAATCCCCTTTTTGTGTAAGGCCATGTTTGGCCTACACCCTTATTCTCATTCCCCATTCTTTCTCCCTTTTTGGTCTTAAGTCACTTATTCTTCATGCCTGTTTACCACCAAACAAACAAACATTCTTTTGACTTAAGTTTCTCCCTAATTGCTTTATAGTCCATATTTCATTTTATTTGCACTTCAACTCTCATATTTACACTTAGACATACAAACTTGTTTACCATTGACCCTTAGGTCCTTATTTTTCAAATTTCCAAAATTGCCCTTTACACTTAGGTAAATTTTCGGGTCCAATTAATTCTCATTTAGCATATAATATTTGCATTTGGATTTTAGCCATATAATCATTTAATCAATGTTCATTTAACAATTCTTGGAAAATACTCAAGTTGGCTCAATTTATACCTGGAATATATAATAATTTTTATTATCAAATTCTAGTGTATTTTTGGGGCGTTACAATCTAAGTAACATTTCAGAGCTCATTAGTTCTTCAATATTAGTCTAGCATACCCCCAAATAACTGGTCTAAGCTCTCAGGAATCTCCATCTTTGTGTCACTCAAAGGGCCTCCCCGGAAATCGTGAGCTGACACAGTCCTTTCATGGGTATAAGCATTAAAATTGGGAACAATTAATTTCAAGAACAACACCATTCAAATAAATTCAACAACTCAAGAAATTTCTTCTCATTATGCGTGAAAAGACCATAACTAACATCGCATCTTCCTAAAGAAAGTTTTGTTCTCTAAAACTGGATTACGTGATACACCGAAATACCCATCAGTAGAAAATTCAAATTACAAATTCAATCAACTCAGAAATGATTTCAGTTTCTTTGTCTGTAGAGTTCATTGAATTCAAACAATCGTGAATGAATTTCAAGATTTAATTTCAACTTCAAAACTTCGAACAATTCTATCAAGCTTCAAATCTAGTAAACGAATCAAAAATCCTACGCTAAATCTAATCTACGAAGAAAAAAATAAAATAAAATAAAAATAAAGAAAGAAAAGAAAAGAAAATATAATGCAAAAGAGTCCCAGCCTCTAGGTACTGTTCGTCTCGATGTTAACTGACCGCCGCTCTCAGCTGCTCTATCGATGGAGCCCTAAAGCTCGGGGCCCTAAAATCGAGGCTATGTGAATCCCTAAAAATTTATAGCCAAATTACCCCTTCTGTCGCGACCTAGAAGTTCGTAATAATTGACGAGGAGTTTTCATAATCTTGTTACCAAGAAGTATGCGGTCGTCTACAATCATTGACTTGAAAAGATCTTAATGCTTCTTGCTTTTCTTCAGTTACATGACAGTATTTTTGTTGCGATGGTCTTTAACAACTTTTCGATTATGATAACTCTATCGTGATAGAGGTTTCGCTGTCATAAAAAAAATATTTGTACATTCCTCAAATAGAGTTATGCCATAACATCAATAATCATGCCAGTAATACGATTCGGTGACCACATGGGTTGGTGTCGACGGTTTTCATGTTGCGGCGGCATCTCATTCAAGATTATATTTGCTGCTTGTCTTATATTATGCGCATTTTGTCACAACCCGAAAGTCTATCGCGAAGAAAAGCGAAGCTTGTTTGCCGAAACTTGACTTGCAATGCGGCTTTGTTACGATGTTGCGACATGATCTCTTGGTGTTGTTAATATTTGTGTCGGCGACCTGGTTTTCGTATGCGGCAACCAGAACTCTTCTTTCTGTCCCGACACTCATTCTATCGCGACCCAATTTGTTATTTCGCGACAGAACTTCTTTGCATTTTGTTGAAATCTTTGTCGCGACATATAAAAGTCTGTCGCAACATATAAAAGTCTATCGCGACCTCGTTTCTCCCTATTCATCTTATTTCTATGTTGCGACATTAGGATCCATGTCGCGACATAGACATATCTCTTCGGCTTGAAGTATGTTGCAACGTTAGGTTCCTTTGTTGCGACTAGGCCAGTTCAGCAAGTAAGCGTCATTTGTTGCGACATAAATTTTCTTGTCGTGACTGAACTTCTTCTTTCAGTGCTCTCTTATGTTTCAACCAGTTCCTCCATGTTGTAAGAGTCAATGTCACGATAGAGTAAATTGTGTTGCGACATATATACATACGATCTTTCATTATATACATAGCTTATAAGCGATCTTTGTCTCCAATTGGCTTCTTCCATTTCTATCGCGACATAAATGTTTTATTTGCGACTTAGCTCATCTTCCAATTTTAGATCTTGTGTTGGACACAGAAAATATTGTTGTGACACGATTCTCTATGATGCCAGACATTTGTGTGACCTAGAAAGAATGCAGCCATGACAGAGGCTAGCTGCAATTGTTTCTCTTCTTTCTTCTTGAAAATCTTTCCTTTTTGGTCAACTCTTACAAAACACAAGTTTGTAATTATTCCATAATTTGGCATTAAAGCTTGACTGAAAAGACTAAAACAAACGGAAAAATGGATTAAAAATAGATAGTTTAGACTCATCAAATTCCCCCAAACTTAAAGTTTTGCTTGTCCTCGAAGCAAATAAATGAAAGAACTTGTTTGTCCTCAAACAATTTAGCATTATTTTAAGGACATTTTTACATTTGCACTACAATTTTTTTTAAATTTGCAACTTGAATTGAAACTAGTCAGTTGTAGCTTAATTTCAAATTTAGTTTTTAGTTCAAACTTAAGAAAAATTTTCAATTATTGTCACAAACAAACTAATGAATTATGAAATGTACTTGATTGATCCCGATTAATCGCGATCTCTACATTATTATTGTGATAGTTTTCTCTCTTCCTCCTTGAGATTACCTAATCTTCTGAGACTCCTACACAATAATGCGAATTTCTTTTAGCTCTTCAAAGTCTCCTTATGCTTGTTTTTCCCTTATTAAATCAATCCACTAATGAAGCAAGTACCACAACCAGATCAATTGGGTCTTTTGAAGCACGCGTAGGGTTTGGCCATTAGTGGGTAGATAAATTGGAGGAGTACAAACCTAAAAATCACTGATTCAACTTCATAGAGAGTGTGTATCTTTTGCCTCTATCCTTCATCCTTTTCTTTTCCTACCCAGTGTCCAACGATATATTTAAACTTGTCCTTGATGTATCATCTTTACATATTCTCAACTTGTCATCTTTTATAGAAGTCCTTACTGCTCTTTTCTTTTGCTTGTCCAAGAATTTTAGAGATTAGTGCAAAATGTCTTGTCTTCTTAGGATTTCTACCACTCTTAGAGAACTTTGGGTGCTGGCTCATACTAGTTGGCATTAAGGTTCTAGGTGTTGAAACACCCTAAGAACTTAATTCGAGAGGAAGGCCACAAGACAAAACTTAATCCCCATTGACAATTTACAATTTTGACTTCTTCTGCATTCTTTCCATTTCTTCATTTGTTCTTTCTTTTTCATCAACCCCATTCTTATTTCACTTTCAAATCAACATAACATTCCCCCGAACTTGTCATTTTTTGTATTTTGAAGTTCACAATCTTAAACACAGTAAATAAGGGTTCTTACCACTAGAGATTAGAATAAAGGAAAGTTTGAAGGCTTCTAATTGTTGTTTAAATGAAGAAACTAGACAATTTGCCTAAAATATGGAATTGGAGTGTATGCTTATGCATAATGTGAGGTAGGCTTGAAGGCTCAGAGCTTCCAGGATAACCTATATCGCTTCTATTGGTGTTGACAGCACAAGTTTCGCCTTGACTAATAATCCTAACAGAGTTCAGGACCTTGGACTATTAAAAGCATGATTGGAGCGAAAAGATATCTAATCCTTCACAATTTGTTAAGGAACATTTTGACCCGTGTGCATTATTTTCAGGACTTCACTAACCTTATTGTTTATATGATTTCAAAAGTCTTATTTATCTTGTCTATTTAATACTTCTTCATCTGACATAAGAACTTCATTCCGACACATACAACTTCCTTTCCCAATTCCATTTGAGCTACCATAATTTCAATTGCAAGGTTTGTTTAAGTTCTGATTTTTGTGTTATGTTGTTTTTAATCCCAAAGTAAAAAAGAGTTAATTTGATCATGCATTGGTTTCGAAACAATACAACACACCAACAATTGTAATCAATTCATTCAATAAACATCTTCTTGACTAATATACAATTAGATCCAGGTAGTTGTTTTCTTCTTTATTCAAAAAATGTAAATGGAAATCATGAAGCAAATAAATTTACTAAAAGCACACCAATCAATCAAGACACAATTGAACACAAATTTTTTTCCAAAGAGTTCTTTATTTGATCACTCTAATGACTAGATTTTTACTATAGAGATGATGAGGAAATGGAAAAAGTAGGGTATTGTTCATTTTATATTACTTTCAACTCTTTCCCTGGCTGCTTCCATCCTGAGATATTCTTCCACCTCTTCTCTTACAGGAAAGTTCCTCTTGTCACGATGTCTTGGAGTGGTTTATCTTTTACGTTTCTTTATAAGAGTTACCTGGTTGTACCCTTAAAGCTCATCACGAAAACTTTGTTTCCATTGCCTAAACCCATTCATGAAATTGCTATCTTTTAAGTCCATGCTTGCCTTTAGGGCATTATCTCTATATCCTGAGCCATTCTCCCACTCTGTGTCCCTTTTCACCATTTCTCTCTCCACTCTTCATCCCTTTTCTTCGATGCATCTTCTAAGTGCAGGTCCCTTCTTTTAACTCTGCATCAAAACACTCATCCACATTTGAAGTTGTGTCTTTAGGCGATTGTCTCTTTCCTTTATTTCACGCCATAGATATCGACAGATATCAGTGCGCAAATTCTTGGGTTATGACCTAAACTTTCAACGTTCATGTTGTTTGTCTTAGCTAAAGTGTGCACTCAGACCAGCTCACAAACTCTTGACTCCGATTGTAATGAACATTGGTTTCCAACATTCTAACTTCGATTGCAACCCTTCTCCTTTTTCATATTTCTTTTTTCTTGCCCTTCCACTACATTCTTTGGTCCTTTTATTATACAATTAAGTCGGATAAGGAGAGCTCTTACAAAATAAAGTTTCCTCGATCCCCCATTCTTCCTTAACTCCTATTTTGAATTAAGGCTAGTTATTGTTGTTGGGTGTTAGAATCATTCCATTGCTTTCAAAATAGCCCCGAAAGATAGAATTTTCGATAATTTTCATTTTATCTTGCCAACCCGCTACTTGATGCGTAAAGAGGATTCCCCTCCTCTCTTGATGACCACTTGAATGATTAGATGGCCTTAGGGCGGGCCCGGTAAAAAATACTCTTTCATACCTTAACCTCTTGATTGAGTCTCCCTACAACAATAGATCTAAAAGGATTATCTTTGTCCCTCTCCATTCTACTTCTGCGGTAGTAAATTATCTTATTTTCGGTGTTTGGTTCCTTTAATTGTTTTCTTGAACCCAGGCCATCCTTTTGCACATTACCAGTTAAGGCAATCATTTATCTTTTCTTCCTAATGAACTCCTACCCAGTGGCCTCGACATATCTCTTTTCCTTCCTTTTCCACCATGTTTGCCAAATTCTTTTACCGGATGCGCGACCCAGTTCGCGTATTGACCCAGCGCCCGTTCTCTCTTTTCCAGCCCCCGCCGATGAGCCGGGGTAATGTTTTTGAACCCTCTTTTTCAACAATGACCTTTGTTCTTGAAACTTCCTTCCATCGAAAGACAACGCATTTCTGAAAATTAAGTTTCCTGCTCGGCCTCATCGACTCCACTTTTCTTTTCTTGGATTTCATCCAGCGTACGATGAGATTCTCTTCGTTGTGTCATCATCCCTTTCTCGACTTGACTAGTTTGCCACTTTAAAACCTTTCTGTTTGATTCTCCACATTTCGGTGTACTCTTCCATAACCGTGGAGGTTTGGAATAAAATTATTGCATCATATATAATGTTAGGGTTTCTAAATTCTAAGGTTTTAGGGACTGAGATGAGAGAGACTTGAGTAAAGAAGTTGAGACGGGTGAGAGTTTATGAGAAAGGTGGCTATTCAGTTTTCAAAAAATTTCCATTTATAAGCCAACTGATTCATTGTGTGTTACAATGAATGTCGCAACAAATCTTTTGCCCATGAATTATGCTTCTTTAATTCTCTCTATCGACTTCTGATGTCACGGCAGTTTTGACATTATTTAATAACGAGCACGTCAAATGTCATAACCTGTGAAGTATGTTACAACATTTCTTTAAGAGCTTAATTAAATTTATGTGGCAACATAACATATTTATGTTCTGACGCAATTTAACCCGCAATTGCTTCCTAATTCAAGCGCCATAACACAAAAAAAAAAAAACATGTTGCGACACTTAACTGAAGTTTTCTGAAATTACATCTTTCTCATGTTTTCTCTCATAAAACATTTAAAACAACCTATATCCACTCATACTCAGTTGAACCTACATGTGAAAACTTGTTAAACCATCAAAAATCATTTACTAGTAACACTCATCTAAATTCTTAATTCAATGCCTTGCCGGATATTCAAAATATGTTTTTATTCCAGAAACAGCATAACATTCGAGAAAACATTCGAGATATGCATTATCCTTAAAGGCAGGTTTAGAGGTGGAGTACTCCCCCTTATAGTCATTTTCTGCATATTTTCTTTTGGAAACAATTTTCTTCTTAAAATGGTTCTTCTTTGAATTTTTGCTTCATTTTCCTAAAGCAACAACAACTAAAAATTAAACTGCTAACAGTTAAACTAAAACATCGAATACTCCCGAACTCCTGAATAGAAATCGGACTAGCGAAAACTTAAAAGCAATGAAAATTCTGGTTGGGTTGCATCGAAATTTGCTTGGTTAGTGTCCTAGCTAGACATTTACTATAATTTGTCTTCTCTTCAACATCCTTTTGCTTGCTCCTCTAGTCTGAGCTTTTCTTCATTGGTTTTGTCTCCATGCATGCTTTGTCCTACATTTTCTTTCTTCCTTGCAATTCATCACTACCTCTCATTGCAGTTGGTGTGAGATCTTTAGGATTGATCTCTATAACACCCCTTTCGGCGGAGCCCATTTGGTGGAGTCTGACAGAAGTCAAGTTGCTCTAATGTCACTCGATCACCTTGTCAAATCATTTGCTCCAAAACACGTTGTGGCATTGCGCCGGTTAAGCAGAATCCTTTTCAAATATGGAAGGGTTTAAGGATAAAGCCGTTCATTTCATTCATGCAAAAAATACAATTACTATAAAGGCATATCAAGCCTTTTCAAATGATTTACAAATATAGATATTCGAGTTGAGGTATTTTATAAAACATCCAATGTACAAAGAGATATGGGGTGAATGCATATGTCGGAACATACTCGCGAATTCTTTATCTATGACTATTACTCCTCGATCTTGCTTTAGGTCTTGTTCAATCGGTACTGCATAGATAAAACTACACGCTAAAGCATTTTCATGTGCTTGAAATGGTTCTATACAATTCCATTACCAGATTTGATTTAAATCAAATCCCATGCGGTTTACTAAAACAAAACTTTGAGATCTTTTGGATGATCAATGTCAATACAATACATATACTTATTTCATATACAATCATTTATGGGTGTTGATCAAAAATCAATTACACTCGTATGTTATAAATCATTTATAGCAAGATCATACATTTCCTTGATACTCTTTAAGTTTCAATTTGCAATCATGCTTTTTAATTCCAATTTGTCCTGATACCAAATCATTTCAATTAGGTTCTACCCTTAACAAATTTAACCTTTGTTTTAGGCCATACGGGATATGGAATCCATAAACCTGATCCCTCTTTGGAAGGTACGCAAAGCCAGGTATAAAAGCATTATAACATAAATGCTGATTACATTGGAGCTCTTGGCTGGTTATTAAAAAAATCAAATTAGTGGGCACTCTACGAGTCTGATCTGTGGGCTCACGGATGAATTTGACACATCAGTACCACAATCGTTCGCGATCTTTGCTATTTTATTTTGAATGGGCCATGCAAATCTATCAACTATATGAACTAAGCGGTTGTCTTATTCAATTTAGAGCGTTAGGAATCTTTTATATACTCTGATACAATATGTACATTTGTATAAATGGTTCATTTTCAATACACATGCAATTTTCATTTGCAAACATTTCACAATCAATTAAAACAATTCAATATGCTTTTCTTATGCATTTAAAACAAATAGTTCAAATCTTGAAACGAGAATAGGAGAAGATAGAACAAACCAAATCGTCACTTTGATTACGTCTTGAATCTAAACTTAATCTTGGCTTTCCTCTCGTCAACCCTATTCAAATACAATGACAATCACATATTAGTGGGATTGTTCTGAGTTTTGGTCGAGGTTTATATGCCCGGATACCCCTTCACTTGCAAAATTTCTGGGACACATGAACCATAATTTTCTCATGCTTCCTTCAAGAAAATTTTAGCCATATGAATCTATTTTTGGTAGGAATTGGAATCATCTCATTGGATGACCAAGCTGGGATTATAGCATTTAATGCCAAACTAGTCGGTATCTTGACTCACTCGGTTACCCTCTTGTTATTCCCAATTTCAGGGTCTTAACTCATAGGGTGGTAATGGTTTCTTCTACTCATTTGAAGCTATGGTTCCTGGGTTTCTTATTCAACTGGAATCATCAGAATTTGGATCACCAAAACTCAAGGATTGTGCATTTGTCAAACTACTCGATTTACCAAGCGAAATTAGACTATTCTTACACATAGCTTCACTTTGACAAATTTCTGGGCACTTTGGGTTTACAATTTTCATGCACTTCCTCCTAGTAAATTATTCCACTAGAATTATATGTTACCTAGAATTTTGGATCACTCAATTTGGATGAGTGAAACTCAACTTATGGCCAAAACACTATAACAATACCCAAAAACAAGCATAACCCGTGAGCTACCTGATCTCACTTTTAAGCCAGTATTTGGAAGCCTTAGATATACAATTTTCTCTTGGTCCCTTCTATACATTTGTAGAGCTATCTCTTATGGTTATTTTCCAATTGGAATCACTTCATTTGGATGATTATAACTTAATCTATAGCTAAAACAAGAACATGGGTCTTGAGTTTGATAGCATTTCCTTTGAAAACTAACATTTCCACTTTACCAAAAGCATTCACACAAAACTAAAGGTGAAGCTTAACCCCCCAATGCTCTTCAAAACTCAACCCAAAACAACCCCAAAACTCATTTACAGCAAAGCAAACTCTTTTGTCACATTTGGGGTTTTCCCTAACATCAAAATCACAAAGATGAAGCTGAGGTTTTGTTTTCTTATAATAGCCTCTTCAAATCTCCCACTTCAAAGTTGCTTGATCCACAAAGAAGGAGCAAGAAGTGGAAGAAACCACCTGAGACTTGATCTTTTCTCAGAAAGCCTAGCCTCTTCTCCCCTTTTCTCTCTCCTTCCTCAAAAGCAGGTTGTAGGCCAGGCTCCCCGAGACCAACATTTTGGTCTTTATATCATTTAAGTGTAAGGCGTATTTGACCTTCCACACATATTCCTCATTTTCTCATTTTTTGGTGTAAGTCACTTATTTTTCATAAGACCTTGTTTGGCCAAAAAAAAAAATGTCTTTTGACTTAAGTTTCTCCCAATTTGCTTTATAATGTATTCATTTTATTTACTTCAACTCTCATGTTACATAGACATATAAACTTGTTACACAGAATTGACCCTTGGTCCTCATTTTGTTACAATTTCCACTTTATAGGTAGTTTCAGGTCAATCAATTATCATTAGCATATAATATTTGCATTTGTCTTAGCCATATAATCATTTATTCGATATTCATTTAACAATGCGGAAAATACCGCAAGTTGGCTCAATTTATACCCAGGAATATATATATGTAATCATAAAAAAATTCTGAGGTATTTTGAGGCATTACAATCTCATCTGTTAGGGGAATGTATTTCTAGATTGGCCGCCAGGGATAAGACCAGGTACTTACTAACTTAGTCTCCAGGTTTCTCTGATGTAGGCATTGATATTTGTTTGGGGAAACAAGTTGTGTTAGCTTGGAAATTCTGAGATTCGCCTTAAATTCCTTCTCCTTTTTGTCCAGGATCCTTTTGTTTTCTTTCATGAATTGTAGCACCTGATCTTCAAAGGTTTGAGTTCTTTTACGCCCCTTGATACTCTCCTCTTGGTTGTCCACTATTTTCTTTGTTGTTGACCTTGTTGTTTATTTCTTTGCTGTTGGAACCCAGGATGAGTATAAACCTAATGGTAGTTCTGTCCATGTTTAGGGCCCTGTTGTGCTCCCCCACCATATGAAAAGCTTTCGTGGTTCCTCATTGATGGAGTGTATTGTGCTGGCAAATTAAGGTTAGGCTTGAAGTGGTAACTTCTCTGTTCATTCATATACTTTGTTTCCTCAACAGTGGGAGCTCTTTTTCTCATGCCCTCGGCACTATCTCTCTTGCCTCCTCTGCTCCCGACTTCATGCGTGTGCATTCTCTTCTCATTGCTATACGACTTGTTCATAATTATCAAGCTTGGCTTCTATGGCTATAGTTCTGTCAATCCCAATCATACAATTTCCCCTCATCCTATTTCTTTGCTCATGAAAGGTCAGGATGGAGTCTTGTAGTTACATTAGCAAGGTCTTCTGTAACTTTGCCTTACCTCTCACGCCTTCTTCCCAGAAGCCTCCTAACAAAGCATTAAATTATACCCTTTGGTATATAATTCATGGCATGGTAGAAAATGTCCATCTAAGTTGTCGGATCCTATTCATGCGTTGGGCACCTCTTCGGCAATCTTTGAACCTCTATCGGTGTAGAGACTCTCGTCGCTTCCACTTGTGAAAACCTGATAATTTCTCCTCTTCTCTCAATAGTGAGAGCTGGAGGGAAGAATCTTCTCATGAATGCATCAACCAGTTCTTCCAAAGTATTCACTGATCCCATTGGCATTGAGTCAAACCATGTGGCTTCCACGTCTCTCAATGAAAATGGGAAGGATTAACTTGATCTGTCTGGTGCCATAATCGAGTTTCACAATGTTTTCTATCTCATAAATCTCCCAGTGCTCATTTGGATCTTAGAAGGTGGCTAGTAGGCGGTGTTCTTGAAGCATTATAATCGAAGTTGGCTTGACTCAAAATTGTGCTTCAATAGGGGTTGTCTCACGACAAAAATGTCTTCTTTGGATGATGGAGCCTCAAAATTCCTCCAATGTGTTAGGCTACTCCCATGAATATATACGCTTCTTCTTCATGCGGAATAGTCTCTGATCTTTACATTTGATTAGCCATGCTTCTATCTTCGACCTTTGTAACTTTCCTTAGATTTTCGGGGGTCCTTTGATTACGTATCTAGGAGGCAACGGTTAAGCATGATTTTCTGTAGCATTTAATATGTTCACTGAGGAGTGGAAACACTGCGAGATCAAATAGAAGTCATTGATAATAAAATTGTATATATTCATTGAAGCTTCCCGAAATATTCAGTAAACTTATTGACCCTCTGTCCACAAAAGCTGTTTTTTGAATTTTAAAATTTTTGTAAAACAAAGAAAAATGTCCAAATCTTATTCTCTCTTTTGTCGAATATTGATTTTTTAAATTCTTTGATCACGAGCAGACTAAAAACTTGTTGACGATTTTCCGACATAGTTTGCAAGGGTAAACTAAAGTCCTAGCAACTAGCATCAAAACTTACTATTGAATAAGTAATTAATATGTGAAAATATGGCTAAGAAATTGAATGTGGTAAATACTCAGCGAAATGAAATAGAAAGTGTGCCAGCACTCAACCCCTTTACTGGCTCTTACGGGGTCATACAAATGAAGAGTGGACTGCAAAAGTCAGGATATATTTTCCCGAGGATTAGAGGGTTCAATTGGAATTTGATCACCACAGGTGCAGGGTGTCTTATTTATTTTAGGCGACCCGTGGGATGTGGAATAAAATCAATTTTAATTGAAATAAAAATTGATTTAAAACTAATCATAAATCTACCAAATAAAAACCTACTTAATTCTAAAAGGTATGATGAAAGCGCTAGGGATGTGGATAATTATTTGCAAAGCAGTTTGCATTTCCTTGGCACAACATTTAATGAGTTGAATCTTGGATTTGTCCGAGAACGTGTAGCACATGGCTTGGTTCTCCATACACCATACGTTTCACTAATTAGGAATCATGTTCTTTTTCAAAGACATGAGTCTAATTAGTTGCCTTGTAAAATCGACCCTCTTTAGATTTGATTGTTTTTCTTTTCAATGCTTCCATGACCATTTCTTAGGACTGAAGAATTCTTACCCCCATAGACAGGATTATGCAAGCCTTCTTCAATCTAATTAGTATCTTGTCCTTTAAATCTAATAAAATTTTATATCTCCTTGATTAGATCATTGGTAACACGAGATCAAGATCACTCTATCAATTTGAGGTGAGACCTCTAAACATTAAAATGATACATCATCCATTAATCCTCACACCATGAGTAAATTAGTGATCTATCAAAGTAATCTTTTAGAGTTCATTAGTTTCATAATATTAGTCTAACATATCCCCAAGTTACTGCTCTTTACTCTCAAGAATCTCCATCTCTATGTCACTCAGAGGGCCTCCTGGAAATCATAGCAAGATACATCTCTTTCTGGGTATAAGCTACTAATATTCCGAACAGTTAATTATATGAATAGTACCAATTATATAAATTCAGTCTTCAAACCCACAAAATAACTGAGAATTTGCAAATCTAAATGTTCAAAAATTAATCCCCACCCACACAGAAATTGTTTAATGTTAATTCTTAGATTAAATCATCCTTGCGTCGACAATGAAAAATGAAGAAGAAATCAAGAGACAGGAGTGAGGGAAAAATCTAGATTTTTAGCTTCAATCTTTGTCTAAAAGCTGATAATAAAAATCTGAATCTCTTTTACCTGTAATCTCTTGATAGAAATAAAAATCTCTTTGCAGAACTACTACTGGAATCTATTAAAAATCAAAATAACGACAAAAACTAAGAAAATGGGCGGTTTGGAAAACCCATGAGAGGTGTTCTCCCTTGCATTGCGTAAAAACCTAAAAAAAAAAGCAGTATTTATAGTCACAGGTGAAAGTGGACTTGAAAAGCGGTCAAAACAGTAGTTTCAGGGCTTAAAAAAGACCCAGTGTTTTGTTGCTTTAAAACTTTGTCACGACAAATCACCAGTTTGTCGCGATAGAAGTTGTTCTGTGCTCTTTGAGACAAAATCTGGTTTGTGGCAGCGAGTTTGTTTAAAAAAGCTACATTCTGACAATGCGGATTTTTGTTGCAAGAAAACGCTTATTCGCGGCTCTGTCACGACAAAATCTGGTTTTGTCGTGATAGAATTTGATGCTAACTTTGTCGTGACAAAATCCTGGTTTGTCTCACTTGTGAGTTTGTTTAAAAAGCTGTTGTAACAAAATGCGGGTTTTGTTGCAAGAAAACACCAATCACTTGCTTTCTGTCGCGACAAAATCTGGTTTTGTCATGACAGAATTTGCTGCTAACTCTGTCGCAACAAAATTTGGTTTGTTGCGACAAAGTTTGTTGCTAAAACTCCGTTGCGACAAAAAACTGTTAAGGGACTTGTTTTCTTCTCCAACTTTTTGATGCGTAAGCTTGCCGTTTAATACGTATTTGGGCATGTGAGGGTGTCGTTGGAAACTTTTTTGAATGTAGAATAAAACCATGGGTGATTTTGAACTATTTGATGCTCCAAATAGCCAGAAAAATTGTCTTCTCAATGACCTTGTGAGACATGTCCAGGTTAATTAGCTATCTTTTTAAACATTTTGCATCTTTTCTTACTAAATCACTTGCTTTAGTAATCTTGAAAAACCAATTTGGGAGGAAATGTTACATGAGTTTTAAATGAATATGGATATAAAATCTTCCGAAAATAGCGTGTGAAATGACTGAAACATAGATGGAGTTTCATCAGCTCACCGACAAAATTATAAAATATGTTGTTTACCTTGAATAAGAAGGCTTCCAATTGAAAATGTGTTTTGGTGGGTCTAGATCACTACAAGTGCACAAGTCATTCATGTAATAAAGTGGATTTAAATCCGATATCATTCACGAGAATTACGATTGAAATCTAAACATCAATTACGTCTACTCGAGTCGCTGTTGAATTCCAAATTTAAAAGTGATTTTTTGTATTAAACTAAGAAATGTGAAAATTAAATAAAATATAACTATATATAAAAAATTCCCTACTAAGTGTTGGATTGGAAGAAGTTCACTAGGTAAGAGATTAACAACGGGAAGTAGATCGATTATTACAATTATTAATTTCTGCTTCCTTTTTATAACATAGTTAGTCATTAGTTTGAGATATGAACTTGTCAAAGATGCGGAGTAGTATAGTTTGGATTTGCTCACACACCATACGTTTCTAATTAGATGTTCATGTTTCCTTTGGGATACGAGGTCTAACTAGTTACTTGTAGAATAGAAACCTCTTTCTAAGATATGGGTATTTTTCCTTTTCAGTACTTCACACCCATTTCTAGGACTGGAGAATTCTTGCCCCTATTGATAGGATTATGCAAGCCTTCTCCGATCTAATTGGTATCTCATCCTTCAAATCTAATAAAATTTTCTATCTCCTTGATTAGATCTTTGCTAACACGGTATCAAGATCCTTTCATCAAATTAGGGCTTATACGATCAACTAAATTGATACATCATCAACTATCCTCACCATGATTAAGTTAGTGATCTATAGTAATCTTTAAGAGTTCATAAGTTCAATAATGATAGTCTATCATACCCCTGATGGCGCTCCATATAACGGAAATTTAAATCTGTGTCACTGAAGGGCTTCTATAAATCAAAAGCAAGATCTGGGTCCTTTTACAGAGGTACAGGCGCTAATACTACGAAAGAGAGTAGCTTAAAGAACAATATCAATCAAATAAATTCAAGATTTCATTATGACATTCTTTCAAGTTATTTGAAAACAATAATGAACATTAGATCAATCCCAAAGAGACTTAGTCTTTCAAAACTAGTTTACACATAACAATGACTAATTGATCGGAAAATTCTTGAAATTGCCAAGCGATGAAATAAATGAACTCATAAAATCTCGATTCATTAGTCGAAACATGATAATGAAAAGCCCCGAAATTTTATACTTATCCCGCATGGAGCGGACATCGCATATGTCGTAAGTGTTGTAAGTCAATTTATGCATTCACCAAGTGAAGAACATATGGAAGCAGTCTATCGAATTATAAGATATCCGAAGTGTGCTCCTAGGAAAGGTTTATTATTTTCAAAAAATGATGTCTCAAACATTGAAGGATACATAGACTCCGATTGGGCAGGTGACCAGACAACTAGAAAATCAACACCATGTTATTTTATGTTTGTTGAAGGCAATCTCGTCACTTGGAGAAGCAAGAAGCAGAAGGTTGTGGCAAGATCAAGCGCTAAAGCTTAATTTTGAGGAATGGCCCCAAAGTTTGTAATCTTAATGTTATGGATCAGCAGCGTATTGAAAAAGATTTGAAAGATGGATTATTAAAACCTGTGAGCTTTCTTGTGATAATAAAGCAACCATAGAAATTGCTCAAAACCCTATACAACATGATTACACAAAACATGTTGAGGTAGATCTCCATTTGTTGTCAAGAAACTTATTAATGTTATGCGATTTCCGTTTGTTCGATCAAAGTCGGTGGTGGTAATGGCTCCTGACGGGAAGGGTGTTTCATGATACAATTGACAAGTTGGCTACGATAGATATGGTAACACCGTACACCTAGTCGTTTATATAATTGGAATTTATGTTATAAGTGCATTTTAAAAATTTTTACGTAATTATTATTTTGCTAAGTGAGAAAATTCAGGCTTAGGGATTTGTACAAGATCTGAAAGTAAAGTGGAATTGTCAAAATAGGATATAAAAGTCATAAGATAAGAAGAAGATGAGATGCTATTATTATAGAAATGGCGCAAGTTATGGGTGCAAATAGAGGGAGTTTGAGGACCAAAGTGTAATAAAAGGAAAAATTAAAAATCAAATGAGATGAATTCCAGTTGGTCTCACAAATACGAAAGAAGAATGCTAAGGCATTCGTGAAGAGAGAAAGGAAGAGAGAAAGGAAGAGAGAAAGGAAGAGAAGAAGAAGAAGAAAAAGAAGAGGATTTCAAGTATGGATTCTGTGAACTTTTGTATGGATTCTTGGATTCTTGATCCCCTGGATTCTTTAATACAGGGTTTTTGCTTTATGAAGTTCTAACCCACCATTACATGTGTTGTGGAAGTTTTTGGGTTGGAACTTGTAGGAATATGTATAGATAAGTTTGGAAATGAGGATTTCTATGCATTTGTGGGGATTCATGTAGGTCATTTGCTAGGATTTCTATGAATATGTATAGAATATGTATATGAAATTCATCCTTGAGCTAAGGTTTGAGGTGTTTAAGAGTATGAATACTTGTTAGGTGTTGAGTCTCTGCTTCCCCTCTTGTGTTTATGTTTGGGTTATGAACCATTTTTGGGAGTTGTTTTTGGTAGCGCTTTGGATTATTTTGGGGGTTTTTTTGGTTGGATTGTGGAAAAAATGGACGAAATCATCAAATTTGGGCAATTAAGGTCTGCGCCGCGTAGAGATCTGCCCGTGCGACATGAGATCCACCAAGGCGTGGCATGTCAGCCGTGGCGTGCCAAGAGGAGGAAAGCTTAGACAAGCCTTGGGTATCTTAGGCGCGGTAAAACTATGCCGCCTTGCGTAGCTACTGTTCCTGATGTGTTTTTGTCATGTTTTGCTATTAAGTTATTAAGGGACTTTCCATTAAATATGAGGACCGTATAAGTGTATGAAAGGGAGTTCATTCATGTTGGTAAAGTAAAAGGAAAAATTAAACACTCAGCCGCCTCGTGAAAGCGAATTAATACTTTATGATAAGAATAGTAAGTTCCTGAACATATAATTGTAAGACTACTAAGACCGGATGAATGACGACACCTCTATTACGTGGGCGGTACGTATGAGTATGACCTCTCTGATGATGCGAGCACTCTCTAGCATGACCGGCACATTTGGTACCGATTGCCTGATTGGTCTTGACGACGCTCTCTATCGGGTGGCCGGCACTCCTGCTTTAACGCTCACGGCACCTCGATCTTCCCCCGTATCGATACCTTCGGGTATTTGATATGTTATTGTCTGTTCATTTTCTTATTCTTTGGTCTGAAGTCAGCGATTACATGATAAAGTGCGAATAACTAATAAGAGTAAAATGTGTACATGGATGCCTTTCTGGATAACCTCTGGTACCTCTGTACAAGTATAGGCTCTATAGTACCTACGGTACCTTTGTAAGTATGGCTTTACATCAAGTACCTCTTTGAATACCTCCAGATGCACTGATATAAGCTCTATAGTACCTATGGTACCTCCATTACAAGTAAGCTGTAGTACCTATAGGTACCTCTGCTTGCAATATAAGCTCTGTCATTTTCAGTACCTCCGTACAAGTATAAGCTACGTAACTCTCTGTGATACAATTTCAATATCATCCTCTTACTCATCTGAAATGTATGTATAAATTTACATTATAAATCAGTGAAAAATTCACAATATCTGATCTTGTTGTAATAACTACTACAAATGAAGTATTAGTGCATGATAGTATAAGTCATATTTCACTAAGAGGTCTTTCATGCAGGTTTAATCAAATGTGAGTCTGAAGGAGGGCGTCTAGCGATCTTCAGGCATCTTGCTAGGCCAACAAACTGGTAAGTCCCCGTCACGGTAGGTTTTAACATTTACGATTATGTAAATGTAAATGTACAATTTTTGTATATGTATATGTAAATGGGACTCGGGACTATATGTATTGACACTGTAACCACCACTATGGTAGTAGTTTTATTTTGTATCTTTGTATATGATATTTTGATTTAGTTATAAGAATTGGGTCCACCAGTATGCGAAAAAGAAAGCAAGAGTGGTATGGTTCGCACCTTCTGGCCGGGGTTGGGGAGTGTGTGATATCTATACTCAACTTGAGAGATGTCTATCTCCCAACTTGAGGGAATATGCTGAAGTACATCCAATGATCAATTATGGAAGTTGTTTTGTGATAGTTGTGTTATTGATTTGATTTTGTAATTACCAATCTTATATCTAGGTATAGAAATAATTTGTTTCTTTCTTTTTAGGATGTAATCATCTTTATATATTGCCTCTAATTTGGAGAAGAATACACAATAGAATATGTTGCAGCTCTGCTAAAATTCAAAAATAAAATAAAGTGGCTAATGTTGGAGTTCTGGCAAGCTCCATCGAGTAAATATAGAAAAACACATCCGTATCCGTTTAATCATAACAAGTCCTTATAAAGGACTCAGTCTGCCTGGCCCAGTTTGCTGAGGAGTTATAGCAACTGGTTACCAAAAAAAAACAGAGCCTCTGTTATTGACTGGATACCTGACCTCATATTCCTTAAAACTAGGAAGATGTCATTCTTCTGGTGGCGAACCAAAGAAATATTTTCATTCTGTTATTGACTAGACCAATAACCTAGGGTTTCTAATCCTCTTATTCTGCTTATAAAGCTTTGTGGCGGGAAGAAGGGAGTCACGGGAGTAATTTCAATGACTTTAAGGATCTGTTCGTTGCTACATTTATTTTCATGCAGCAAGTGAAGAACCCTATATTAACCTCTTCAAGAAACCGTTAATGAATTGAATGTACTTTAAAGCTCTAATTTCATTTAGGTTGAATGTGTAGTACTAAAAGGTATTTTAAAATAAATTAAAAAATGACTTAGGATAGTTTTGAAAAAGTTTAAAAGTAAGAGCATAAGTAGTATAGATATGAATTCTATATCAAAGATTTCTTTAATACTATATCAATGCTCATTTTACTAGTGCAAAGATTAAAATGCTATATTTACAAAGAGAGAAAAATAAAATATATAGGCTTTATGCTTTGCATAATTTTAAGGTGAATTTTGAATTATAAGGTTAATTTTCTTTATGAATATTTTAATTCTTATGTTGATGCAAAAAAAAAATAGTAGAATGATATATAGAATGATTTTTCCTTTATTTTGTTTTCCTGTAATTTTATCTATTACTTCATTCATAAAAATAAAAATAATCACAATTTTTATGTTGAATCATCCATCACGCACACAAGAGTGGGTCGGGTCTCAGGGACTAATAACACAGTTTAAAAAAAAAAAAGTTCACTTTTTCTTTTTATCATCAAGAATATAACTTCGTGGAGACAAAATAATTAGTATCGATATATCATACTATCATTAAATAACGCCATTGAGAAGAGATATTCTCACTTAGACATTCTAAACTATCTGAGCGTTGGCGAGGATTTTTTTTTATTAGGTAGGTTGCTAAAAGCAAAAAAAAAAAAACAAACAAACAAAGAAGAAAAACAATCATTCGATTTCCCACATGGTGAATCTTTTTCTTCCAAGAAGCATTAATATGGCTAGATAAAAACCATCCTCTTTCCTGGCAAAGACAGTCTCGCAGCCTGCATCTCGTTGGATCAAAACCGCAGACAGAAGCAATCTTGTTGCACCTAGAATTGCTCCGACATTACAATATAACATTCTAGGTTACCGCATTTTCAAGTTTCCCCACCTTCAGCAATCGATGATCCAATAACCTTCAGCATGGTGATCAATAACCTTATTAGTTTCGGAGTACGTGCAATGTCCACGGAAGTATTGTTCGAAGCAACGTCCATCCTTTATCTGCATATTTTCCGCAGCGGAGTCATTCTTCATTCGAAACTGGTAGTTGCAGCTCTCTGCATGTAAGGTTACCGCAAAGAAAGTGAATTACAAGAGCCAGAAAGCAACGGTCTATGATTTGCCATTCTGAGAAGGAAAGGACAGATGTGGATCTTTGGATGTTCTGCCTCACTCTTTTATAATAAAGTAAATAATAAAGTTATTTTTAGTTTTTTTTTAAATGAAGAATATTTTTATCAGGAAAATAACAATACAATCTTGAATATTCGTTTGAAAATTCCCAGTTTTAGAAATATTATAGTTATAATCAAAAATTATGGAAAAATCAATGAATTCGAATTGATAATTACATTTCTATTTTAAAGAAATCTTTGATATAGAGAGATCTATATCTATACTACTTAAGTTTTACTTTTAGAATTATAAAATATCGCCAATCACTTTTAATTTTATTTAAAAATACCTTTCTTAGTACTAATATAACCTAAATGAGTGGGACTTTCTACGTACATTCAATCTATATCTCATTAACGGTTTCTTGAAGAGGTTAATATAGGGTTCTTCAATTTCATGTATGAAAATAAATGTTCTTCAATTTATTGTATGAAAATAATTATTGCAACGAACAGATCCTTTAAAGTCAATGAAGTTACCTCAGATCCTTCTTCACTCCCCTTAACATAAAGCATTCGGGGGCAGAATAAGAGGATTAGAAACCTAGATTATTGAGCGCCAGACAGAATGATATGCTTTTGGTTTGATCAACAGCAAATTGCATCTTCCTAGTTTTAAGGAATCGTTTGGTCAATTATCCAGTCAATAACAGGAAGCTCTTGCGGCAACCAGTTGTAACTGATTGAGTCCTTCTTTATAAGGACTTACTTTATGGTCAAACGGATACAGACGTGTTTTCATATTTACCTGATGGAGTCATGCATGGCTAGAACTCCAATACTAGCCAAGTTATTTTATTTTTTGAATTATTAGCAGTAGCTGTACAAATTCTTATCATGGTTGAAGTATAGAAGGCTTGTGCAATTCAGAAAACAGAAACCATTCCTGTCACATGTTACACAGCATCGAAGCAGACATTGGATGAAAGAGTGGTAGAAAACACGAACCTGAATTTGCATCTAAAGATTGTTAATGGTTGCACCACCATCAATTCTAAGCAAGAACTCCCCCGTTTCATTCTTCACCTCACCCTTCTCCCCTGCATCCTTGTGCATTGAATCCAAGACATCCTTAACCTGATAACACGTACTCTCAAGCAATGTAAGACTTGTTTGTAAATCTTGTGATTCTAATACAAACCTTAAGCAAGACGAACAATCAAATTGAATGCTATTTACGAAATAAAGAACCCTGGAAGAATCTCACTTAAAGTGCTTATTATACGAAGGCTGTCCGCGAGCCACTATTGCCACAACCTGCAATTGCAATAAACTTCTTTGATTTTGTGAAGGGGAAAAAAAAGACGAACGGAAAAAAAAAGATGTCAAACTAATTAAGATTGTATCTTAGCAGAATGACCTGTTCTTGAATGGATCAAATTCATAGTAATCTTTATGTGGAGGGAGTCTATGCATGAGTTTGCAAGCTTTCTTTGGATGTGACATTTATTCCTTGACAGCTAAACACTTTTTACAATGTAGTTAACCGTCCTTACAGGTACCCTCCCTCTCCATGCCCTACCAGTCATTACTGGTCCTTTCCTTTTTGACATGTAAAGCGCTCTACAAGTACCACATGGGGCTCAATTGTTTAATTATAAATTTAATGTAGGTTTTAATATGTAAGATTCATAATTTGACTTCATTTGTATTTAGGTCAATATTAACAAATAGTTTATATAAAAATTAAGGCTTTTCATCTCTATTCAATTCTATCCCTTAAATATTTACTCCGAGTTTGTTTTCACTTAATGTAGTAGGTTGGAATGCTCTCAAATATAGTTAATGGTCAATATAGCTAAGCATTTGAATCAAATGGGAATGTTTGAAACTTTTTGTAGAGCGTTCAATATTTAAAAGTGTTTTGTAAAATGCATTGTAATCCAAATGAGGAAGTTTGAGCTTTTTTTGGCAAATATACTTCCTTGTTTGCTCCATTTCAATACACTTCCTGGTGATTCCAAATGTCATCACTTATATTAACTATAAATTTATTATAAACAAATGATTTTAGGATCCTAAAGAATAAGTTGTTTTATATTCTCATCTCCTCCAAATTTTGAATTTAAATCTTATATATATATATATATATATATATATATATATATATATATATATATATATATATATATATATATATATATATAATCTTTTGAAAAAATAAAATAATTAATTAAAGTGCATTAATGTTTTCATTCTTTTATATTTTATTTTCTAAAGGATATTCATGACTTAAATCTTATGATAAGAAAAATGAGATAAACTTTTTTTAATTGATACGAGATAACATTGATTAAAAAATTGATACAAGATAATGCACATGTTGAGATTTTTTTACTTAATTTTAATTTAGTTGCATCATTGTGGGGTTACTAGAAATTTCTCAAAATTTTTATTTTAATTTCATAATTAAATTACTATTTTTAAAAAAATTAATTATTTTTTGAAGAAATAATTTCATTGATTCCAGCAACAATAAATACGATAGAAACATATAATCAAAATTATTCCAAAAACAGCAATGAAACAACGTCAGGTTAATAACAAAATTAGCGTTAATAGTATAATAAACGGCCCCAAAACTTCTCTGATTGATAGTTAGTCTACACATTGATAATACTAATATGACTAGATTACGCCGACTCCGGGTTCTGCGTATCTTATCTTGTGGCCAGTGATTTGATTTATTATCACGATTATATATTGCTTTGTTCGTTTGGTCTTTGGCTTACAAATAAATGTCCTGCAGCAATAAAAATTAAGCTGCATTGTATTGAGACGACACAACCACCCACCGCACAAAAACAATGACAACCACAGTCTGAAGCGACAAATCATACGGCACCAAGGCGTGACGGCTTTAAATCAGGAAAAAAACTTATAAAAACCTGTATCGTGTGGAAGAACCACTTTATCGAACAATATGGAAAAAGAAGGTGTAAATGGATGATTTAGAGCTAAGAATGACAAAAATCACTCATCTTAAAAAATAGCCTAGAGAAACGTTGAAAGAAGGCTAAAGGGTTAATATATTATATTGAAGATTAGAAAAAGCTTTTTAATTTAAAAACAAAAGCATTTCTTTTTTGTCTGCTCATGATTTGATTTATTTCAATAAAATAAATAAATAGATAAAGTCAAAGGAAATTAATAAGCAATTTTATTATCATTATAATGTTGAGATTCATTTTAACATCTTGTATACAATTTTCAAAAAAAGAGTATAAGGAAATATATGCATTATTTAATATATATATATATATATATATATTGAACAAAAAAATTTATTAGTTAACTAGCAATATATCGATAGAAATATAGAATCAAAATCACAAAAAATAATGAAACAATACTCAGGTTAATAACATAATGAATCGGTTAAAAACCTATACATTTGATAGTTGAGTCTACACATTTGATATTACTATTCTTATTAGAATACCTATGATTCAAGTTGTACAGCATATTGACAATCATTAATTTGATTTTTTATCGCTGATCAGATATACTTTGCTCGTTTGAATCGCTTTCACATAAATAAATGTCAAACTATGACGACGACAAGCAACGCCCGCGTCGAATGATAGTAGCGAAAAACAAATGGCAATAAATCTTATGGAATAACCACTTTATTGAGAAAGAAAATGATGGAAATATGTGTAGAGGGGTTATTTTAGACCTGGAAAAAAAAAATAATCCCTCATTGTTTAAAGGAAAAAAGGCTAACAAATAAAAAGTTTAGAAAAAAAGGAGGCTAGGATTTTTAGCCCTTCTCGGCACATCATTACATTTTGGGAACACAGTTTCTTTATATATGTTTAACACCATAATTTCATTAAAAAAAAACTCATTAGGTATATAGTATCTTATGATACTTTTTATTTGTAAAAATATTACATTTGATTAAAAATGATCCGATATCCTAAAATATGTGTATCACATCCTATTACTTCCATATTTATTTTAAAAGAAAATTTGTTTTCATTTATCTTAATTTTAAACATAAGCGTAAAAGTAACTATTTATATTAATTGTTTAAAAATAACAATTGGGAAAACTATGTTAAAGGTATCAATTTCAAACTATTTAAAAAATGAGGGTCGAGAAAACTTTTTCCAAGCTGAATCTATCATGTCACCAAATATTTGATAAAAAAGTCTCAATATTTAATAAAAACTGCTGCAAATGTAAGAGCCTTCTTTTGTTCCAAAATCAAAAAGCCCTGAATCAAACCCCAAATCAATAGCTAAATAGACGCAGGTTGATGAAGGGTTTTGATAGCAGAGGTTAGCTCCCCACTCTCAGCTCTTCCCTCTCAACCTCCACTCCCAGTCTCATTTCCACTCACTCGTCGATCAAGAAGCTTCTTTCCTTACCGACACCAACTACACCCACCCACCCCGTGTATTTTCCATCGCCTTTTTTTTCTTAATTTTTTAATCACCGTATCATATCAATATATCATATCATATTCATGTTCAAATAAGTATAATTCATCAAATGTTCTTTTTGGCTTATTTTAATTTTAGGGAAGCATAAAGCCCTTAGGCTTTGTTTGGAGAAAATAGTTGTCTTTCAGGTAATAATTGTTATTAACATATTCACAATTCATTCATATTTTAGAATAATCATGGTTAAATAATACTATTATTGTTATAAAAAAATACTTGAATTTAAATATTTTATTTAAAATAAAAAAAATTAGAATATTGAATAAAATATACATTTGTTATGTAAACTAACCAAACTATTAATATATATGTACATTTATAGCATTCTAAAATGCTTTAATTTCCTTCCAAAAAATATATGTATCAAATTGAACCAGTTTCTCAATTCTGAATTATTTTTTTTTATGAACAAATATTAACATCAAACAATGGTACCCCTATTTCTAGAAACCCTAGCCGCCCATCTCTCTGTTCTCTCATTCAAGCCCTTGTTCGCTAGAGAGGAGTGGTGATTTTTTGGCCATTCTTGGCCTGAAATCACCCCTTCCATCTTTTACTTTTCTCAGATATGGTTTTCTTTTCTAATGAAGTGGTTTTCTTTAACATTGATCTAGGTTTGACTTTATTTTTCTCTATTTTTTCGTGTTGTTTGTCATCGACCATAGGCGGTTTTGTTACCAACTTCATACTACAAGTAGTTTTTATTTCAACTTGTTACTATGATAGTTGTAATGTTTATATTAGTTTCTTTCTGTGGGTTTTCACATTGGTTGTTAAGATGACAAAGTTTGATATAATAGAGTCATAAGATCAAATTATGTTCGTCGGTATGTTGGAGATTTTGAATCTTAGGTATTTTAGGCATTATTGGATTATCACATGTGTAGGCCTTGAGTCGATCCTTTTAGCTATTAACATGGATGTTGTATCATCCTCTAATGTTTGTAAGACTTTTGATTATTTGTTTCTATCAATTATATTACTACTCTGAATCAATAAATTTATCTCTTTTCAAAAAAAAATTATGAATTATTTTTTATTTAAAATAATGATTATATATCTAAATTATTAATTATTTCTCTCTTTATTTGGAATTAACTTACATAGTAAAAAAATTCAAAAAATATAGTTGTGTACAACAGTAAAATAACCTTTTCAAATAAACTATTTTTGTTTTTTTTTGGACATCTTTTTTTAGTAATAAAGAAGTCGACTCTTCAATGAACCAGCAGAGGAGTTGTTCAACCTGTTGATGTAGTGTATCTCGACCGGTTGAGCTGTTCCTTTTCCTGAAACAAAAACAGTGGCACGGCTCGACCGGCTCGAGCACAAACTTCGGGAATTTTGTTTGATTGTCTAAAAGTATCGATATCTATAAAAGTATGTAAAGTCAATCAATATGTGCAATCCTCTATAAGTCTTTTAAATCAAAAGTATATAAAAGTCATCCATATATTTATAAAAAGGAAAAGCAGGTTATGGGCTGTCAATTTTAAAATAATATGAATTTAAAAATTAAGTTTCTTATAACCCAATAATAATATGTCAATTTCAGAAAATATTATAGGATAGTATATTATGTGCTGACTGTTTTTTCTTTGACAAAGATACCCTTTTATACATCCACCTCACATCCACCTTGTACCTCAACCTAACTTAGATTGTACTAGGTTCACTGCCAGACTCGAAATCTCACTCAAGATCGTATCTCTTGACTCTACAATTAACATCATTCTTAAAGCTCACTAATATCATACCTTAGGTTCACTAAAGTCGTACCTCAAATTCACTAAGATCGTATCTCAACTTCACTAAAATCATACCTATGTGCTAACTATTTTTTCTTTGACAAAAATATCCTTTTATACATCCACCTTACATGCTAATTAAGCTACTGATAAAAACAAAACAAAAAGAATGTAAAAAAAAACTAAAAGAATGTAAAATCTATCATAGTCCTCTTCGTCCTTCTCTCTATATCCCTCTTTGTTCTTCTCTTTAAACCCTAAGTCACAGCTACATTTGAAATACGGATTGAATAAGAAGGAAGAACGCAAAGTTCCAAGGTGTCAAGAAAGCTCGAGAATGAAAATTAGGAAATGTGAAGTCATCACTCCTTGATTTCGTTTGACAACAGGATGCGAAATCATCATTCCTATATTTCGTTTGACAATGGAATGTGAAGCCATCATTCATCCAATTAGCCTATGCTAGAAGGAAAGCTATGACGAGTCTTATGTTAGGTTTTGCCCAAATTTCATTTGATCATGGTGATATGTTATATATCTTATTGAATTGGGGAACCATCTTATAGGTTAGATATCAATATTTGTTCTGTGTGATTCATGAGAGAATAAATGTGTATAAAAAATTTTATTTATTTTTCATATTTTGTTATTCAAATTCTAAATTAATATTAGGAACAAACCTTAGTGAATCTGAAGTATAATCTTAGTGAATCTAAAGTATGATTTTAGTGAAGTTGAGATATGACCTTAGTGAATTTGAGGTACTACTTTAGTAAACCTGAGGTACGATATTAGTGAACTTTAAGAACAATATTAGTGAAGTCAAGCCGTGTTTGGTAAGCGGGACAGGGTGGGATTAGACTAATTTTTGGACAAAATTAGTGAAGTGCGCCGCTTGCGGTGCTGGACTACAACTTAAACTCGGGGACAAATTAGTGAAGGTGAGTTATTTTTGTCTGTTTTAACTCTACCATGGGTCTCATCACTAAACTGGGACAAAATATTTTATAGTTTTTACAAAAATAATTAATGTAACTAAAAATTTAAACAAGAATGATAATTAATATATTAACAAATAATAATAATTATTATTTATATTGTTATGTGAAATAATAAAAAATTATTTTTAAAATATAATCTAAGGCTTATTATTATTATTTTGATACATGATTCATACTGCTTCATTCGGCCCGTTTCTACCCTCGAAACAATTTATTTCTTTTCGCTCACTATTTTAATGAAATTAGCCCAAACCATTTCTAACTTTCGAGATTTTCAGAAAATCTCGTCCGTGGAGTCACCAAAACTTATCACCTTAAAATAGGAAAAATTTCCGCTTGTCTCATAATTCGACGAAACTTTTCTGGGTCACTAGATTTCGCGAGACTAATTTAATCTACAGTTTGCTTCATCATCCAAGATCTAGAGAATTTTCTGTATTTATCTCAACCCTTATGGCAATTTATTATTTTTATTAACATTTTTGCCATTTTGAAAATTTCTAATTTTTTCGGGTTTTGTCGTAGAGTAACAATACTCGAACTCGTGATCGGATGGAGAAAATAAACCCAAACCTATTAAAACCCGATTAAAATTAAATTAAACTCGTGCCATTAAAATGAGGTCAGACGGTGAACCCAAAATAACCGTCTCGTCATCCCTACTCACTACCTAATGTTAAAAAACAAACAACTTAATACTTAATGCTATTAAGTAATTATCTCTATTAAGCTCAAAAAATTATATTCAAAGATTAAGTAAAAAACAACACCACCTTACCTGGTATGTACCAAACTAGATAAAAGTCCATAATTTTGTCTAGACTGATATTTAAACACAGATAAGATTAAATTTGTCTCTACCCTAGTCCAACCGGGGGATTAGTCCCAAATCGAGTACAAAATTAATCCTGCTTTTAACTCGCACTCAAACATGGCCTCAAGGTACGATCTTAGTGAATGTGAGGTGGATGTACAAAAGGGTATTTTTGTCAAAGAAAACAATAAGACATAATATATCATCCTATAATATTTTCTAAAATTGATATATCATATCGGGTTATAAAAAACTTGATTCTTAAAGTCATATTATTTTGAAATTGGCAAGCCATAATCTACTTTTCCCTTTATAAAATTTTAAAAGTCTATCAAAATCCTTTAGTTTTCATCGTGAAGAAAATCATGACGTTCTTCCACATTCTTCTTCCTGTTTTTTTGCTTTCCCTTCCGGAAGCTCATAGAAAGTCATAGAAAAGGGCCCTTCTCTTCAGTTTCATCGTTCATGTTCAGTCATGATTTGAACAACAAAATTTTCTGTGAAGTTGTGCCTGGTATTCCACCTTTATATCTTTTATCTGATTTTTTAGGCTTCAAATTTTGATTTTACAAAGGACTTGAAGGCATTCAGATGAGGTATGATTTCTTCATTTTTCTTTTCAAAAGAGGATTTGGTTTTGCAAATCTTAAGTTTTTAATTTACCCTCTCCTTTTCCTTTTCTAATGTTTGTCTATAGAACATTCTGGACCAATCGTGGATTTGGTCTTCTTCTCAATATTGCATTTTCTGCAAGTCGGCTCATGTGTGGTGATCCCTATTTAGAAGGATGCAAGTGAGCAACGTTTGGTAATCCCAAATTCAGACAGCTGCCTCCTTAAATCCTAGGTTTGAAGTTGCGTCTAAAATCATGGTTGAACAACTCTTAGCTCTTGAACAGCTCAAGACCTCGGACAGTGGGTTCCCTTTTCCCTTTCTTATTCTTGCTCCTCATTTGTTGGCTGAGCCTATTTTGTGAAATGTTTGTATGTTTTTTGGAAGTTGGCATCTATATTTATGAGAGTAAAATCTCTTCCAACAAAGGTTCAAATAGACTCTATTGGTTCCAACAAAGGTTCTTTTCTTTTCTTTTATTTTTTTTTTAATTTTTTTGCCATCTTCTTTTTCAAACTTGCTATCCATTCTTGGACTATTCCCTCTGTTTTAACACTGAGAATCAAATGCAGAGATAATTTTTTTTCTTTTAATTTTTTATATTGTTAAATTAACAATATGGAAGAAGTGAATAAGGTAGAAAGAAAGAGCCAAAATGATTTCCTTTTTTGACTAAGTGCATCCCTTAATGTTTCAGATGTAGCCAAAGGATTAGGATTTCTACCTCTGAATATTAGAATGATATGAATCTAAAATTTAACATAATATGAAAATTCACTTTGTAAATGAGAGGGTTTGGATAGCAAAGATGAGAACTTAGAATGGAATTGAGGAGATGAAACTTATGCATCCTTATCGAATAAAACATATTAAACTCCGGTATATGAAGGGTTTATCATACTTGATTAGTTTATTGTATATTTTAAAGTAAAGTTTCTTCACCCTTATTTGCGGGCACCCTATCCCCGAGGGTCCGTTGATAACCCACAACTTCATGGAAACCTGTAAATATCGGGTGTCCCAATATCACACTCATTTATTGAGACCCATTCTTGCATATTTCATTCACAAATATACAAAAATATATGATAGACTATTTAACCATCAGTCCATTTAACAGTCCTTCTATACAACAAAAAGGTATATATGTTTTGGTTCTACTCGAATATAATACAAGACAAAAACAAAACAAAACAAAGCCTCATCCGACTCTCATCCCTCATGCGGTCCCATATGCGGTTAGACATCAGACCCTGACCAGACCAAAAAGGGTCCACGACAAGGTGAGCAAATGCCAAGAGAAAGTTTTCCACAAGGTTACCTCCCACCTAAAATGCACATGCAATGGCATACATAGACATCAATCACATTTCATACAATTCTATGCAACATTATATGAAATGTTCCAGTCACGATGATGTGACCCTCATACTCACAACTGAGTCCCAACCGACTCCCCACACCCGTAATTGCTGGGCTGGGGTGGAAACTAGCCATTGGTATTTAACCCAATGACTTAAACCATTGGACAACCCTCAAATTTTAATTTATCATTTCATAATTTTCTTTTTCTTTAGTGGGCCACGGATTTTCGAGTTTTCACCGTAGGACACAGCACGCCTTTCCAACATTTTCGCGAATTTACATCGTCGACCATGTCTCAATCATGAATAACACTGGTCTTTCCCACCCTCGGGGAAATTTACCTAACCGCTCCCGCCCCAAAACATGTAATTTATCATTTTGATCAATTTACACATCCGTGAGTCTCAACCTTGGACTTTGTCCCATTTTTCAAGCTCACAACCCATTCACCAACACCGGTGAATACTCAATACCATGCACCCACACCCGACTCGATGCGATGTGATCGTGCATATGAAATGCAAGATGTCAATGCATTTTCCTTCATATTACATGTATATATGAGTGTCACATGAAACATTAATATACCATGGACAATTATAATTTTTACATATAATTTACATCCATGCAATCCATGTTAATACATCAAATAGCATATACTAACATTATACTCTTCACACAAAGATGTTATTCATGGGCTATAATCATACAAACAAGGTCACAATCTCAATTTTATCCAATGTGGTACCTCACGGCCCTCCACAACAAGAACTGTTTGGTCTGATGCATCCATACATCATTTCATCACCAAACAGCAACCCAAACCTCGAAGACATCAATCTCGGTTCAAACTCAACTCCACAACAAATACCGACCGTGTGAAAATCGAAAAGGAAAACTTACCATCCAAGCATTCAAATTTTTAGAACTAAATTTCATAAATTTCCCTCATGGCCTCCCCATAAAACAGCCCATACCATTTTATGGCATTTAGACTAAAAGTATACCGAGTAGGAAAATCCCCACTTATGGAGCTCAATAAACTCTAAGTTTCGTGTCCACATGTAGATCAAGCAACAGATAACAACTTTTTAGTATTCTACTTCACTGTCGAAGCGCCGGGAAACTTCTTTTCTTTCTCCTCATTTCTTCCTTTTCCTTTTCTTTCTCCTTTCCTTCTTTTTCCTTCTTCCTCTACTCTAATTCTTTTGTTCCTTTCCTGTCTTCTCTAATTTCATTTTCTCCTCGTTTCTTTTCTCCTTCTTTCTTCCTCATTTTCTTCCTTTGCAGATTTTCTCCTCCTTTTAGGAAAGATACTTGACCGAATGGGTCATGGCGCTTCCTTCCCTTTCCTCATGCCACATATGTGGTCCAGTTTTTCCTTCCTATTTCTTTATTTCTAATTCCCTTTATTATCATCCATCATGGCTAATCAGGAGCCACACATCCAGTGCACCACACGGCTCTCTCGCTTATGTGTCACTCTCTTGGGGTGCCATATGACATCCCCTTAATCATACCATGTGTCATTCGACACCCTACGCCTTGAAAAACGAGCAATTCCGATTGTCTCGGAATTCGACGAAATTTGACTTGGTAGCTAGATTTTGCGAGACGATTTCAACGGCCAAAGTCCGCTTCATCATCCCCGTGAGTCTAAGTGGCCCTGGTTTTTCAATCGAAATTACTGCTTACCCTTTTTCTAAAATTCGGATTTTCTGGGGTTTCACACTTATTGTCACACTCTGAAACCTGAAACTTGTCCTAGGGGGATGACTGTTAATTCACACCCTAAGCCCAAAGGTTCGAAGGTTGAAAGGACACAAACCTTCCTTTTGTAATTGAATTGTGTTTACTTACCAAACACCTGTTCAGAGTAATGTGTAACTTTCTAAATTCCTTAATTTCAAAATGGTTATTTCATGCCAACAAAAAAGTTATTTCTAAATCTCAAAATCTCAAATGCGAATCTCAAATAGAGTTGTTCAGAATCTAAAAGTATTTAGAATCTCCCAAATCTCAACTTCGAGCTAATAAAAAATGAAATGTCATTATTCAAGTGACCTTCCATGTTATCTTCCAAAATCGAACAATCCATATAAACATGAAACAAAGTCCAACATAAAATTATAATCAAATCCTAATGATGACAAATTCCCAACCTAGTCATCACTCCTTACGGAAACTAAAGGTGCTTGAAAAGATATCAACGAATGGGAGTGAGCTTAAAGCCCAATAAGAAATTCTAATATAGTTTCATGGATAAAAAAGTTTTCAATCATATAATAAATAAGAGATATTTTTCATCAAAACTTTTGATTCAAAAACAAGTTGGAACATTCAAAATTTTCCATCAAAACATTCTCAAATCGGCTTCATATCAAATGTGATCCAAACAATTTCTTATCAAATTTGAATCAAATACTTTAATATCAAAGTCCTAAATCAAATATATTTAAAGTATATTTTTCTCTAGTCAACAAATATTAAATGGTGCCCATGCCATGTGGGATTTTCAAATGGGTGGTTAGACGCAAATTGTTCATTTTAAGGTGTTCAAAACCAAACACTACTAGTACTAGTAACCTCTAAACAAAACCCCTAGAGGTTGGGTTTCAAACCAATTACATTCACCACCAAGGAATGTAAAGGTCAACTATTGTTCTCATTAACAAGAGCTGAATAGTGTCAACTATTATTCTCGTTGATAGGGCCGAACTAGCCAGAGTCAAATATTTCATTAAAAAATTCAAATAAAAAAAATATCATATCTCCACATTTTCTATCATAAACAAAACAATTTTCAAATGTACTTTCATACAAAATCGCTATATATCCATGTATAAATAGATAAATAGAAAAACTTCTCATAAACCAAAATGATATATAATCTAGTTCAAAAATTTTCATCATCAAAATGATGTAAAAACAAATAATTCTCTCTTAAAAAATCTGCATTAATATCTCTTACCTTGAATGAGCAATTAACTTGAAGAAGCTACATTGAAGAATCTTGACGAACTATTTCATTCCTAGCATAATGAAGGGAACTATCATCATTAATTATTCACCTAAAATTATAGATCTAAGAATCCTAACAATTCCATAATGTCAATATTATTAATCCTAATAATATTTTAAACATCCTAAGTATTAATAATTTAATTAATGAGTTTCAAAACTTTGATAAATGTCGAATTCCTTCCTAATATGATTTCAAATATTTATTTACTTTATATGTTGAATTAAATCAACTATTTTCTTCCTATTGTAAAATATATATATATATATATATATATATATTGTTATATATATATATATATATATATATATATATATATATACAGAGTATATATATATATATTGTTGTCATTTATTTTATATCATTATTCTTCAATATCTACCTTTACTCACAATATTATCTAGATAAATTCCCAAATCTTAGCACATATCTAATTGCCAAAAATATATCCTCAAATACTTTTCAGATACATATATTTATAAAAATTTAGCTTCCTAGCGTATCATATTTGTTTATTATTATTTTCTAAGAATTTGTCATCAAATATTTACTTCTCTTTTCTAAAACTAATTGGAACATCTAGAAACTTTTTTTTTTCAATATCCAGCATTACTTATGACGCCTAAAATCCGGGTCCGTTGACAACCTCACAACCCGCTGACAATCGTGAATGCCTAAAAAACCCAACACCACTCACGTAAAATTCCACGGCAGTCTCCTCAGACGGAGCTATACCTAAACTACAACCCGTCCCAACATCAATTCATGAGACATGTACATGAGTAAACACTCTGGCCACTAAATTCTACATCAGCATCATCAAAATACATCAACTATATACCATAGTTCAAGAATTAATAATTCACTTTAAATCAACATATATTAAAATTACAACATTCTAATACATGTTATATTAACAAATACTCAGCTTACAAGTTTCGCTTTCTTCTCAAATCCACTTAATGAGTGTCGCTTCCCAATCGCTCTCGCATTCTCGAATGGTGATCCCTCGACAGCATGGAAAGAAGTTCTTAATGAAGTTAATTTCCTACATGGGTTACTCCCCACCTAAGCATGCCATGGCAAACAATCACATTCAATTACATGAACCTACTCAACGTTCATACGACCAATCCCATGTCTCGAGTTCTCACCGAATTTCATATATGTCTAAACCGAATGTAGTGAAATAATCGCCTTTCAAACAAAAGCTTTTTGTTCTCGAAAACTCACTACCGAATTTCTATAAATACATTGGACTACCCTCCGAGGCGAATTGTCGATAAATGTCTGAAACAAACCATGAGTCCACCTTGAGATGAACTGCTGACAACTCTCCAAGGCACCCTTCGAAAAATCTTCCTTGGAAATTCCTTTTCACAACCATTTTCGCTTTTGTTTTATTTTCATGTCATGCACTCACACACCTAATATTTTATGTCAGCCCCTGCATATGGAATGCATTATGCCAATTCCAAATAATTTTATGCTAATACAATCTACATGCATATATTAACATAATTTAATACTCACAACAATCATGTTATTCAATTTTCACATCAATAACACCAAAATTAGCTCACATGGGCTAATTAGCAAACACAAGCAATTCATTTCGAATCACTTACAAAACACATTTTCACACCAAGAAAATCACGTCACTATTCACATGAACAATGAAACCCTCAGGTTACTGTTCACGACCACCAAATTTGGGATTTTCTTCACTCGGTTCAAAGGTTTTAAGACCGAATTTACGGCTAAATCAAGCCTCGAAATATCCCTAACCATAAATATGGCTCTTAGACAAAGAATAAACCAAGTAGGAAAAGATCCCTACCTATTGGAGTTGTCTTAACTCTACCACCCATTCACGTAGCTCCTCGCCGCCAGAACGACTTTGCTTTCGCCTCCTCCGTCGAGAACCGACGATCCAATGCACAAAACTGAGAGGCGGAGTACACACTCTCTCTAGAACTCAAATCTCACGCCAATCATCAACCCGGCCCAGCCATCGCCCATTTCAGGCTCAAAATGAAGAAGATGATGAATATTCATCTTTCGCCCTTTATCATTGTATCAATTCTATAATTCCCATCATGTCCTTTTCGATTTTTGACACTTCGTACAATCTAGGTCGCCCATTTCATCATCTCTAATCTGCAACATGTGTCACAAGAGTACATGTAGTAGGGGTGACTTTTGTCACATCACATGTCCTTAAACCCTTTTTACGAAGACTAGACACCCTATGCCTTAAAAACGTGAAATTCGACTGTCTCTAATTCAACTGTACCATGTAGGCTAGATTTCAGAAGACAATTCCGATATGGCAGAAGTCCGTTTGCCATCCGAGATTTAGAAAAATTCTTGAATTTTTACCAAATGACCATTTTAATCTTTTCTGGTAAAATTGAATTCCCCACCCGGTCTTACATTATCCCCTCTAAAGGAATTTCATCTCCGAAATTCGACAATCACAACAACTCACATGCATATAACGGCACCATACCATGCATGTAAAATAGCCACGTAAGGGAAGTATTAAACGACTAAAACCACGCATCTTCATCCCTAAACAAGAAGGAATAGGTGGCTCGCATCGTGTCCCTCGCTCCTACGCTGACTCCTCCACCCACAAAGGCTACCATTACACCCTCACCACCACGGGTCCAAGGTCAGCAAACCCGATCCCGACTATCCATAATGAACACCGGGTCCTCCCTCAAGGTCCCATCCAGCGCTTCAACTTCGACTCCCAATCCACTCACATGAGCTGGATCCTCGAGTGTACCTCCCATAGCGAGACGGAAATACCCCGTGGACACCTAACATGCTGGGCGGTAAAGCCAACCTAAGACGCCATCGCGGCCTACCCTCTCGAGTGCATCTCAAAAGGCCCACAAACCCTGGGCGACAACTTCCCTCGTCACGGTCGACCACTCCTCCCAGCATCACCTTCAAGAAGACGTGATCTCCAACCTCAAACTCTAAGGGTCGACGTTGTACATCAGCATAGCTCTTCGCCGCCCTGCCGTGAGAGACACCGTCGCATCAAGCTCACCTTCTGAGGTGTCTCTAATCGTGATCAGACTAGTGATGGAGCTTTCTCCCACCTCATCCAATGATAATTTGATCCGCACGGCCTCCCCATACAATGCCTCTCATATGGTGCCATATGTATACTCGCCCTGAAGAATCAAGTTGGTTAGGTGAATCTACTAAGGAAAATGCTCTTCCAACTACTCCTTATGATCCGTGATTACTCTTTGTTATCCTCTAACATGTGGAGGTCCTCCGACCGACCATCCGTCTACGGGTGGAAAGTTGTACTCATGGTCATTTGCCTACATACCTTGAAACCCCAAAGTGCCAGAACTCAGTGTCTCTATCCACACTGGATACCGGGTAATCTATGTAGCCTGACTATCTCTCGAATGTATAACTTGTAGAATCTCCAATGAAGGTCATCTCCATACTCTGGCCAGTGAAAATGCCTGTAATTTCGTGAACCGATCCACTATCACCCACTACCGCATCATGTCCTCATGTGTCCGTGGTAAGTGGGTCACAAAATCCATCAGTAGATTGTCTCACTTCCCACTCCATCCACTTCCAAAGGCCAAAAGTAGCCCAGATCGCCCCAGTTGTCGCCTCTTAACCTCGCCGACACGTGAGACATCGTCGAAGAAAGTCCTCTACGTGGTCTCCTTCATCCCGCCTCCACAGGCCTGGGCGACGAAGATCCCGGTACATCTCGTGCCACCCGAGGAGGTATGGCACCCAGAAAGGCAGCTGAAACTCCCCGAGAATTTCTCAACGCACAACTGGGAACCACTACCCGTCCTCTATACCGAAGACTACCATCCGCATGGACCCAAATTCTTCACTGCATTCGATCGCACCCGGCCCCGATGGACACTCATTCCCGTCCCGCCCTGGGACTCAATCACTCCGTCTCACCGAGATCAGCCACTAAACTCCCCAACGCACTCAGCCCGCCACAGATTGCAACCCAAACTGCCCCACAGCCTCAGCATCCGCACTCCTTAGCTTGCTTTAGCCACGCTCCTCGTGATTTCCACCGAGTGCATTAGCTAACACATTTTCCTTCTTACCAGTGCGGGCAATGCAAAGTGAAGTCATAATCCTCTAGGAACTCCATCCATCCATCTAAGGTCAGAGGTCCCCTGCGTGAAAATATACTAACTTTTACTGCCCGAGCACACCTCATCCCCCCGCCATATAAGTAGTGGCACCAAATCTTCAAGGCAGATCACTACCAACCCCATGTCATGTGGGGTAATTCTACCATGATTCTTCAACCGACGGGAACCATAAGCTACTACCCTCCCGGACTGCATCAAAACACATCCCAGTCTGGCCCTCGAGGCATCATAATACACCGCACTCCTCGTCCCGTCTCCTGACTCATCATGATAAGTACCGCAGCCTCAACTCCTGAATGCCTCTCTCGCACGGGTCATCCCCAACTAAACCCACCCCTCCTTCCGGTCAATCTCAGCTAGCATGTGTCGCTAACCCGAGAAATCCTCAATGAATCTCCCGTAAAGACCCACCAATCCCAAGAAACCACGATTCGAAGACCGACTCCTACTTCTCCCAACTCATCACGGCCCTCGACCTTCTCAAAATCCATCGATTACGCGATGTCACACCACTGTCCAAAAATCTCACCTCAGTGTCAAAATCCACTGATCAGAATCCCGCCATGCAATGATGGTCTCTCAACAACCAGAACACAACTTCAATGATAACATGCTCCCACTTAATCGAGTAGATCAAAATGTCATCCACGAAGACCACACAACCGATCTAGATAAGGTCGTAAATACCCCATGCAGAGGTCCATGAATGCTATCAAGACTGTCAATCCAAAGGCATCACCCAGAACTCAAAGTGCCCATAACACGTCCCAACGCCTGCCTTAGTGGATATCTATCTCCTAACCCTCATTATTATAACGCTATATCGACTCTGAGCATCACGCCTCCTCTTCAATCCATGCGCCCACCTGTCCTTTATAATGGCACTGATTTATTTGAACCTCTAAAACAATCACTCATCACCTGACAGTCAAGTGTCTAATCTTCTCGAGAATAATACAACCTGAGCTCATATGGAAGTGTCGGCCTTAGAACCCTTATCCAAATATTCATAATGGACTTCCGAGTTCAAGATCCTAATCGTGCCATCCCTTAAGAAAGCCATAAAGATTTAAGGCACTGTGTGTAATCTGACACCAAGTCTACAACCCTCTGTGGAGGTGCAATCCCTGACTTCGTTTCGAAACATCCTCTCATACTCAATCACTTTGAGGGCAGACCAGTCCGGTCTCACTGGGCCCCCAGGTAAGGCTTTCTAGCCAACCCGCCAACCCGCCAACCGTCCCTGACACCTGGACTCGTACACTGTCTGGGGCAAAATATCATGCTTGTCCCCCTGAAATACAACACGAGTACCGGCCCCCGCTGTGATAAAGCAGAACCCTCTTACGCCACAATCGGCGACGACTTCGTAGTCGCCAACCAATCCATCCCCTGTGATGACGTCAACTCGACATGTCCATGATCCTCGTGGTCCACTCGCGAGTGTGAGTCCCCACATTCTAACTCGCAACCACACAACATATCATCCCTATCCTCGCCCCTAATCCCTGTGAGAACTCACATACGCGGCTCCTCCAAGGCCTCAACCTCTAAGCCTAACTCTATCATTAACCAATGCAAGATTCTAAGGTGTAAACACAAATTTCGAGACACTATTCACATACCGAAAAATTATACACTATGTCCATGCATTCATAGGAAATGCAAGACAATAATTTCATATTTTAAATCATATAAATAAAAATTTTACTTTATTTTATTTTATTTTTTAAAAAATTATTTTTTTCATTTTCCAAAGATAACCAAAAATATTTATTTTAAATTTTTTTCCTCGTTTACACCAAACCCAAAAATTTCTCCACAACACACCATTTTTTTTCATCTCCAAGAGCCTCTCATACTCCTAAATGTGCAAAGAGTCAACACTGCACCAAACTCACAAAATTTTCAAGAGCTTAATGATAAACCTTCTTTCTCAGGCAAAACTCGGAATTTTTTCTCCATAATTTCACAACCACAATCTGTTCATGTTCAAAACTGGAGCTACTGTCCATAATTTTTTTTTCTTTTTTTGTTTAATTCTGGACTATTTGCCCAAAATTTCTCAACCTCCTAAAGGTTTTATTTTCTCCTATGCTACTTACCAAGCATACAAATCACACGATTCATAACACACAATCACATGTTATGCACAACATCTGATAAAAACACAAATGCATGCAAGAGTTCTAATCTCTCCAAAGCGATGACCGCCTAGGTAATCACATACCTAAACCCTAACATCGAGCCATACCAAGCCGTGATGCTCATGGCCCAAAGACTCAGCCTTAGCCTGGGTCCGCTTGCCCCTGTGTGTATTCGTATACCTACGCTTCCGATATTGTCGCTGACGCTCAAACCCGTGGTCACGACAATTTCAGCCAACTCCGCTGTATCAATAGTAATGTCAGTAACCTAACACACTCATAGGCCTCCGTAGTTTTCAGATTTTGAGCCTCACCAAACCACACAACTGGCCCTAACATCAATCTCTACGAGATATACATGAGGAACATGGGCCACTGGGCCCATACATCGCATCATCAAAATACACCATATACTATTATAGTTCAAGAATTTAATAATTCAATTTAATTCAACATATATTAAATTACAACATTCTAATACATGTTATACACATCAAAGATAAGCCTCCACTTTCTTCCTGTCTGCCTTCTAATGAGTGTCGCCCGATCGCCTCATGACTGGGCCATAGATCTCAATAAAGAGATAAAGCCTAGTAGAGATAATTTCCTACATGGGTTACCCCACCCAAGTGCACATGTCATGGCAAACAATCACATTCAAGCAATTACATGAACCACTCGAATGTCTACGACTAATCCCATGTCTCAGTCCCTCACCGACTCCCTCACATATGCCTAAGCCGAATGCGAGTAAATAATCAGCCAAAAACAAGTTTTTGTTCTCAAAACTTTACCAATCACTTCGGTAAATACATCGACTACCCTCCGAGGCGAATTGTCGGATACGTTCAAACAATCATGGGTCCGCTGAAGAACCGTCGATAACCTCCAAGGCACCTGATGACTCTTGAAATTCCTTCACAACCATTTTCGTTTTGTTTCATTTCATGTCATGCACTCACACTTATTATTTGACGCCTAAAGGTATATGAATGTGATTACACAATCAATAATGCATGTTAATACAATTTACATGTGCATATATTAACATAATTACTCACAACAATCATGTTATTCAATTTTCACATCAATAACACCAAACAGCTTCACGCTAATTAGCTAAACACAAGCACCATTTCGAATCACTTACAAAACACATTTTCACACTAAAAAAAACATGTCACTATTCACGTGAACAGGGAAACTGTAAGACCCAAGAAATTCCAATTTATGAAAATACAAAATCTACTTGCCATTAAACAATTTAAGTGAAAATTTGAAATTATTCTTCGGGATCTCTACGATGAACTAATTGAAACCCGTTGAATCATCTCACAAATCTCCAGTTGAAAATTAAAATTAGAGAATTCCGGGACAGCCTAAGTCACACGTTTTTCTCGAGGCATCATGCTCCCAAAGCCAAATAATTTCACAATAAAGTCACATATAACACATACCAATGCTCCACGCGCTGGGCATTTAAAGAGAGAAATGATGAAAATGGACTACTGGTGATATGCCGAATGTCAAACTGGAAGTAAGGGACAAAATGGTCATTTTGGAGTTTGATTTAATGATAATAAGACAAAACACTAAATAGTGTTTGTCTTCTTCAAATAAGAAAAGAGAAAAACGTGAAGGGGGAAAGAAAAAGATCCAGTAGCTAAAATGGTGTGATTCTAAAGTGGAGAGAGTCTTCCTTCTCTGTAATACGCGCATCCGACCGTCAGCCTTCTGGGACAAAGGCTTTAGTCGCTCTGAGGCGGAGAGGGCTTCAAGGTGGGTACCTTGATTTGTGTGGAGTTTCCTCAAACTCCAAGTGTAGGCCTCCCTACTGGGTTTTATCTTCCTTTATTTAAGAGCTATGTTAATGTTTGAGTCAGAATGAGAATGTGAGGGGCCGCTTGATCTAAGCATAAACTTGGAACCGGTGGTGTTGGATTTTTTGAAATCCTCATGTGACAGTCCGTGACTATCCACTGTCTGGAGTGCCATGGTGCAAATGTGTGCTACAGAATGTATGCTTTGATGTGTATGAGGCCGGACCCATTGAAATACGTTCACAAAGGAACCGATAATTTAGGAAGTTTTGATAGAATACAACTAGGCTTTACCGTTCCTGTAACAAAGGTTCTCAAAATATATTTTTGTGTGAAATGTGTTTGATCGAGTGATTCAAGTCAATTGCTCGTGTTTGATCATTGCACCCTGCTGAGCTAATTTTGATAAGTGAAATGAGAATTTACATGACATGATCAGGTGAATTGATTGTTTTGTTAATATATGCATGTTTATATATTTACATGTGAATTAGACTGCATTGGAACTGACATACATGCATTCCATATGCACTAGAACACCCCAGACTATCGAGTGAGTGCAATAATGAGACTAGTCTAGAGAAAAGGGTCTCGAGGGTTGTCTAAAAATGTTAATTATCGAAGGGTAGTCCAAACTATAACATCAATCGAGACTCGCCCAACTGACATACATCTGAGGGCAGTCCACAACATCAATCGTCTGGAGATTCGGGCCTAATTGATATATATATATATATATATATACATACTAATTTAAGGTCATTCACAAACAAAATAATATAATAATTCCCTATACGAGGCTTAGCGAGTGTGAGGAGCTCAAGTGGAGGACTCCTGCACTAGATGATCATTAGGACATTCAAGAGGATCATGATTTGTTTGAATGTGTGCTTGGTTTTGGGAGCATCAAGACTGCACTTAGTGAGAGCAGCCCACTTGGGGTGGTGATCTCCACCATCGAGCACTAGCTCACCCTGCCGAGGGATACTATTTACTGTGCATTGTGGAGCGTATGTAGGGATCTGGCCATTCCTAGAGGCTTGTGGAGCCAGAAGAAAGCTCTGGACAGGCTTCGTTGTTGCGATGTTCTACATGTATTAGAATTATTTAATTGTAATATATGTGTCAGAGCAAGAGCAAAAACATTTGAACTCTTAAAACTATCGGATATAGTCGATTCATAGTCATATATTTATGGTATATTTATACCCAAAGGGCTTTTATCATGTTGTGATCATATTGATATATGTTGTGAGTGAAGATACAAATTCAAGTGGCCATTATTTTACCTGTTTAGTTTAATATGAGATCCCAAAGTGTCATGATCTGGGTCAGATAGGTTATGTATTCAGTGTGGCCCTTTACAAAGGAGACTCTCGCCTCATTCAAAGTGAGGTCGTAACCCGACATCCACTTGTATTCCCGCGGTCGACGGGTAGTCATCGGACTTCTGCCTGGGGGCGTCACAAACCCTCGAGTTACTGCTCACGACCACCACCTGGGATTTTCTCCACTCTGCTCAAAGGTTTTGAGACTGAATTTACTACTAAATCAAGCCTCGTAATGTCTCTTCTAATCCATAAACATGGTTTCCACTAAAGAATAAACCATGAGAAAGATCCCTACCTTCTCGGAGTTGCCTGAATTCCACCTAAATCTAAGGCCCACGCGCAGCCCCCGCCGAACGACTTTTGCTTCGTTCACGAGAACCGACGATCCGAACGGCTCTGAAATCTGTAGAGAAGGAGCACACACGAACTCAAATCTCACGCCCACCGCATCAACCCGCCCAACCATCGCCCATTTTGTGCTCAAATGAAGAAGATGACACTGCCATCTTTCGCCTTATTATCACACAATTCTCATAATTCTCAACATGTCCTTTTCTCGATTTTTGACACTTGGCGACACCCAGGCCATCCATTTCCATCATCTCTAATCTTGCAACATGTGTCACAAAAGTACATGCGTAGTGACTTTTTTTGTCACATCACATGTTCAAACCTGTTTTACGCTACCCGACACCCTGCCTCAAAAGTGAAATTTCGACCGCCTTTAATTTGACGAAATTCGACGTGATAGCTAGATTTCGCTAGACGATTCCAACGGCGAAGTCCGTTTCATCATCCGAGATCTAGAAAAATTTCGGATTTTTACCGAAATGACAATTTACCCTTTTTCAGAAAATTGGAATTTTCTCGGGTCTTACAACCTAAATTTCTTAGGCTTGTTTTATTCATAGGATTCATAGTATTTCTTATGAAAGTTTTAGCCTAGAATTTTTTTTATTTAATGATATTAACCATACTAAGTTCTTTTGGCTTTTTACTACATACCCCTTTTTGTCTTTTTCAAATACTCCAATCAAATTCATGTCAAGATTCCATTTTGACTTTTCAACCTATTTGCCAAACACTACAGTTCATCTCTACATTTCCCACTTTTTTTTTCTTAATGCAATCCCCTAATTTTTTTTTTTTGTACAATGGTCCCCTACTTAATTTTTTTCGTTTTTTATTCAAAAACTCAAATTACGTGGTCCCTCTACTACCTTTTTTTTTTTTTTTTTCTATTTTGTTTTTCATTCACAATCTCTTAACATGCCGTTAATACCTTTCTTTCTTCTCTTTTTTTCTCTTTTTGTTTCCATTCACATCTCATAGCCTATAGTAGTTTCCTATTATTATTATTTTTTTACTTTTTCATTCTCATACTCAAATCAATTCGGTATGGCACCACTAATCATTATTTTATTTTATTTTTATAGAAAAATAGTGTAATCCAAATTCGATTTCTCTTCTGCGCGATCTAAAACTTAAAGAAAAATTAAATAATCTAATGTTAAATTTAAAATTTGAAGGTAAGGAAGATCTTACCTTTCGAATTACTTCTTCAATTCTAGATTTGACGTCCTCATTTTTCAAAAATTTTTACGAACATGAGAACTATTTCAGAGAAGAATGAAAGCGATTCATTATTATTACTAACAATATTTTCTTTATAATAAAATGAAATTTAAGAAAAAAAATCTCACATTTGAAAACCCTTCTTGAAACTCTAGTTCTTGGATTGCTATGATCAAAGAGAGGCTACGTAGAGAGAAACAGAGGATCCGAAGAATAATGACATATATATTTTTAATACATAGGGTTTCCCCTAATGAATTACCAATATACCCTTCATTAAAAAAAAATTCCCTTTTTAGAAAATACAGGGCATCACACTTAGCATGTACCTTTTTTTAACAATTAATATATCTTTTTGTTTCTATAATGACATGTTCACCGTAAAAACTCACCATCACTGATAGGAAGCACCATTGCATAGTCCATCACAATTAGGGTTTTATGGGCTAATTTTATTAAAGTGCAGTCTGTGTGATGGCTTCATCAAGCACTAGTAGCCGACTTCTCTTCTATAGAGCACATCCCAAACAAAATAATTGTCGCTAGCCCATGTTCCAATTAGATAATTCTTGTACAACGTCATGTTTCTTTGGTAGTTTTTCAATTTCAGTTTTTGTGTGTCAAGTATGAATTTCAGTAACTTTTCCTTTATTCTTAGTCAATAACAATGTCCTAAACTCTATATAAGAGCTCTTTGATGTATTTATTGAGGAGACGTCGATGAATAACAATTCTTTTGTGAGGTTTTCTTCACTTTATGGTTCTTGTGAGAACTTTTGAGCCTATCAAGGTTAATTCCTTATAGTATTCAAACTTATTGCTCTTGGTTATTTTATAATCAAGGGGATGGGGTTATTTCATTTGTTCTTATGGATTTTGGTTCCATATAACCAAGGGGACGAAGATGCAACATCTTTGCTTACGGCTTTTGATTCAATATAGTCAAGGGGACGGAACCACTATTCTATATTGTGTTTGAAGATCCTTGGAGTAAACCGCAACAATTGGTGATCTCACTAAACACGCAGCAAAGTTCACATCATTTTTGCACGTAGCTTTGACTTTAAAAATAGATTGATTTTGTATCTATTCTTTGTTCTTTTCGCTTTTGATATTTTGTTTATTGGAAAAAAAAGGAAAAATGGAAAGAAAAACAGGAAAAAAAGAAAAAGAAGGAAATCACTGTAAGAAACAAAGAAAGTGAAGTTCAAGACTGGAAAACGCGAAAGATTTTCATTACTCCAGAAGTCAAAATATGAGGATAAAGAGCTCAAAGTCAATAATTTATGTACATCTTTTCCACCGATATACCTTCCATAGAATATACAAGATACACATCCTAATTCGCTTCGCACGTAATCACCAAGAATTATCTCGGCCCATATATACAAAAAAATTATCTCCTAAACTTATGCAAGTGAGTCATCATCACACTTAATGATTCTCGATTCTCTTCCTAGCTCACAAGGGCCACCTCCTCAAAGTTCGTATACAGTCCGTCCGCTACCACCCCGTCATATGTAGTCGGAAAAGCTTACTGTGATCGCTTGTGAGAACATTTTGCTAGTCGATCTTGGTGATGACAAAAAGGAAAGCTAATTATGCCTTTGTCAAGGTGAGATCCTTGATGAAGTGACGATCAACCTCCACAGCATGCTAGTACGATCATGTTGGTACAGGTTATTTGCAATTACAGGCCGCCTATTATCATCATATATATAACATCATGGATGATGTAGGCTAAGATCATGTAGAAAACACGCTCATCCGTAACTATTCAAAACTCCACGGGCCATCCCATGAAACTCGTCTTGCACTCGACGAGCTTACCACCTTTTTCTTCCTCACTAACAAGCCACTGCCCTTCCCGACAAACATGAAGTAACCGGAGATGGACTTGTAATCAGTTTGATCTCTAGCCCTATAAGCACCTCTTTCCTGGCCCGACTGGACAAAGGGTCCGAACCGGATTCAAGGCGCTAAATTAATTCATTTATCAAACATATTTCATTTGTACATTTAAAAGCCCTTCTTTTTTCAAAATCATGGAAGTGCCAATTGTTTCGTAGTCTGCCAATTTACATTTAACCAAAATATATTTACAAGCCGAAGGCATTCCATACCGATTCTTAAAATAATAAAATCGCTTCGCACTTAATCTTGATCACAAACATCAATTGTTCAAAAAACAGGATGGATGCATATGACTAAGTATATACTTTTACTCCGATAGCTTTGATACTATGCGCCTCTCGATCTTGGGTCCCATCAAGTAATCACTTGATACCGCGCATTGGTAATAATACGCTACATTTTCTTCTCATGCTTAGTGGTTCCATGAAAGTGCACCCTCTTCATTTCATTTTAACCAAAACATGGTTATTTATAAACAATGCTTTGTACAATTGTCACGACCAATGCAAGATAATGATATATATATATATATATATATATATATATATTTCAATAAATCAATTACAATTCATTGGTCATCTTGCTTATGCATTTTCATATGCACTAAATCATTCAAACCACAAATCGCACACTTTTCAATCTCATTATCATTTTGCATTTTAGCCCTTATCGAATTTAACCTATGATTTGCACAAGATAACGACCACTCGCACTGGCCTACTGCCTCAGTGCCGATATGTGTGTGTATATATATATATATATATGTACTCGGCCGGTACACTACCGATATCGTCTCATACTTGGATCTAATACTACAATAGTAATGCTTGTTCGACTCTTATTGGCATAAATTAATTATCCTTAACTTGAATTTAATAATTTAACATTCTATTAAGGGCATTCAAATCATTTTTTAGGAAAATAAAAGAGAGTATGTATTTTTATACAAACAAATCATTTCAATACTCATGTAATTCATATGTTGGTCCATTTCGCAATCAATCAATTTCTCAAATTTCTTAACTTAAATCAACTTGCACTATTTCATAACTTATTTGCATCAAATCAATTTCTGTAAAACAATTCAAATATGCAATTCAAAACATTTTGAGATAGAGATTCAAATAATGAGAGAAAGGTGTAGAACAAACCAAAAGCTTGCACTTTGATTCCAATCCTCTAATCTCTATCTCGCTTGGGTTTTCCTCCAATGCTTTATTCCAATACAATTAAAGAAAAATATTATTCGTGCATGCTAGTGATTTTGGTTAGGTTGATTTTCTTCGAGCTTAATATCATATCTAATCTCATTAGCAAATAAGGGCAAGATACAAGCTTCCATGGCTGTTAGTTTCAAACTTAATCCATCACATACTAACCAAAAATACCAAAATTTTTGCCCTGCCTTATAATCCTTCCAACAGTACTCTTGATCAACTAAACTATCCCCTAAGGAAGATTAAGTCAAAACCCCTAAATACTACTAACACCACATGCAAGGACTGCATTCCAAGCCAGACTTCTAGACTTTATTACCAAAATATTATACAAATGTTCTTCAAAAGTTATAAAACTCTCCAGTTTAGTCCTTTATAAATCCAGTGACATCTCTAAAAATTTTCAATTTAAAATTCCTTCTCTAAGGCCCTCAACCACATAACACAAATGCTCATGGCAAACATGCTATTTTTTTTCAAAGACAAGAGGTACCTTAAAATGTGTCACCAAAACTAACTTAATGTTGTCCAAAATTAACTTCAAACATAGATTTTATTAGCTTATAACAAGGCCTAACCAACCCCCAAGCACCCAAAATATGATTATAAACCAATTGGTACATTTTTTAACTTTAACATCTAGACTACTCTAACTTGCAAAACAGAATATGCACATAGAACCACTTTGGCAGATTTCTAGGAACTTTGGGGTTACAAATTGCATACGCTTCCTTCCAGTAACTTATTCCTCTAGAAGTCTATTTTACCCAGAATTTTGAATCACTCAAACTGGATGAGTGAAACCTAGCTTCATGGCCAACACCACAATCTACCCTAAAAATAGTATATATACTCCGTGAGCTACCCGAAACCACCTTTTAGTCCATTTTCGAGCCTTAGTGATGTAATTTGCTCCTAGTCCCTCTCTATACATTTTTATCTCTGATATCTTTATTGTTTACTAAATTGAATCACTTTATTTGGCGCTATCATAACTTAAGCTATAGCAAAACAAAAAATAGGGGTTTTGACAAGTACAGTACTTCCTTTGAAAACCAAGTCTACTTTTATAAACACTCCTCCAAACTCAATCCAAACCAATACAAAACCTATTTACAACCAATGAAAACACCTTATCTACACTTGGGGTTTTCTCTCAACCCAAACACAAGAGAAAAGGGTTAAGGTTTAGTTTTTACCTTTGAATTCTTGATTCTTCAACACCGTTTCCTTCCTTCTTCTTCTTGATCACTGAAACTATAAATGGGAAGACATCTCCCACCAAAACCTTGGTCTTCTCTCTTAACCCTAGCCTTCCTTTTCTCTCCCTTTGCACCTAAGAACAAAATGCACAAATGTGCCTTATCTTAGACCACACATTTGGTCTTAACCTCATTTAATGGTTAACGCCTTGTTTACTTCCTACTTTGGCTTTCAAATAAGTCCCATTTCTCATTTTTTGACATTTAAGTCTTCTATTTCACTTCATTCAACTACATTACATTTAAAATCTATTCTATTTTTGGCCTCAGTCCATTTACAAATTCCAAATTTGCCCTTTACACTTTGATGTTCAAGTTACATATTTTTCTGCTCAGGATTTAAATTCCAAAAAATTTACTGATTTATTTATACCTAAACACATAATATTAATAAAAATATCACAAAATGTTAGGGTATTTTGGGGCTATAACTTCTAATTTCAAGGAGAAAAATTTCGCCCTCTAAATTACCTTCAAGTAATAGTCAAGTGTGATATTGTTGTCGTGATCGTATCTTCATACTTCTCCTATGTCCCCTTGGCCCTAGTGGGAGCCTATATAGCACTTTAACCAATGGGATTCGCTTCCTTAGCTCTTTCACTTCTCGAGGCAAAATCTCCACTGGCTCTTCTTCATAGGTCAAATCTAGTCTGCCTTCAATTGTTCCGAAGATTCACGGTGATGGGTCCTAATTCGCACCTTCTCAACATCGTAAACTGGTTACATGAAAATCTTTCCAAAACCGAGGTAGCGCCAACGGTATGATACTAGACCCACATTCTCTGTTACACTACAACAAATTGACAATTCTACCTAATGGAAAAGTCTCATAGCAATATAAACAATCTCATTTGCATATACCTTACTCAATGTAAACACCGACAAACTATATTTCAGAGGTTGTTGTGGCGAGGGCAATGAAATTACCGATCAGAAAAATCCAACCAGAAAATTACTCCACTGAAATCTGGCCGTAAATTGTAGAAGCAGGTAAAGTTGAGGAAAATCACATGGACTCCAAATACCAACAAAATCTCAGAGGTAACTGTCGGCACTTCATCACTTCCACGGAGTCCTGGCTTCTGCATTTTTTAGCGTCTACTCAAAATTCAAGAGAGAAAAATAAGCATTCAAGGGTTTTGAACTCCGCACTTTGGAACTTGGGAAATATGAAGTATCCACTAAACAACAATAACTAATGTTAGATGGGAAAATATATATATCATTCACTTAACTCTGTTATATTAATTGCAAAAATAAGCATATATATATATATATATTAAGTTAGAATAAAATACTAATTAATTCTTCGATATATTAGGGTTTAAAACATTAAAATCATTTACTTATAAAACTTAAATATTATTATAATTACATTTTATTTAATATCAAGTATTGTAGCATAAATATTTCAAAAAAGTATCAAAGATGGGGAATTACCCACTTTAACACTCCGTCGGTACGTTCCGAGATCTGTTAGATTGAAATTACCCCACGAACACTTCCGTCGGTAATTTTTCGTGAGGTATTCTGGTCGATGAGTGCATCACGAACACTCCGCCGGTAATTTTCCGAGGGTTTTCTCACAGAAATGGTACCTAAAAGTCGGGCGCCTTATAATAAAAAACACCTTACTTCACACTTCTCTGCCAGAATTTTCCGTGAGGTATTCGTAGAGGTAATGGTAGCAAAAACGTGGAAAAATAATATGCTTTGTCTGGCCGATATATTCTGCAATTACCAACAGAATTTAACTACGATATTTTGCTCCGCAGGGAATTTCTTGTAGTGTTACTTCATATGGACCAATAAATCTAGTGGCCTAACTTTCATTCTTTTCCCAAATCCCCCCACTCTTCCTGCCATACTTCAAAACACTTTTACCAACTCCCATCGAACATCTTTCTTTTCTATGTCGGCATATGATTGCCTATTGAGGCCAATTTCTCTAATCTTCCCTAATCATTTTCTACTTTTCTTCGGGCCTCAGATCAAGCCTACAATCACTCTTTTTCACCTACCAATCTGCTCAAAACAACGGTGTTCTAAATTCTCTTCCATATAAAGCCTCAGAAGGCACCATTCCAATAATTGATTGGAAAGTTCCTTGTTGTACACAAATTTAACTAGAGTGAAATGTGTCTATCCTAACTAATCTCTTAGTCAATTTCTCTCCACACAACTTCTTAAAGTATATCTTCCAACACTGATCACTCTTCCGCATTTGGCTCCATCCTGTCATGCAAGTGAATGTTTGTGGGCTGGAATTCAGTCGAGTGCCCAAAGCTCTTGAAAATTTTCTCTCTAAAATCTCAGGCGAACCTTCGATCTCTATCCGAAATGATGGATATTGAATCCGATGTAATCGAACTATTTCACTTATGTGGCCAAACGCCAGTCGCCATGAATAGTCGTTCTCACCAGGAAGTGAGCCGATGAATAATTGGTTCACACATCCAAAATGAGTCATGCTTTCTTCCTCACAATGGTAACATAAACCACAAAATCCATATGATTCGTCCCAACACTTAGGTATTTCTAAGAGGTCAGTCGCGAACAATCTTGAAGGCGGAACTGTGTCGCTTCACTTTTTCGATGTTACACACACTATACACTGTCACAAATTCTCACTATATTCCTTTTTCATTCTAATTCATCAAAAATGACACTTTCAAATCCTGATACATCTTTGTGCTATCGGGATGAATAGTAAAAGATCCACTATGTGCCTTTTCTAGAATGGCTTTCTTTAATTCACAATCATTGGGTACACAAAACCCTAGTATCCTGCGCAATACAAGGATCCATCTTCCCTTTTAATTTCAAACTCGGTTTCTTTACCACCTAACTGCTTCACTACGGCAGAAATTCTTCTCATCATTCTTGTGCCTCTAGCTCTCTGGGCTAACATATTTGGCCTTTAATCACCCCGCCATTACTATACCATCGTTTGGACATCGACAAATGTGGGCATTTAACGCCTCATATTGTTTGCATTGACTTGGCTTCGTAAAGCATCACATAACATCGGGCTTTCCTCAAAGTGATAATCAATCACGCAGCCATAGTCCTTATCAACTCCATCCATCTAGGTTTCTGTTCCCAAGTTGGGCTCTCAAGCAGAGGGCAAATACTTAAGACTCTTTTGATCATTGTAGATAAAACACTTTTCTCCACATACAATTAATGCAAATCTCCATATTTTTAACAATACAATTAAGATTCTAATTCCCAAATCATGCGTAGGTAGTTTTTCTCATGTGATTCAACTATCTTCGAAGCATATGCTACCACCTTACCCTTTACATTAGACACATCAAGTCCATTTAGTGAAGCATCACTAAAAATCAGCATATTCCTTACTAACGGCCATCCGGCATTTGTAATGGATGCGGCTGCAGCACTCGTACAACGCCAATAGCAAACTCAATCTCCTCCGTGGAGGCAATCCGAAACTCCTTTCGAAACACGTCTCCCGAAGTCACTAACTGTAGATATCGGATACACTAGGCCTTGCCTTTTCCATTTCAATCACATAATCCAAGTAGGCTTCACATCCTTTTCGCACCATTTTTCTCGCAACGGCTGCGGATATCACATTAGAGAGGTGATTCGAATTCTAAATGTATGAAAGTAACCTCATCACATTCGTCCTTAGGTCACTCTTTTTCATTCTACAATCAATATCGCTGGTGCCTGTGAGAGAAACTAAATCCATCCTCAAAATCACATCAAACCCTTAAAGGATAATCAATCAAATCTCCCAAAATTCATACTTTATCTTGATCGACAATCTCTATACACTCTCCCGTCACTCCTCGATCCTAAGGGGACTTATACCACTCATGTTTGTCCTATTAAGACCAACAAGATCCACATCATAGTCATGTCATCCCTTTATATGCAAATGCAATGTATGTCAAATACCATTTTCAAAATCCTTTTACAAAATCATTTAGGGCCCTATTTTTTTTTTTTCAAGAAACGCCTAAACCTAGGCTCTGATACCACTTAAATGTAAGCAACCCTTTCCAGTTCGACCTGATTGGTGGGTCCGAATTGGATTCAAAAGCGCTATTTAAATTCATTTATCAAACATATTTCATTTAGACATTTAAAAGCCCTTTTTAAAAAAAAAAATTGCTTAAGCGTTTTCAATCGTTTCGGTAGGCCCATACAATTTACATTTAACTAAAATATATTACAATGAAGGCATTCCATGCCCATTCAAAATAATATACAAAATTGTTTCAGAGTTTAACTCTTTTGATCACAAAACATCAATTGTTCACAAAAACAGGGGATGGATGCATATGACTGAGTATATATTTTTACTCCGCACTTCTTGATGACTCGGGCTCCTTGATCTCGGTCCAATCGTTAATCACTGACAATTGCCAGACAGGAAACAATACACTAAACATTTCAGTATGCTTAGTGGTTCTATGGAAATTCTTCATTTCATTTTAAATCGAAACATGCAATATTTATAAACAATGCTTTTGTACAATTGTCAATGACCAGTCAAAGATAATACGTGATATATATATATTTCAATAAATCAATTACAATTCATTGGTCATCTCAAGCTATGCATTTTCATATGCACTAAATCATTCAAATCACAAATCATGCACTTTTCAATCTCATTATCATTTTTCATTTTAACCCTTATCGAATTTAACCTATGATTTGGCAGATAAAGATAACGACCATCGGGTACTGTCCTATTGGGCTGCCGACATATGTATATATATATATATATATATATATATATATATATATATATATATATATATATGTACTGTGTCGTATACTACTCATATTGTCCCACACATGGATCTAGTATGCCACAATAAGATCATATTGAGTCTGACTCTTATTGGTATACCAATTTATCTTCAAGTTGAATTTATCAGCTAACATTCTATTAATGGGCATCTAAATCATTATTAGGAAAATACAAAGAGAAAGTATGTATTTTTTTATACAAACAAATCACATTTCACACTATGCAATTTCATGTCATTCATTTCGCGAATCAATCAATTTCTCAAATTTCTAACTAAATCAACTTGGTAATTCCATTTCCACACTTGGTTGCATCAAATCAATTTAAAACAATTCAACATGCAATTCAAACATTTTCGAGATAGAGATCTCAAAATACCTAGAGAAAGGTGTATTGAAACCAAAGATTTGCACTTTGATTCCAACTTCTAATCTCGATCTTATTTCTGTGTGCTCTTCCTCCTCACAGGCCCCCGGCTCCAATACAATTAAAGAACAAGATTCGAGAGTGATAGTGATTTTGGTTAGAAGGATTTTCTGAGCTAATATTGTATTCTTAATCTCATTAAGGCAAATAAGGGTAAGATACAAACCCTATGGTCATATTTCCAAACTTTAATCCATCACATAACCAAAATATTTTCTAAATTTTTGCCCTACCTTATAATCATTTCTTCCAACAGTACTCTTGATCAACTAAACCATCCCTACGAAGCTGTTAAGTCAAAACTCAAACAATACTAACACCACATGCAAGGATCGCTATATTCCAGCTTTGTGGTCTCTCTGGACTTTATTACCCAAAAAATTATTCAAACAGTCTTCAAAAATTATGAAACCCTCCTGTTTAGTCCTTTATACATCCAATGACATCTCTAAAAATTTTCAATTTAAAATTCGTTCTCTAAGGCCCTCAACCACATAACACAAATAGGGCAAAACATGCTGTTTTTTTTTCAAACAGCATTACCTTTAAAACGTGTCACCAAAACTAATCCTAATGTTGTCCAAAATTAACTTAAAACATTGATTTGATTAGCTTATACCAAGGCCTAACCAACCCCCAAGCACCCAAAATCAAATTATAAACCAATGCGCTTTTAACTTTAACATCTAGAGTACTCTAATTTGCAAAACAGAATCTGCACATACTCTCCATTTAAAAGATTTCTGCACTTTAGGTTGCAATTTCTCATAATATTCTTCCTTAAGTAAATTATTCCCTAGAAGTCTAGTTTACCCAGAATTTTGAATCACTTCAAATTGGATGAGTGAAACTCATTTTATGGCCAAAAACACCACAAATTACTCCCAAAACAGTGGCAGGTTACTCCATGAGCCCCGAAACTCACCTTAGCTCCATTTTCGGGAGCCTTAGTGACACTCATCCAGCCCTCTATACATTTTTATCTCTATCACTTATGGTTCTTTACCAATTGTATCCCATTTCATTTGGTTGATTATAATCCTAATCTTATAGCCAAAACAAGAACAAGCGTTTCGACAAATTTTTGACAAAGATTTTCAAAACCAAACATTTCCTTTACGTACATCTTCTCCAAACTAATCCAAACTAATACCAAAAACCCATTTACAACCAATACAAAATACCTTATCCACATTTGGGGTTTTCCCAACCAAACACAAGAGAAAAGAGGTTAGGGTTTAGTTTCTAGTTGAATCTCTTGATTCTTCAACACCAAGCCTTCCTTCTCTTCTTCTCTTGATCACTTAGAAACCATAAATGGGAAGATTCCTGTACCTCAAAACTCTGGTCTTCTCTCAACCCAGCCTCTTTTCTCTCCTTGCTTTAAGAACGAAAATGCAATAAATGTGCCTTTTATCTTAGACCATATTTGGTCTTAATCCTACTTAATTGTTAAAGCCTTGTTTGCTTCCTATTATTTGGCTTTCAAAATAAGTCCCATTTCTCATTTTTTGATATTTAAGTCTTCATTTCACTCTTATTTAACTCATACATTTCCAGCTTAAGCTTATTCTCATTGCCCTTAGTCCTCATTTTTTACAAATCTAAATTTGGCTATTTACACTTAGATAATTGATTATATCGTAAAAGTAAAAGTACTGGTGGGTAAATTTTCCCTTTACCCACTCAAGTGAGATATCCGCTCTTCATAAATACTTGGAAACTGAGTTTGAGCTTAAACATATACAATATGGCCATAGATCTACCTAATTTTCTTAATAAAGAGGTGGCTCAGATCATTTGTTTGTACCCAATATTCTTCATGACTTTGAGAATCTCCAGCACTTGAGGCGACATGAAGTTATACAATGTGGCAGTCCGATGCGCTACCAAGATTTCTTTTACTTTTACGATATCAATTACCAATGCAAATACAAATACGTTTCCAATACCGTAGCTCTATGCTACTTGGTTTTAGATACCATTCAAATCAAATTGAAATTTCTCATTTAAGACACATTTCAGATATTCAATGAAAATGTATACATATATACTAATTCAACTTAAAGGGGGCCCATCATTTTGTTTTCAATACACATTTTCCATTAAATATGACAGTACATGTCCATTTGGTCCATTTGCCACCTTTATATATTGCACATTGGTGTCGCTTCTCTAATACCAAAATTTCATACAAAACAAAATCAGAGTTCACTTTTTCGAATTATAGTTTCAATACAAAAGAGTCAACCAAATTCATGTATGCATGTGTCGAGCTCTACTTTTCCTCCATGTGGCTTCTCGACGATGACTCGAATCTCGGGCCGGCCTTGTCTGCATCTATTCTCTCTTGGTACCGTGGTGATGCGTAAAATAATGCGCTAAGACGTTTAGTAGTTTCTATAGTTCCCTCTTCTATTTCAGTTTAATTCAAATCATGCAATTTTTTTTTCTAAACAATGTTTTTTAACCTTTTTAAATGATCAATGAAATACAATACATATATTCATTTCATATACATTCATATACAGTTTATTAATCATTCCAAATATGCACTTTCATATGCAATAAATCATTCAAAACACAATTCATGCATTGCATAATATTTTTATCATTTTGCCCTGCTGGCTCTAACCTATGCTTTCGTGCACAGTGATAACGGCACTACCCAAGATGTACCCCCTCGCCGCAGCAGTATAAAAAAAGTTTTGGTAACATACACGGTCTCATAGTTGTTGATCAAGTTATTAAAATCAATTGCAACACTACGTAAGACTGGTCCCATCATTACTAAGTGATTGCTTAATAATTTCATTACGTTTCTACAGAAACTACCATTCGAATTTATTCCAATCTATCCTTAACTCGAATTTTAACGGTTAACATTCTATTGCATTCAAATCATCTTATAGCAAAATACAATGTAGTATATACATCTTATAAATAATTCATTTTCCACGTTTCATGTATTCTTTTCGTATGCAAATCATTTCACAATTATTCGCTCAACCAATTAAAACACTTCAATATGCAGTTTATTGAAAATCATTTCAATAATAGAACAATGATCGTAAGACTTGAAATAAGAAGAGATTGAATGGAGAACAAACTCCAAAATGGAAACAAAAGAGAGAGTCGAAAAACAAACCAAAAAGCTTGTTGCACTTTGATTCCAATCCTCGGAATTTCGATCAATTCAGCCCTTCCTCCTCGTCAACCCCTATTCCAATACAATTAACAATCATATTATTAGTCGGGTATTCTAGGAGTTCTATTTAGGCTTACTTTACTCCGACTCCTTCCTAGCACATTGTTCCTTCGTTTTTTTTCCCATATTTCCTCATCCTTAGACATTCTTATCATTCTATTACTAATGACTAAGAAGAAACAATGCTTTGCCCACTGATCATTTAGAGGCAAAGCGAAACATTTTTCATATAACTTGTATACTTGTAAGAACTTTCATTCACTTCTATTAGATCCTCATTATCTTGTTTGGACACAGGTTAGATTTATTTAGAAAAGAGGAACCAAACATGACTTGCAAGTATGTTTCGATTTGTTTCACACGCCAGTGGCATGCTATGTCAGGCGGATCGTAACAATAAAAATTCAGCCAGTCTGCTGTAGGGCGAAGGGGCCTACTAGGCAGAGCTCTACGCTTAGGCATGCACTCCAACGCCTAAGCGTAGGGGTGTCGGGCTGATGTAGAAATTGACCATTTTTGGCCATTTTCACTGGAAATCTTACCCAATACAACCTTAAAACGAGCTACAACCTTTCAAAACACTTTTATACCACATTTGGGGTTTTATTAAACCCAAACACAAGTAGAAATGGGGTTAGGGTTTGGTTTTTTTCTTACCTCAAACCTTGATTTTCTTTCGTTTCTCCGTCCTCCTTCTTCTTGATCAACTTATCCCTTGATTACATGGAGAAGAAAATCACAATTCCCTCTCTTCTTCTCTCAACCAAGCCCTAGCTCTCTCTCTCTTTCTCTCTCTCTCTCAAAGCATGAATGCTCCCATTTTAAGACCAAATTTGGTCTTATATCTTAAGTTTCATATGGCCTGTTTGGCTAGCTCATTAAATGGGCCTTATCTTTTTTTTTTTCTCATTTTAACTCTTCATTTCACTATCATTTTCATTTCATTTCATTTCATTCTCATTTAAACATTTACACTCCTCATTTATGACCCTTAGGTCCTCATTTGACATTTTTTACCAAATTAATTTGGCTCCTATAAAATTTTTGTGCTTTTTTTATCATTTTCATTTTTAGCCATTTAAACGCCGAAAAAAAAATATGATTTAATTTATTTTACACCCTGAACATATTATAAAACTGTTAGGGTATTTTCAAGGCATTACATACAAAGCTTTATTTAACTTGTACACTTTACTAGCATAGTTTATCTCTGGTGGTAGGTCCATGTACACTTCTTCCTCTAGGGTTCAATTAAGGAAACCATTTTTTTTTTATGTCAAACTGATGTAGGGGCTAATCAAGATTTTTTGCTATATTATTTTTTCTATGGGAGCAAAAGCATCCCCGTAATAAATTCCATACTTCTGCGTATACCCTTTTGCTACCAATCACGCCTTGTATTGATCAAAGCTACCATCGGGGTTGAGCTTGATTGTGAATACCCATCTGCAACCTACTGATTAGTACCCAAAAAGTGCTATTTTGAACCCTATATTAGATAGGTTTTGAGTGCTTTTACGCACTAACTGCTTCTCTTTCATTTATGCCAATTAAAGTGTTCAAGTCTTCTGGGGTATCACTTATGTCGGTTAGAGGTTAGTTTTGCTGTTTCTGCAGTGTTTGTACACTATGGTGCTCTCAATGAATGGATAAGATAAAACTACAGTTTGAATTCCATGTCACCACCATCCAGCCCAAGAATCAATGAAAACCTAAGGCAAAGTGAAGAAAATTGATTTAGAAGACAGAGGCAAAGTAGCAAAAATCAAAGAACCAAAGACGCTTAAGTCCAAGGAATTTTCATAGGATTGCGTAAAATTTCGCAGTTTGTACGAAAATTCGTTGAAGTTCAAATAAATTGTGGATTTCGCAGACACTGTGGTTTTCAGGCAATCGGCTCCCAGCTTAAATTTTACATTTCATCACTAAAATTCGCTGTTAATAAATTTCGCTTAGCCAGCGAAACTGCCAAGCCTTAGCTTAAATTTTCTATTTTCGCTTATAAGCTCAGATTTCTACCTAGCGAAATTCTTCACTCCCTAAATAAATTCACCGCCTCGTCATGTTTTTGTATTTAATGCTAACCGACTCCAAATTTCACATTACTCTTCTCGTCTCTTTAACTTAGCCAAATTTGTAGGCTTTTGGTATTTTCTATGTATCGAGGTGGCCTATATAAACCCCTCTCTTTTGTAATAAATATAGAGAATTTTGGAGAAACAATTGTGTGGAGAAGAAATTTGGGTAAGTTTCATTTTTGTAAATAAAGTCCACATTTTAGTTAGGGTTTTGCTTTTCTCTCTCTCTCTCCTCTTTCCCTTATTTTCTAGCCAACACCCTCTCGAGGATGACAACTCAAGAGATGTCGCTGCCTCTTTTCTTGAAAAGGAATGGGCTAGCTTGCAGCGGGGCATATGCATGTTGTCCTCTTGTGTTAAAAGCCACGTGTGCACCAGATGGCGGCCCTCATCTTCTCAAACATTAGGGTCAATAGCTTTGAATGTTATTGATTCGCCAATACTCTCCATGTTAGATACAAAGGCATACTTATTGCTGTATGTTCAGGTTCATTAGATGGTCTTTACGAGCCTCTCGAAATGATATTTAATGCTAGGTTTCAAACTCAAAAAAGGCCATAGATGCATGCTACCGTGGTTGACTCAAATAGGAGTTGTTGTTGGGTGAGGCTTGCTAGTTAAACATAGATCCTAAGCATACAGTAATTTAGGTTGCTTTGTCATAACGCTTTAGATAAACCCACAGTATCACTTGTTTGCTCTATTCTTACCAATTTAGTGAATTTCCAAATCTTCAAAGTTAATTTTTTCACACTTCACTTTCTTTGCAAATTTCGCTTTCAACCTACTTGTTCGCTTTTAAAAGAACTCAAAAAGTCCAAATAGAAAGCCTTACCTTTTTACACTCATGCGAGGATGAAAAACCCATCCCCGTGTTCGACCCTAGACTAATTATTATACTGCAGAGTTTTGACCACGTAGTAGTAGGAACTTAGGTGTATATAAATTTTGTCGATTTTAAACAATTTCATCGCAGACGACCACCTGCGCCTTTTTTCCTTTATGTAAAGGAACAAGATTCCATGTAGAGGTCTTTTGTAAAGATTCCATTTCATCATTCATAACCTTCTTCTACTTTGGGTCTACTAAGGCACCATGCACATTACTAGGAATAGATACTGAGGATAATTGATTAACAGTAAATGCATGTGATCTTGACAAACGATGAGAAGGAATATAATTGTTGATAGGGTATTTTGTTTTAGCACAAAGATCATGATCATACTATCGTTTGGGGATTCCTCTATTTATACTAATTGGGTATCTCGATTCCACATTAGAAGAAGCTAGATCATGGGCTAAAAGAGAGAGAAATACCTGATGAGACACATCTGGAAGTTCCATAGTCAAGCAGAAGATCGGGAGTCAGATTCATCTTCGATCTTTGCGTACAACTCGATTAGTGCCCGAAAAGTGCTATTTTGAACCCTATTCAAGATAGGTTTTGGGTGCTTTTCACACTAATCATATCAATTAAGCCAATTGATGTGTGCAGGTCCACTTAGTTCCACTGATGTCATTTCCTCAGGCTTGTTTTCGTGATTTTGCGTGTGTCTTTGTGTACTCACCACTGTGGCTTAAGTTTCAGCGCGACAAGATATGTGCCGAACGCCGAGGAATCACAAGTTTTCGAACAATATCAAAAATAAAGGAATGAAAGGATTTTGAAGGCAAAGTGATGAAGGGAGAATGCAAAGATGCAAGAAAAACAGCGATCCTGTGATTTCGCTATGATTGGGTTAAAATTTCTACTGGATTGCGGTACCAGAACATAGCCAAAATTCCTCGTAATCCTAGCGAATCTGGTGCACCCTCGCAATCCTAGTTTAAATTGGCAAAAATCGCAATCCTAGCGAATTGAAAATTTCGCTAGGCTAGCCAAATTTCAGCTAGCGAAATTTACTGCAAGGCCTAGCTTAGCTCAACCACCTCGCATTCAACACTGCTTACAAAGAAATTCGCTAGCTAGCGAAATTGACTGTTGATAGCGAAATTTCTCACTCACACCGCAATTTCACAGGCTATTTAAATTTCATGAAAGAGCATGAATTCGCTATGCTAGCGAAATCCTCCTCGTATAGCGAAATTACTTCCTGTGGATTTTTGTATATTTGATCTTAAACGACCACGCGCTGGTGTATTACCATTGTGGCTCCTTATGTAATTTCCTTCATATTTTAGTGCTTTAGTATTTTCAATAATTTTGGTTTGTACTATATAAACCCCACAAACTTAAAATCCTAACTAACTTTAACTTTCAAAGACACTATAACTTTGTCACATTTCCTCTTTCTCTCCTCTTTCTCTCCCTTTCGTTGCCAAACACCCTCCAAGGAGCTACACAACTTGAGGATGAGCGGCTAAAACCCACTTCCCTCCTTAAAGTAAAGGCTGGGAAGGATCTATGTCGCTGTGGTTCCTTGTTTTTCACGGTTTTGGTTTACTTTCAGTTCCAAATTCTATTTCTAGGTTTAAAGCTGATGTACTTTCTTTTTTAAATTAATACTTGGTAAGCTTTTAGGGTTTAGTGTATTTTGATTTAGATACACTAATATCCATTAGCTGCCATTTATGAGCCACCGGTAGGTTATGGGTTAGATTTTCACTGCAAAGTGCATCCACTTTGATCAATACTTGGTAATCTTTAGGTTCAAGTGGGATTCTTATTTTTAGATCCATCTAGACTCATTAGTTACCTCCTTTACGAATCATTGTAGGATTATCAAGATAGATTCACCAGAGGGAACCATAAATGTTAAACAAATGCTTTCTATCAAAAAAGGAAAATTATTGTGGTTTAGGTTTCAATGCCAATGAAGATCCTGCGGAGATGACTATATCATCCTCCCCAAACGCGAGGAAATTAATCTGTGGACCCTGTTAGCCAAGGATTCAAACTCATAATAGTCTAATGCTTAAGGGGTTCTATTTTATGATTTTATTTCATTTAAATTTCGCTTTCAAACCAACAACCCAATGCTTTTATCACCACCTAAAATCCAAATTTAATTCACCATTTTTTGCCACTAAACTACTAAGAAGAAACCCATCCCGTGTTCCTCACCTTCCTAGATCGCCATATATCATAGAGAGCTTGACTACTTGTAGGAGGAACATAGGAATATAAATTTTGTTGATTCCGCATCACCCTACCGTGGCACGAATCACAAATTCACAAGGACTAGGATCTGATAGGGGTGCAATAATCTGTTTAGTTTCCCTTTGTCTTGGTTGATCATCATAGCATTGATCGTTTTTTTTTAAGTTGATGATCTACTTCATCAAACTCTCAAAGATAACTTGTCCATCGTGCGGTTTGAGTATAATCAAGTGGTTGTGTACAAACTCGCTCATCAACTTTGTCCATTGACAGATCCTCACTGCCATCTTCATAGTAATGTACTGTGGTGTTGTCTTGCAGGAATTATACTTGCATTTTGAGTGTGTTTTTCATGTATTTTTATAACTTAAATGCTTAATTTACATCCTTATTCATCCATATTACACTAATCCCCCATTCTGCAATGTTTTGCAAAATATGAAGGAAAATCAAGCAAAGTGATGGAAGAAATCAAGTGAAGAGGAAGTTGCTGATTTGCAGCTATGCTTCACCACAATGACAGGCCCAAGGCAAGAGGAAGCTTCACCCATGGTACATGTAACTAAGCTTAAAAAGCAGAAGACCCTCAGTTCCCTAGTCCTAGACCTATTCATCTCTTTACTTAGGACATTTTGAAGCAAATGGTGGCATAATAAGGATCAAATGATAAACTATGCAGTCATGCCTACATGAATCTCCCATGACCTCAAGTATGATATTTATGGGTTCTACATCACTCAAGCTTTCCAACAAGTCCAAGATCACCCAATTCAGAGTTCGAAGGAAAACGATACGGCCTCATAAAGTCAAGGGAGGATTTTCCAAAACACCACAAGCAGCACCCCTCAAAGTTTGTGCATTTTCAGTCTACCTATTGGCTTAAAATGACTCCAAGATTGATACAGATAGATTCTACTCTCTCTTATCTTTCCTTAGAGACTAAAAAAATCATCGGTTTGAAGGCTGGGATGAGAGAGCGCATCGCTAAGTTTTCCAAGGTTTTTAATTGCTAGTTTCGTGCTCGCTCTAGGCGTAGAGGTCTCCTGTGCATAGCTTCCCTCTCACCTAGAGTAGGACCATCGCATACAAAAAGACACACATTCTGCCTCACCTAGGCAGCGATTCTTCGCCTAGGCTAGTTGATGTCGACCGTGGAACAAAGAAAAGCGCATTTTCGGAGCCACTATTGGCCCATTTTTCCAAAGCCTACAAATATATGTATTTTAGACTTGATTAAGGGTTTGGTTTTGGAGGGAGAACACCCTCCTTAGGGTTTCTCCTCTCTCCTTCTTGATCCACTTAGGGTTTTTGATTTTGTTTTAGTTTTACTTGATTTGAAGCTCATTTTTTAAATGTATTGGAATATCTAATCAAGCTGTATGGATTCTCAGAGTAAAGTAGAGTTTGAAAATATATTGGGATTAATTATACATTTGTTTTGTATTCCTTAACTCTACTTTTTATTCTAATTTTTTAGTATTTTATTTGGTGCAAAAGCCATGATATTGTTGGGTTTTGAGGTCGCTATGAGGGCTAATTTCTCCTATGCATATTATTGTTGAAATTGGTGGTAGACTTAGGGATTTTATTGAAAGATTTATGTGAATCCATGTTTTTGTTGAGGTTTTATGTTTGTGGATCTTCAATTTTTCAGGGCGTTACTTAATTGTTGTGCACTAGAGGGTGAAATTGAAACCTAGAGCTTAAGGGGTTCTAGAGTGATAGTTGGAAGCATTCCCTTAGGGATTAGTTTTCCTTTATCCTAAACAATTGGCAAAATCCACTTAACTTTAATCAAAGGAGATATAGAAATTATTAGGAATGCCTAGTACTAGGTGGATTTTATTAAGATGGACAACATTCAATCTTTTGTGAAGATTGTAGGGACCAAAAGGAGAACGAATGAGCATAACCCAGAGGACTCATTGAATAAGACTGAAAGGAGACCAATGCCCATGACCGATTCGCTATAGAACCAAAGATCACACTCTTGTACCTAGAAGAATCAAAAGGAATAGGAATGGCGTGAGAACGAGGGGAGACACGAGAGTGTGAACTCAAATGGGGTTCCGTAATTTATAAGGATATCCCATGTTAACTCATTTTACATAGCTTTAAGTCATAAACTCACCAATGGATGCAACTCAAATCCTGTTAATCATTAAAGTTTTCTTCCATTACACTCCAATCATTTCATGTTGATTTTCGTTTAGGTTAGTTTAATTTAGTTTTAACTGTAATTAACCATCATTTCAAATCAATTCTTCCGCCAAATAAAGGAACGACTTACCAGCTTCAAGAAACTCAATCCCCGCTAAACCACACCTTCTCCTTTATGGATCAAGTTACTTCGGGGTTTTTAATTAAAAAGTCACTATATTACTGCGGATCCATACACTTGCATGCATTTGGTTGTTTTTATGTTAAAATTTATATATATGCAAATAACTGAACAGGTGTCTCCCCTTGAAAAGGGCATTGAGAACCAGGAAAGTATGAGACATCTTCATGGAAGGTGACATCTCGAGTCACATAGAGTTTCTGTGTATGAGGATCATAATAATGTAGGGATTTTTTCGAGGCTGCATCTCATGTAAAGCACAACGAAACACAAAAAAATACAAAAAAAAACCCATCCATGGATCTTCTTGAATCATTCAAATATGAATAACCAAGTCATAGGGTGTTTAGAAATTGTTACCTTTGTAGTTTCCAACCTCCTTTGATGTAGATGATGCTTCCTTTAGAGAAGATGTGCAGAAAACCATGAGTGCCCAAGCAAAGACTCTAATGCATCCATACAAAGTTCTGCAGAGGTTGTGTCTCAAAGGATATTTATCACTCGGGGCGCTTGATCTATGTTGCTAGCCAAGATCAAGCCTTTTGAGAGAAGGCTAGAGAAGAGGAGAGAAACGTTTTTCTCTTCTCCAAGATGTGAATTATGGCTCTTACCTTAGGGTCTAGATGTTTGGCTTAAATATAAGCTAAACGCGTAGAGGAAAGGACCATAGTGCCCCTCAGTATTAAAAGTGGTGGGGCTGCATACAGCATCCCATGTAGCGAAAAGAATCCAAATGTGGGGCTCTTAGCCCAAGCCTGAATTACCCATATGAATATCCAAATGACCCCTGATTCTCCTAATCCCTAAAATTAGTCAATCTTTAAGATTCTTGCTCACCTGATCTATCCAAATTATCTCTCACTGATCCCATCCAAAACCATTTTGTTCCTTCTTCAAAACCCTTCTAAGCGGTGCAGGATCATTGCTTCCTGATTATGTTGGCCAATACTTGACCAAATCCCTTTGATTCAAGAAAGTCAAGAGCGATATCTAGCAACATATCATGACCCCCAATTGATCAGAAGAGTCAAGGGTTTGATTGCAAACCTTTCCATATGCAATATATTGTGTAATGTTATCCTTTCACTCCATACTATACCCGACTTGGTTTAGAGCATGGACTATGCATCTGCTTCCACTAGATGAACTAGCCAAAGTGTATTTATCTTGACTTCAAGATCCATTACTCACAAAGCATGCCATTGAAGACTCTTCTTCAAGACATGATTACTATGGCCAGAGATTCCGAGTAATGATCTCTACAAGATAGCCTAGGGTATACCCTCCTTCTATCATGAGAGGTGAATCCTTTATTGGCTACTCAACTACCTCCGAATACCTTAAGCTATGCTCAATCATCACGCTACTAGTAACCTCTCTTGAGGCAACAAGGATTGAAGTCAAAGTATAGAATTAGTATCCAAGATACCATTGAGCACCTCAAGTCTAAGGATACTTGCACCATTGCGATGATGTGACTATCATTGATTTTTAAATAGATAACTATAAGGATGTTCTCATAGAGGGTCTGGCTAATCTAGCTACTTCCAGAAGAATCCACATGTCTACTCTAATTAGTACGATGATCACAGTTTCATATCAAGGAGTACAACATGTGCTAGTTTGTCCGGATCAACAATGTCCAATCTGCTGATCCCATGACTAGTGAGGAGTGATGTCGCCTCTCTAGATACTACATAATTAAACATATTAGGAATCTCATTATCATGATCACAATCATGATTTCCTTTATGCTATGTAATGTATCAAGGACTTCATTAATTTGATTTAAGATCGCTATCAATTCATATATATTAAATGAACATAAAAGAAATGAAGATGCGTTTATTATAAATTAATATAAGACATACAATAAGTGCTAAAGGTGATGGCCTTTAGAGCATTTATCTAACAAGTAGTGATACCCATTTTTAAGATCAACATACCCAAAAAACACACACTGAACAACACAAGGATATAGTTTTCCAAGAGACTGATTAGGAATATGAACATAAGCCATACAACCAAACACTCGTGGTTCAAGATTCGGGAGAGTGGGTGCAGAAACAAGTAACTGAAGCTTTTGGTGAGGAGTTTGGAAACCAAGTACTCGTGATGGAGTACGATTAATAAGATATGACACAGATCGAATGGCTTCAACCTAATATGTATGAGGTGCATGCATACCAAACAAGGATGCTCAAATAATCTCCATAATTTGTCGATTTTTGCGTTCTGTGAGGCCATTTTTCTAAGGTGTATTTGCACATGATGTTTGGTGGCGGATGCCATAATCTCTACAAAATCTTGAAGCACGTTATTTATCTATTCACCACTATTATTAGATTGGAGGACTTGGATTTGGCTTTGATATTGAGAGGCCATCATATGGTGAAAGTCTTGAAAAACATAACAAACATCTCCCTTGTTTTGGAGAAGAACTATCCAAGTCATGTGAGTACGCGAGTTCATTCATCAATAAATGTCATAAAATAATGAGCACTTAATAATGAAGGGATTCAAACATCAGAGTGAATAGTCATAAAGGGCATAGCATTTTTATTATAATTGGGCAAATAGGAAATGTGATTGCTTTTCACCAATTCACAAATTTCACACTGGAAGTCAGAGTCACTAACATGTGAAAATAATTTTGGTTTCAATTTGCGAAGATAACTAAAAGATAAATTCCCAAGGCACCGATGCCATAACCATACTATTGTCTTGTCAGCTTGAATCCCATGAGCACTATTGACTTGTCCTAATTGTTCAATCCCTCTAGCATTCATATCTAAATAGTACAACTTCCTTGTCTAACACCATAACCAAGAATTTGATGTGTTGCAACGCCCTATCAAATAGTTGCTGCTAAATCGATGAAGCAATTCAAGGTGTTAGACATTTGGTCAATAGATAAAAGATTAGTAAGAGAGAAGTAACAAGGACATTCAAGAGTATGGAATGCACGATACCATCCTTTCACAAGTGTAACAAGTGAGATTCCCCCATTAGCAGTAGAGATATGTTGCTGAGTTAATTGATGAATAGATGTTTGATGATGAGGGTAATTTGTCATATGATCAGTAGAACCTATATCAATAATCCATGTCCCATTCATAGTAAACTATGTACTAGACATACCAAGATTACTAGTAAGGGCAACATGTGCTGTAGCTAAATGAGAAATCGAGGAATCATCATCTTCGGTTGTGGCAATGGTGACATGGTTGATCTTCTTTCAAGGGTTTTTTGGTAAAGTCCTACCATTCTAGGTAACCAATGATTTCATAGCAGTGTTGCTTGGAGTGGCCACTCTCACCACAATGAGTACATGTGATGTTGTTAGCTCTATTGCCTGAAGTTTTTCCTTTTGATGAATGAGTATGTCCAAAATGGTTTCGAGTAGATAGAAAAACTGTATTATCAGGAATAGCCTTAGGTTCCTCCATAGTGTGTTGCTAGTTGTGATTCTTGTGGACATATGCATAACATGATTATAGATCAAGGGGAGGATCCTTTCGCAAAATCTCACTCCTAGCATGGTTGAATTCTGAATCCAGACCGGCCAGAAAAATATGGACTTGAAGTCAAGACATTGCCTTGTGTAGAGAGATGATGTCGTTGACGCTCTCTTCTTGTGTTTTAGTACAAGCATCAATATCCTAAAATATGCCAACAAGTTCATTATAGTAAGTAGATAAGGATCTACCATTTTGACGAATGGAAAATGAACGCCGATTCAATTCAAACAGCTAGGGTTTCTTACCAAATCCATAGAACGCTGGAACAACATCCCAAATTTTCTGAATATTGAGGTGAATAAACTGCTGTATCAAGGCTGATTCATGTGAGTTAATAAGCCAACTCTTGACCCTATTGTTGTCAACTAGCCAAGTCTTAAACTTTGTGTCTCCTATAGGAGGTTTTAGAGTGGTGACCGTGAGGAAACCGGCTTATTTTGAGAGCCAACATGAGATTCCATGAGTTACAACACCATAATGGAATTTCAGATCATCCAAGATGATTCCGGATGGGAAGGGGGTGTTATCTGGCAAGACTTGTTGGATTGTAACTTGAGGTTCATGTGGGATAATGGTGGAGTTTTCAGCCATAGTTGCAAAGAGAGAGTGGGATCAACCTTGAGGAAAATCAATTTACCTACCACAAAATACACCAGATCTTTAAAAATGGAGCAAGACCCACTAAAGAGATCCACAAAAACAGAAGCAAAAAAAGGGAAATCCAAGGAAATTTTGATGAGAGAGAAATTTCGTATTCCTGAATAGCTTCGATCTATCGTATGATTGATGCTTTGATCGAATGCTAAAAAATTCGAAGAAGATAGAACTGCTGAATCTTCAAATGCAGCAGAACATCATTGCACGAGCCTAGAAAAATACCACCAGGAGAAACCTATATGTGATCATCCTACTTGCCTCCATGATTGAATATTTGTTCCGATTCAAACGTGTTTGCAAGAACTAGAATACTATGATCTTCGATCCATCGTTTGTTGTGGCTCACCGATCTCGTTCAACCACAACCAACCCATTGATCTCCTTATTTCCTTCTTGGTTTGTTTCAATTCAAACGTGTTTCCAAGAACTAGAATTCCATGATCTTTGATCCATCGTTTTTTGTGGCTCACTGGCCCTGCCTAAATCACAATCAAACCCATCAATCTCCTCTTATTTCCTTCCCAACGCATCGCCTTATTACTGTAAATGATGCGATCAGTGACAAAGTTTGAAAATCGCCGAAAATCGCTTTTCTTCGTGGGCATCGAAAAGAAAAACTGACGGTACCGCCCGCCGTAAAAACGGCAGGTAATCGGTTTTATCGGCGATTTTCGCCGTATAAACCGTCAAAATCTAAGGAAAATCGAGGGACGACACGCGACCGAGGAAGCGCCACCAGGAGTAGTCGCCATTTTCGCCGAGAATTTAATTTATCGACGACGGGCGACGATCGCCGTTTTTTCAAAGAGATAATCCAGGCCACCGACATTTGATCCCTTAAGTTTTCATCCAACTATGCGTATTTGTTCAAGGCTTTTTAAATCCAACGGCTATACGCAGATCCAACGGTTATTTTAAATCTAGAGCTGGATCTAACGGTCCAGAATACGATAATTGATATATGATATCCGAACGTCAGATTTGAACCAAAATCAAAACCAACTATAGAAATAAATCACAATGGTTTTTTTGACAATCCAACGGCTATTCCACCCAAAAATTTATAAATCTCTTAAAATCATAAGCAACATCATTACAAACCATCCATCCACATCTAACCTCCATTTCACTCTCAAATGTATTTTTTTTCTTGTTCTTACCCAAAATTTTTTAGAAGATCTTAAAATTAAGGTATGTTTCTTTGTTTATTAATTTTGTTTTTATTCATATTTTATTTAGTTTCATTTTGGTGTTGAAATAGTTTATAATAAATAGTTATATACTATAGTTTTATTTTGGTTTAATTTGATAATATAATTTTTAGTTAATTAATTATATTAGTTATTTAGTTAATAGTTATTTTACCTTTAAAACATATTAATTAATAATCTTTTTACTACTTTCACTAATTATATTATATTAGAAAATTTGAAACGTATTAGTTACATGCATATTTTATTTTAATGTATCTTAATTTATTTTGCAAGCTGAACTAGTTTATAATAAAATAGTTTTATACTATAGTTTTATTTTTGGTTTAATTTGATAATATAAATTTTAGTTATCACTATATTAGTTATTTAGATAGTTATTTTAATTAAAACATATTAATTAATTAATCTTTTTTACTTACTAATTAAATTATATTATATTAGAAATTTGAAACGTATTAGTTTAAGAAGCATATTTACTTTAATGTATCTTAATTTATTTTGGTGTTGAACTAGTTTATAAATAGTTTTATACTATAGTTTTATTTTTGGTTTAATTTGATAATATAATTTTTAGTTAATTAATTATATTAGTTATTTAGTTAATAGTTATTTAATTAAAATGATATTAATTAATTACACCTTTACTTACTAATTAACTATATTATATTAGAAATTTGAAACGTATTAGTTATACATGCATATTTTATTTTTAATGTATCTTAATTTATTTTGGTGTTGAACTAGTTTATAATAAATAGTTTTATACTATAGTTTATTTTTGGTTTAATTTGATAATATAAATTTTGCTAATTAATTATATTATTATTTAGTTAATATTATTTCTTAATTAAAACATATTAATTAATTAATCTTTTACTTACTAATTAACTATATTATATTAGAAATTTGAAACATATTATATATGCATATTCTTATTTTTTAATGTATCTTAATTTATTTTGGTGTTGAACTAGTTTATAATAAATAGTTTTATACTATAGTTTTATTTGGTTTAATTTGATAATATAATTTTAGTTAATTAATTATATTAGTTAATAGTTATTTTAATTAAAACATATTAATAATTAATCTTTTACTTACTAATTATATATATTATATTAGTAATCTAAGTTTTATTAGTTACATGCATATTTTATTTTTAATGTATCTAATTTATTTTGGTGTTAATCCAGTTTATAATAAATAGTTTTATACTATAGTTTTATTTTGGTTTAATTTGATAATATAAATTTAGTTGTAATTAATTATATTAGTTATTTAGATAATAGCTATTTTAATTAAAACATACACTAATTTCATAATCTTTACTTACTAATTAATTATATTATATTAGAAATTTGAAATGTATTAGTTACATGCATATTTTATTTTTAATGCATCTTAATTATTTTGGTGTTGAACTAGTTTATAATAAATAGCTTTGTACTAGGTTTTATTTTTATTTCTAATTTGATAATATACTTTAGTTAATTGATTATATTAGTTATTTAGTTAATAGTTATTTTAATTGTAAAATATATTAATTAATTAATTCCTTTTTACTTACTAATTAACTATATATTATATTAGAAATTTGGAAACGATAGTTACATGTATATTTTATTTTTTAATGTATTCTTAATTTATTTTGTGTTGAACTAGTTTATAATAAAGCCAGTTTCTTTATACTATAGTTTTATTTTGGCTTAATTTGATAATATAATTTGTAGTTAATTAATTATATTAGTTATATTTAGATAATAGTTATTTTAATTAAAACATATTAATTAATTACACCTTTACTTGTTTCAATTAATTATATTATATTAGTTATTTATTTATGCCTACTCAACATATTAGTAACTAATATAATGTTTTAATTACTTATTACATGTACAATTTAATTTATTTATAATGTTCACATGCTTATAGGATGGCCAGTATGGAGGCCCAGATCCCGCACGGAGGTATCGCAGACACCTTTGACTGACATAAAATGAAACAATGCAGGAATTATTGTGGTTTCAAGCATAAAAGGCCAGAATTACCCGCTTAAGTTTCCCATCTATCAAGACAAGCAGATCCAAATTCAAATACTTAAGTGTCAAAATGTGCCTACTGAGTTAAACAAGCAATGAAGCAACTTTAGAACAAAAGAGTAAAGCGGCGCTTAAAAAATTTCTCATATGACTAAATTCGAATGAATTACGTAGAGGCACAATGGGAGGAAAGATCACACTCCTAATAGATGATGATGATGATGAGGAGGAGGAGGAGGGTGATGCGGATGTGTATATGTATCCGGCTGACATGCACCCGATGAGTTTAGACGAACACGAGAAGCAAAAAGATGTGCATCAATAAAAGCTGAATGGAACCGAGAACAGGTTGCAGGATTTATGAGAGGCAAAAGAAAAATAGGTAAATCTTTATACCTAATTCATTTTTTTTTCACATAATCATGTATGAAATAATGTAAATTGATTATTATTTTGCATACTGCACAGGCGCAGTCTTCAACTGTGTGATCCATCAAGACGATTCAAAGGTCACAGTTCGGGCATACTGATCCATCACGCCACTGCACCATCATTATGCCAAGCCTCCCGGTCAGAAAAACAAAAAAGCCTAAAAATATGTTCAAAGGTGGTTCAATCAAGGAAACAATGGGAATATTAATTAGCAAGTTTTTCATATATAAAAGTGTTCCACTCAAAATGATCAACCATTTTAAGAACATGATTTGCGCCAAATGCTGTGTCTGGTTTAATCAGGAGCAATATTATGTTTTAATAGTTACATTATTATCTTAAATTATTATTACAAATTTCTAACCACTAACCAACTTTCCTTAATTATTATATATAGTGATTTGGACGAACCACCATTCCATACGAAATCAAAAAAGTACTTGGAAACGAGTATGTTGAAACAAGACATGTCAACATATGCAAAGGGAGAATGGGAGACATACGATGTACAATTACGTATGACATATTAATCGCCAACTAAATTGAAAGCATTATTGTCATATTTATTCAAAAGAAAGTCATACTTTCCTTAAATCGATTGATGCACAGATAAAATTAAAGACAACAAATACATATAAGGGTTTGTCAAGGACGTTATCATGAAGGTGAGAAGCAAATGTAAATTGTAACAGATAATGGATTAGCATTAGAAAGCGAAAGTTGTTGATGAAGAAATATAACTGATTTGGACTCATAAAAAGACACTCGCATCGACACGTTCAAGACATTGGTAAAAGGAAGCATCGTTGCTCAGCTTGGATCTGAATGGTCGAAAGATAACCAACTTATTTACAATCATGGTTGGTTGGCTTGCAAAGACGCGGCTGCGTCTATGGTGGAGATATTGTGGCACATCCCGGGAGCAACAAGATTTTGCAACAAACTATATCATTCCTTGATGCCTTTCTCAAAAGAGGGTTGATTTGAAGAAAATATTTATTAGTAATGAATGGGCATCTCACAAGCTTAGCCAGATCAAAGTTGACATGAGGCTGAAAGACTCGTGTTTGGATCATGTATATTATCGGGAGTAAGGTGGGAGAGGCTAGTGTCCATCTATGAGGCACTATACAAGGTTTTCGCATTGCTGATTCGGGTTGTCCCAACCATGCCATTTGTGCAATGGAAAGGATCTTGCCAGATGAAGGCAAATTTAGATCACCAAAGCTAAAGATCGTGAAACATATCATCGCATGTATCGTTGATAGAACCTTAAGCATCCTCTTCATGCAGCAGGTAACTAATTACTATCCTCTTCGCCGATATTCACATTTAATAATATTATGTTTATATTATTTTCGCATACTAATTCTCACAACTATTGCAAAGATACTATCTAAATCCAAAATTTCAATATGACCGAGTCAAGTTGTAAACTCGAGCTACTTCAAGTCGCTCATGAGTTTTTCAAATTAGAACCTAATGGGCCGGGCAGCCTATGTGTAATTTTGGAAATGAGGTAAATTATCAGTTTCTAATTCTAATTAATCGATTCAATTTATTCAATTGATTTTTTATATTGATTGTTCGACATTGTGAATTCACAAATTATACTATTCCGTGATGCAAAAGGGATTTGCATCGGGGCAAAAGAATAGCGCCAAGATCAAAATGGTTCTGTGAGTGTTAAATTCTCATTAGAAGTAAATTATAACTATTTTATTATTATATATTAAATATAAGTAATTTTTATTATACGAATGGTGGTTTTGTATGAAAATCACGCCCAACATTAAGGATTTTCTGCCTTAAGGTTCTTTCGCAAACCGCATCATCATCCGCTTAGAAAGAAATTGAGCACATTTACCTAATTCATACTCAAACAAAGAAATCGACTTTGTTTATCCTAGGCTCCACTAGTTTTGCTATTACAACATGAAACTAAAGATCCGTGATAATGGAGGTCGAGAACGATAAAGTCGGCTGAATTTTCGATTTACTTGAAATTTCGCCTGAAGCCAGGAGGAAGACGAGAATCAACTATTCTAATGGGTTGGGACCTCTCCATTTAGACGATGAAGATGAAATCCCGATCCACGACTGTCGTAGACATGTTCGAGAAGCGTGTTACTGTCGAAATGGTTTTATCCGAAGAAGTCTATACGGATATGAATAAGACACGAGGGACCTTTATTTCAACCACTGCTATTTCGACTCCCTCTTTGATTCAAGTGTTGAACATAGTAGTAGACCAGTTTTGGCTGCAATTTCCAACTACGTGGATATGATGGTTCAAGATGTAGAGGACTAATGATGAGAAATGATAATCTGAAATGATGGTGGGGATATCGCGATCCACAACAAAGTCACCACATCCATCGAGCCCATTCACCTAAGTGAAGATGATTTCACACATGCTACACAAGATGAAGACCACGTGGTCTAGGAGAGCCGTCCAGTGTTTGGAGCCATCAGGCTTGCTTATTGTGAGGAAGACAACGAAGGATGACACCATACAATGAGGATTCGCTTGTTCGCCGCTTTGAGTCAATAAGTATTGGAACTCAATTCAAATGGACCATCAAATGAGGGCAACATATTTCCTTATACAATGAATTATGGTCAGCCTACATCCTTCAGGTTCTATTGGTGAAGAATATGGAATGATTAACAATCCTCATGATCCACATATGCCATTCCAAATTCCATATCAAATGCAAGAAGGATTTCAAACGAGCATGTGGGTGAACCCCGAATTTCCCATCCACGGAGAGGTTGTGGGAGTCAACAGATTATGCATTAAGATGTCAAGCTACACCAATATTATTGCAACACCATGTCTCGGGTATGAATATCGCCTTCATCAAGATGGAATCCCTTCACAAATAACGTGAACGAGCCATTACCTGGCCATTTTGGTTTTAAATGACTATCATGGATGTAATTTCTCGATAAATTATAATGAATATCATCTCAACAAGTGTATATTTGCTTATTTATGCATTTTTTATAATTCAACAAAGTATTTCTATGAATTTCAAAGTATTTTGTCAATTTTCCATTACCGAGTTATTTTAGTCAAAATATCCACCGATATTTTCGATACTCCGATATTTCCGTAAAATCCGGGGCCACGATATATCCGTGTTTACCGATATTTTGATCCTTGGATAAGATAGCTAAAAAAAGTTGAATAATTTATGTACATTTTTTTTCCATTGACATGCGCGCCCTTATATAGAATATACAAGATACAATAATCCTAATTCTACTAAGTACCAGAATCACTCTAGAATTATCTCACTTTCATATATACAAAAAATTATCTCCTAAACTTATGGCTATTATCATCACACTCTATAATTCTCTGATACTTTCTTAGCTCACACCCACAAAATATTTAGTGAAAAAAAAAGTGTGAGTTAAAAACTTGAGGGAGTGTTGTGAAGTTCCTTTTGATAATTCTTTCTTTGGATTTGATCATGTCTTTAAGTAATGATCATGCAAATAGGGAGCCAACAAGGAAGTTCAAAAGTCCATACAATGTGATCATGGCTATTGATGGAAATACTCCACATGATTTGGCAATTAAAAGGACTAGAAAATCAAAGAAAATCCGTGCTCCAAATTGGCTCCATAATTTCGTCAAAGGCTTGATTTGAATTGGGCTACAAGGAAGTTCAAAAGTCCATACAATGTGATTATGGCTGTTGATGGAAATACTCCATATGATTTTGGCAATTAAAAGGACTATAAAATCAAAGAAAACCCATGCTCCAAATTGGCTCCATAATTCCTTCAAAAGCTTGATTTGAATTGGGCTCTTCTTTAAAGGTTGGGTTGGCCCAAATAAACTCCTTTATAAGCTCATTGAAAGCCTCTTGAAGCTTTTTGGCCCTTGCTCTTGTGATTGGCCCAATAGACATTTGAAGCAGGTTCTTTGTGCTTTGATTCTTATCATTCCCCCCTTCCTCAAAAAGATTCGTCCTTGAATCTTAACCATAATGTTGTTGATGGCATGAAAATAAATACACATCCTCAACAAACCATCTTTTGTGGGTGCAATTAGTACATGTACACCCATGGACTATTCAACTTCTCCACATGTACATACACGTACACACATCTATCAAGACCACGTTTGTCTCACTCAAACCTTACCTCAAATCGCTTGAAATTAATTAGTGAAAGTTATAATTGCATGCTTAGTTGTTAAGAAAATGTGGGAAAATCATAAGAGTGAAACCATTTCGTATGAGCTTAATTAAGCTTTCTGGTGTATATACAACGAGGTCTTGGGTTGAGTTGTGCGTTTCTAGTTTTTTCATCTTCTATAAGAAATATTGCCAAAACTACTATTTTAAATAACCTTTTTTAGTTTATATTCAAACACTAACCAATTATCTTCAGAAGTGTTTCTAATCAAAGTGCTAGTGACAGAGATTTTCAGCTTCAACTTATGTATTAAAGTTTTATTTTTGTTTGTGAGAAAAAATTGGTTTCCAATTTACATTAGGAACACAAAAAGCTATTATATGTGGATGTATCTATTTCAAGTTGCTCATCAACATATGCTTCATTTTTCTCTTGTGTGCGTTCTTATAAAAAAATAAATAAAAAAATATGTAAAGGTAGTGAACAAAAAAGGGTGCAATCCAAAATGCGCAGTGGGGGGTGTCTGGTGTCCCTAGGTTTTAAATTTTTCTAGTAGCTTCAATTATACCGTTTTTGGTGTTTTCCTTTAGTTTCTTGTGTGTTTTAGTTTCTTTTATATGTTTTCTGTTTTTAGGTTTTTTTTTTTTCATTTTTAGTTTGTTTTTGTTTTCGGTTTAACTTGTTTTAGGATTGATTATGATGCCTATGATGAATAATGATCATACCTTCTTTCACATAAAGAAAATGAGAGATATTTAAATTTAAAGCATAATGTTGACCTTGTAGTTGACTATTTAGACAAAAGTTATTATCACTTTGAGCACAAGCCATTTACCCTTTTGGTCAATTTTCTTGGTATAGAGAAGAATTAGGTAATCATTTCATATTTTGATATCTTGAGACTTTAGAACTTGCTCAATTATATCTCAAGGAGAAATCCTAGGCAACACGATAATTAGGAAATGATATAGGCCATCCTTGGATCGATCGAGCCTTTCTAGGAAACCCTTATATTCATTGATCCTTAGTCACCCAAATTTGAGCCATATTATCCATTTTCTTTCGAGAAAAGCCAAGAATGAGCCCCTTGTCCCTTTTTGTTGAATACCCTTTAGTAAAAAAGCCCGTGTTTACCCTAACATGTTGATTTCCAATGCCACATCTCAGGAATACATGTAGTGGAATTGAGAGCTCGTTGAAGTGGGTGCGCTTGAATGGAATAAAAGGAGGTTTGGGGTAGAAAAAGAAAGAATAAATCAAGGAGGAGTATGTTTGACCTTGTAGCCTTCCTACCTTGAGCAAGTAAGTTCTTAGGGGTGTTCTACACCTAGTACCCTAAGGCCAATTGGTCTAGGAGTTACTAACCTTAAGCTCACTATTGCCTACATTAGTGGAGAGTGATATGCCAAACAAGCCTATGGAGTCTTACACACTAACCATGTGAGAGATATCCCCATTCCACTCAAGCTCATCTAATTCCATTCAAACTGCAATTGGCTAGAAGGGAAAGACTACACAGATGCACTTGAGAACTTTGATTTAGGTATGCTTAACTCCTGGTCAATCTATTATTTAAGGGCAATGGTGCCAAAAACTTGTTGCGACCGCAAGCGCACGGGTCGTACAAGTAATACAGTGGACTAAAAGTCTATATATCGATCCCACAGGGAAGGTGTAGTTCTGGTGTGGACTAAGTACCCTAACTACTCAAGAATTTCACTATTTGAGCGAAAGAGTGATTTCAAATGTTGATTATCTAAAATAAAACTAAACTAAAACAAAATAAATCCAAAATTGATTTTCAAAGATTCACAAGTGAATGGGGTGATTTTAATGAAAAGCTCTAGGAAAGGATACTAGGCCTAATCGTCTCCGTTGATGCAATTATGATTTATATTCATGAAGTGCTGGTTGAGTGAAGATGTACTTGTGTTTGTCCAAGGAAACCGGTATGAGGTTTACACTTCCGTGTCGCCCCTCAATTTCTCATACCCACTCCCTATTATCCTTTCGGTCCATCTAGGTCATGAAATGTGATACTCTTAGAGGGCAATTCTTTCCTTAGGAATCCTATTGGTCACCTCTCGGTCTATATAGTAAGACAACTCGGACTACACTCGAATTGATCACATCTCGGTCCATATGATCCTCACGTAATGTTAAGATGGAGCTTCTCCTAATAAAATACGTTTAGTGCTAGGCATTCCTAATTTCCTAAACTTCTTTGATTAGGTTAATTAGCATTCCAATTAATTAGTTCACACCTTAAGAGATTCGAGACCAGATTTTAAGGCTTAATCCAAGCATTACCAAGGATACCCTAGTATGGGGATCAAAGACCCAACTCTCAGTATGTATTAATTAATCAAAACCATAATAATCCCAAAAATTACACTAACCAACATCAAAGCACATATTCCCAAAACCATTCTAAAATTAATATAAATCAAACATTAACTTCAACAATCAACCCTAGAGGAAAGTTTAGCCACTCATTACAACCAAGAAATCCAACAAAACTATGTTTAGAATAAACATAACAATGAAAGATTAATAGAAAGAGTAAAGTTTATAGATACAAAAAAAATGGGAGATGAAATTCGTCTCAAACTCTGCTCTATAGTTGCAAGAGATCCTCTAGTAGCTAGATCTTCAAAATCAGCCAAAAACAAAGTAAAACTAAAGAAAATAAAAAACCCTAAAATTTGGTTCAAGAGCAAGAGAGGAGAAGCCCTAAGGGTATTCTTCCTCAAAGTCAGAACCCTAATCATTAGAACAATTATATTATTTATAAGCCTTGGAAAATGGGTTGATGATGGGCTCAAAAATCGAAGTTTGCTGCTCTAGTCCGTCTTTCTTCGTTCGAAAAAGGCCCGTGTCTCCATTTGATGTGTTCTTCCTTCGCCGTGGTGAAGAGTTGTTTCACCATGGCGAAGGTGGGTTGGGTGCAATGAACCAATGTTGCACTCAACAGGTTCTGCTTTGCTTGATTTCAACCATTTCTTTATTTGATCTTTCAATTAATACTTGCAAAACATCAATGAATGGGGATTAGAGCATTCTTTACAGATACTGGTGTGAATCTAGCTTTTAAGTTACATAAACACATGAAAACAAACTAAAATGCTAACAAGATTCACACTTAACACATAGTAAGTCTAAAAATTGTGTTTAATTATGGAAAATTTGATAAAACAAGAAACAAAAAATTAAAAGGAAAAATTATGTTATGGTTTGTTGGATATTTGAATTGGCTTTTTTCCTTGACAAAAATAAATATCGGAGTTGGAGAGCTAAATGGTGTCAGTAGTAGCTTCTTACTCCTTTAAGGTAGACACCCCCAACTCTGCATAGGTGTCAAGTGAGGGTCATTCTTTTTTTCTTTTTTCTTTTCATGTAGTAAACTTTGCTGGTTCATTCATATAATGTTAAACATTTAACTTGTATTATATTCTGTAGCAGCAGATTACAAAATATATACAAGCTCCATATATGGAAGTATTCAATATTTACAATGTTTACATTGTTTACAAAATTTCATATACAAAAATAGGCCAAAAGGTCTTCCAGTGGACACCTATTGATGCGTGGCCTTTGACTGCTGATGTGGATTGTAGGTCCTCTGGTTTCCTCTTCTGTACCTACACGGATGAAAACACCCGCAAGGCTTTACTACGAGCTGAATTAATACATGACGACTCTACTATGCACAACAAGAATTTCTATACAAATGCATATACTTATAACAATATATAACATTTACATATACTTATCATTTCTCATATATATACTCTTTTTCATAACAAGTTTACTCTTAATGATTTCATATACTTTTCTATGTCATTCAGATTTTACTTCTCGTTTTGTAATTATATACTATCATCGTATAGCAAGTATATGCTTTCTGATATCATGTCATATATTCAATACATGGCATTTGCATATACTTATCATTTTCTTTTATGTTTCATGTATGCATAAACCTTAGAAGTGGATAAAGGAAACTATAAGGGTCTAAGGCACAGACTCACCGTGCGAACAAGGTCTATATGGCCTCGCAAGCCGTTATCATTATGCGAGACAATGACCATCTATAAGGGCCCAAAGGCGCCGAATGACCTGCAAATCGGCCAACCTCATCAAGATGCTGCGAATTTATTTTCCAAGAGGCGCTTCCATCTATCCCCTCTACTCAAGTTCTGCGCATAATCAATGTGTATTTTATGTTCAATATATATCTCATATTCCCAAATAATTATTGTCATTCGGTAATCATATGTGATATATATATATACAATCATTTATTCATATCTTTGCATTTTTCATATTTCATTTTATATGCATGAATAACTATGATTACCATGTATGCTTATGAGTTATTTATGAATTCATAATAGGAGTTCATAATATGAATAACTATGGTTAAGGGCCTACTGTTTTTCGTGATGTATGGAACTAATATGAGTTCCAATTTTATCAAGCTATTTATGGATGGATTCTTGACTCAATGGGATTTCCATAGAGTCTAATAACACCCAAAACGGAGTTCGGAAGAATGAGCAGACCTTCTCGGGGTCGGGAGTGGGTCATAAGTAGTCAAACCCAATGAGTCGACTCGCCGAGCCGACCACCCGGCTAAGCTCGGCCTGAAACCTACTGTCCTCTACAGGAATATGAATGGAATCTTGACTCAATGGTCTTTCCATAGAGTCCAAGAACATCCGAAACGGAGTTCGGACAAAGGAGTTATAACCTTCCGGGTCGAGGTCACATACTACACCCAACAGCCGACCGACCGGGCAAGCTCCTACCCGATGCCTACTATCCTCCAAAAGAATATGAATGGAATCTTGACTCAATGGGATTTCCATTGAGTCCAAGAACACCCAAAACGGAGTTCGCATTAAAGAAGCATGACTTCAAGTCGTGAGGTCACACATAGTCACACCTGTACCGAGCCGAATTAACCGACCGAAATGACCGACTGGCCGAGCCTCTGATCGACACCTACTATCCTCCACAGGTATATGAATGGAATCTTGACTCAATGGGTTTTCCATAGAGTCCAAGAACACCCGAAACAGAGTTCGTACGAAGGAGTTATGACCTTCCGAAGTTGGAGGTCACATCGAGTCACACCCAAATTTAGCCGATTCGAACCGATCACCGAAATGACCGACCGGGCCGAGCTCGGCTTGACACCTCGGTAAAAGGACCATAACTTGGTCTACGAGGTCCGACCAGAAAATCTTAAAAGTGTAACATCAGTCATCGATGTGGCTAATTTTCCGTATGACTTACTACCAAAGTCCCTTATTTCTTACCCAAAACTAGCTCTATGGTCCCATTTAATGCGTATGATCAAAAATAGGGAAATTTTCTTGGTTCAAATTGCAACCAAACTCTTCCTAACACACATATATAGGAGCCTTAGAGCTCTTCTCAACTCAACCCTAACAAGAAATGAGTTTGGGAGTTTCCAAACCCAAACCATACACAAAATAGAGGGTTCCAAACCATGTATCTATACTTTCTATACCAAAACTAGACAAATTCCATACCTAAAACACTAGACTTCCATACTCAAATTTCTACACAATCTGTAAACATCCATACCCGCGATCTTCTTTTTCTCCTTTCCTTCTTTCTTCTTTCTTTCTCTCTCTTCTTTCTTCTTCTCCTTTCTCTCTCTTCTCTCTTATCCGTTTTCTTTACCTTCTCTTTCCAAGACAAAAATGAGATATTTATTTCGGTCTTATCCCCTTTTATTTACCTTTTCTCCTTTGCCTCCTTCACCATCCAGTCAAAGGAGGAAACTTCCTCACTCTTTCCTTCAAGCCACTTGTCTCTTCCACAATTTTCTTCCTCATTTGATTTTTTATAATATCTTTCTTTTACTACTCTTTGGTCCTCAATTTTATTTTTATTCTCAATTCAATTTATCAAAATCCTACTTTGGCATATGAACTTAATAAATTATGACCCTTGGGTCTTGAATTAGTAAATTATTAATTTACCCTTAACTTTTGTATTAATTCGGGTTCTTGTTTATTTTATTCCTAAAATATATTTTTACTTTATTATACCCTAAACATGTTATAAACTATTAGGTGAGTAATTTGGGTGTTAAACTTCCCCTCTAAAGAATTTCGGCCCTCGAATTCATACTGATTCAAGAGTCATTTGACATCAGGCTCTCATAGTTGCTTCCGCTCCCAAGCAGCTTCTTCACCGTGGTGTTAAGCATAGCACTTTCAATTAATGGTACTTGTTTGTTCAAGAATCGTTTACCTCTCGAGTTTAATGGGTCTTGCCCTCATCATATGACAAACTTCAGACTTGTATCTCAAGCAGATCGTAGTATGTGCGACGATCGAGCTTATTCAAGCATCGACACATGAAACCCATCGTAATTTGGCCAACTCGAGGGAGTGCCAATCGATAAGCCACAAGGCCAATACTGCCTTAATCTCATGGCCCTAAGGAACCTTGACTCAACTTGTCTTTCCGACCAAACCGTAGAATTTTTCCACTGGTGACAACTTTAAGAAGACTCTGTCTCCCCACTTCATATTCAATATTCCTCTTTATCTAAGATTTCAATGAAGTGCACCAAAAGTGCTATTTTGAGTCCTATTTAAGATAGGTTTTGAGTGCTTTTTGTGCACTAATCATATGAATTGAGCCAATTGACATGTGTGTCCAATTTAGCACCACTCGATTTTGTTTCAGTTTGTTTGTAATTTTATGTTTTATGGCCTTAATCATAATCAAGTTTGGTGTCGGGGACAGGTTAAATGTTAGAATTCTCTAAGATCACTCACATTTAAAATGAAGAAATGTCAAGTAGAATCGATGAAATGGAGGTCATGGATAGAGGCAATGCAGATGGCAAGGTGGTCACAGGATTTTCATATGCATCATGTGTACCGCGCGATTGCGAAAAATTTCGCAACCATAGTGAAAATTTCGCATCCTCGGCTAAATTTCGCTTATGCACAGCTTTTCGCTTGTTGAAGTAAATTTCGCTATCATAGCCGGAAGTTATCGGCAGGTATAGCGAAAATTTGAATTTTCGTTATGCCTCATATTTTCGCTATGATAGCGAAATTTCTCTATCATAGCTTAAATTCACCGTGATAGCTTAAAACCCTATGTTTTGGTTCCAAATCACCTCGCTTTTATAATTCCCATTTTGTCCCTATTTAATCATGTATTTTAGGTATTGGTATTTCACATTTTGTTGGCTATATAAGCTACCTTATAGCTTTTGTAACTTAACTTTTCATTCAAGCATTCATTCACGTAAATTTTGTTTGTGTTTACGCTTTCTTCTCTCTCTTCTTTCTCTCATTTTAGCCGCAACACCACCTTTGAGGACACATCCATGATGCTCGCTGCTTCTCAAAATCTTGAAGAGGAGGGGCATAAGCACGCTGGTTAATGGGCTAACAAGTAGGTCCCGCCTTAAATGAAAACAAACACGCATTTATGGTTCCAAACTTTCCAAACCAGGGGTTTAATGCTATTTAATGTCTTTCCTTTGGTCAATACTTGTCATGCTTTAGGGTTCGGGGCAGTACTTTAATGGTAGATGCACTCGATGATAGATGTCATTTACGAGCCATTGAAATGAGGTTAAAATGCTATGTTTTCAAATCCACTGAACACCGAATGCTCGCATATGTTTGACTCAAATAGGAGTGTTTTTAAGGGTTAGTTTTAAAGCTAAACAAAGATCCCGCTGGCCATATGACCATATATCACGGCCCTAATGCGAGGAAATAACCCGAGACACCTTCATACCCCCATTTTTACCGCTAGTGACCCAAGCCTTCAAGGTCACCATTTCACATTTCATTTTAAGTTATTTCAATAGCCTGACACCAACCTAACACTTTTGTCTTAAAACTAAAATCCAAACAAAAAGTCTCACCATTTTCAAACATGATACGAATCATTTGTGGGATGAAAACCCATCCCCGTGTTCGACCCTAGACCCCACTATATCAAGTAAGAGCTTGACTACTGTGAGCAGAGGAATATAGGATACAAATTTCATGATTCCTGATCACCCTACTCCAGGGCACGAATCAGGCATATGACTTACCGATCACTGGCAAATTTTTAACCTCCGAATAATTCTGTACTTCTATCTTCTATATCTTTTACTATGTCTAGACCAATCACTTTATGCCTTATTCAATCTGTCCAACACACGTGAGTTCTTACATTTCCTAGCCATACAAAGCTCATATGGTGTCATATCATTGCTTGACTGAACCATCAAGTATAGGCAAATTCCATCAATAGAATATCATCCAACTTCCCGAAAATTCCATGACACAACCTCGAAGCATATCTTCGAGCACTTGAATCAATCTCTCTCGACGGTCCATCTCTGGTTACGGATGGAACGTTGTAATCAAATCAACCTATACCTATAGTGATTGTAGTTCCTTCCAGAACCTTGATGTAAAACGCAGATCTCTATCTGACACACAGAGCTAACTAAGACACCATGCACCATTTAATCTCATCCACATATAAACTCGGGCCAATGATCCATAGAATAGTCAATCCCGACCTGATAAAATGGGTCGACTTGCGAGCCCATCCAGCAATCACCCGCACAATGGCCATGTTTTTGCTAGTGAGGGAACCCGACACAAAAATCCAGTAATGTTATCCCACTTCCATTGAGGAATTGGAAGGATTTAACAACCTCGTTGGCACTTGGTGTTCAGCTTTGACTGTCGACACGTCAAACACTTACACATACTCGGGCCACATCTCTTTTCATTCCTTTCCACCAAATAAAATCGCTTCAAGTTCTCGTGCATCTTATTCTCCGTAGATGCATGGTAAATACCATTATGAGCCTCAAATAAATAAGAACTTTTGTTTTAGCCTTTATCATCCGGCACACATAATCTATTCCGGAAATACAAACTCGGGCCTCTTCTCAAAACTTGGCCTCACACCATCTCTAACTATCTCAGAATCTTTCTATAGCTCTTCATCATTTTTCTCTCGCGCATCTATAATCATTTGCTTTAAAATGGGTTGCGCTTCTCTAGTTGGAGCTAACATATTCCATCATCCGCTAGTCTCCAATCATCAGATCAGAGTGACATTGCTACCACCCGTCTTTCGTTTTCTAAAGCACGGCTACTATATTAGCCTTTCCGGGAGTGGTAGTCTATGATGCGCTCATAATCCTTTTAATAACTTTAACCACCTCCGTCGCTCAAATTTAACTCTTCTAGCAAGTACTTGAGACTCTTATGATCGGTGTAAATTCTACACTTTTCCTTGTATAAGTAGCATCACCATATTTTCAAAGCAAACACTACCGCAGCCAACTCTAGGTCATGAGTAGGATAATTCTGTTCATGTGGCTACAATTGTCTGGACTCATAAACCACCACTTTCCCATCTTGCATTAACACGCATCCTAAACCAATGCATGATGCATCACTACCTGCTGCATACTCTTTTCCCCCAAGTAGGTCAGCTTGACATCGGGTGCTTCAACCAAAGATCCCAACCTGCTTCAAACCACTCACATTTGGTCTCATTCCACTCAAACTTTATTCCTTCTGGTAACTCAGAGCGAGAAGCTATGACAAAAAAGCCTCTCACAAATCTTCTATAATAACCTGCTAGGCCCAAAAACTTCTCACCTTGGTTACATTTCGAGGTGATTTCCAATTCACAACTGCTTCAATCTTAGCAGGATCAACTCTTATACCCCCGCCAGACACACAATATGGCCTAGGAATGAAACTTCCTTAGCCAAAATCACATTTGGCCGAGCTGCATATAACTTCTTTCTAACGTCTCCAAGACTATTCTCAGTGTTGTTCATGTTCTGCGGTATCCTAGAATACACCAAGATGTCATCAATAAAACCACAACAATTGATCCACATATATTCTGAAACTTATCACAAGACTATTCTCGGATGTTCTTTCTCTGACGTGTGGCAAAGTTGTTCATTCATGCATATTACAAATTTTCAATCCTTGCTTGAGAAAGTGTGCCTAAGTCATCATTATCTGATAATGATACATGCTAATTATTAAACATTTATAATCTATAAGATAGTATGCTTCTTTTAACTTATCAAATAAGACATAGTGTGCTTCTTTTTAGTAGATCATTTTTAAAATATCTTTATTTATAAGGTGGACATGATATACCTATCGTGAAGAGTCAAACAAACCAAATAGAGTTCTTTGTGAAACTTAGGCGTCAATAAATAGAATATTACAGAGGTGACTGGAACCAGACCTCTCAATTAGGCTTTGATATCATGTTGTAACTCTCTAAAAACTTAAGCTTATAGGTTGGATTTAATATGAATATCATATTTTAACAATATATAATGTTATCTAATTGTAATCTTAGTTTCTTGGATTGAAATCTAGAGATTTATAGTCTATAAGAACATATGTATGTATGTGATGATGCTTTTGGGTGGAAGCTGGGGTGGGAGCGTCTTTGGAGATTGTTGGTCGGTCCATTTGATTACGCGCATATAGGCTCCTCTGCAAACAATAAACAAAAGGTCAGTGAAGGCTCGCCCATTGCCTCTACGTTACTAGATCAGTTCTTCGAGTGGAAGAAGATGAAGTACTTAAAGATGAGTTTTGCATATATCTGCGTACCTTTCACGATGGGAATTAACATTATAATGATTGAATCATGATCATTTCCTAGTTGGATGATGACCTGAGAATAGTATCTTTCCTTGTTGGAAGTTGATGATATTTATTCCTCCCATTGGGTGAGAGATTTTCTTTCCTTATCGGGTAGTAATTAATAAGAGATTAGGTGAAGCGATAATTAGGAAATATCACCTTTCATTGGTGAGTTGGTATTTTTATCACAATTCTTTGATTACATTACCAACCTATTAGAGGGTTGGGCCCTTGTTTGGAGCACCTGTTTTGAGGGGATATCATCAGATTTAACCATAGTACTAAGTGCGACAATCCTTCTTAAAACTGTGATTTGGAAACATGTTAGGCTGTAGCCTATTATTTAAACCCATGATTGCCCCAGGGACACACCAGCTAAAGCGAGGGCGTAGGCAAGGGTGTGTGCCGACAGTGACTTTTTGCTGATGTCCCCAAGGTTGTTGATTAATATTGTTTATTAAATTGAGATGCTTGGTTCTGTGTATGCGGTATTTAATGGCCCAGGCTGTCGGGCTTTAGGGCTATTATGCCTTTTTGAGCAATTAGGCTTCAAAAGACTGAGCTACTAGGCTCCTAGGCGACAAGGTTGTCTACGATTTGTTAAGCTCTATGGCCCGAGCTATAGGGTTCTTGGCGCTCAGGCCTTCTGGGTTGTTCAGCTCACAAGCAAAGCTCAGCGGGGCTCATTGAGGCCTTCTGGTGATAGCTGCGCCAAGCGATGTTGGGCTCCACAGGCACTAAGGCCTTCTGGTGTTGGCCACGCAGGCCCGAGCTGGGGGCTCTGACGGCTGAGGCCTTCACTGGAGCTATTAAGCTGCGCCAGGCTAAGCTACTAGGATCCTGAGCCTTTGAGGCCTTCTGGTACATTAGCTGCGAAAGGCGAGCGCTCTGCAGGGTTCTTGGGCGCTCGGGGCCTTCCCGATCTGTTAAGCTGCACCAGGTGTTCACTAGGCTCCTAGGCGCGGGGCCTTCCGACTGTTAAGCTCTGGCCCGGTCTTGGGCTCCTGAGCGTTGAGGGCTCCTGGGTTGTTGAGCTCACGCAAACTAAGCTCTGAGGGCTCTTAGGCGGCGGCCTTCTGTTCTTGCTCTGCATGCCCCGGGCTGCCGGCGCGAGGCCTTCACGAGTTGTTAGGCTGCGCAGGCCCAGACTCTGGGGCTCTGGCGAGCCTTCACAGTGTAGCTCTGGCCGAAACCTCTTGGCGGCCCGAGGCCTTCTGAGCCTGTTAAGCTCTGCAAGTGTTGCTAAGGCTCACAGGCGCTAAGGTCTTCACGAGCTATTAAACACACGAATTAATTCTTGGGCTCTGGCGAGACCCTCTTGAGCTGTTAAGCTCTGCTGGCTGGTATTGGGCTCTGCTGGCGTTAGACCTCTGGTACATTAAGCTCCTCGACGAAACTCTTTGGGCTCTTGGGCGCTAAGACCCTCCTAAGTTGTTAGCTCTGCAGGCTGAGCTACTGAAACCTGGAAGCAGGCCTCACGAGATGTTGGAGTCCGTGGGCGAGCTGCGGGCTCTGGCGTGGGACCTCTCTCGAGTTAAGCTCCATGACTGACTACTTGGGCTCTGAGCGCTAAGACCCTCCCCATTATTAAGCTCCACGGGCGACTGTTGGGCTCACGGGCGCTAAGACCCTCCTGAGGTTGTTAAGCTCTGAGGCGGAATCTTTGGGCTCTGCATTCTTCAATCCCGAAGGGCATTACTCGATAACGATGGGTTTTGACTAACAGTGACAGAGTAGTTCTTTCTTAGTCGTTGGGGTCCATACTAATCTAGTTGTAGCAAAAGAAGGCGTCCATGAAGCTGAGGAGTTCATGACCATCCGTGGCGTCTACTATGAGATCAATCCGAGGTAGGGGGAAGTTATCCTTTGGGCAGGCCCTGTCGATGTTTGTGAAATCGATGCAAATCATCATATGGTTTGCTTTTTGAACAACGTTAACTTGACCATTAGGGTACTCACTTCACAGGAAAAACTCCTTCTCTTTTGCTTGACCAGAAGGAGGATTGACGTTGACACAATGGGTAATCACCCTACCCAGGACCGACCCCGCCCATGTCTTCTGTTTCTAGCGAGAATACCTCCATGTTCTCACGAGCGGATGAGAGGAGCTTAGTGCGCCGTACAGTTTAGACCCTATGTAGATGAGGTGTTCTGGCCGGTCGCCAAGCTGTACAGGCTCTAATTCTTCTGAAAGGGCAAGTCAGGTGGTTACCTCATCTTGCATGTTGAGCTCGTCCATGTAGATGTTGTCGACCGTGTTTTGCTTCATTGATTCTAAATAACATTCCCTGGCTATACGTTGGTTTCCTCGGACCATTCCTACTCAGATTCACGGTTGGAAATTTGACCATGTGATAAAGCGGAGAGGAACAGCCCTTATATGGCATTGAGAGAGGGCCTGCAGTAACATGTTGTGGCCGATGGGAGCGCTATGAGAAATCTCACGGTGTTGTAGCCTAGCATGGGGTCTCCCAAAGTGAGCACTAGTTGTCTGGGCCACCCCAGGGCGGTACTCTTTCTCCCAGGCAGCGTAGGCGGCGTTGGCGGCTCTAACTACTCCTCCTTCCAATGCCCATTTTGTCGGCGTCTGAGATGATGTCGGTCGAGCTTCCGTTATAGACCACTAAAGGACCACTGTGGATCATTTTATTGGCTAAGGCTTTTTTTTTTTATGCAAGTGGGTCGTCATGGGGATGTTGGCGGAAACCTTCCATGTCGAAGTGAAGGTTATGGTAGTATCCGGTAGGAAGTTTGGATTAAATTTATACTTCTAAGTTCCACTGGCGTCGATCTTGTAGTGGGCCTTCTGGCCAGGCTGGACTCTCCGCCTCCTGCAAACCCTCCGGTACATGGATTCTCTGGCGGGTTTGATCTTGAACTAGGGTTAGGCCCGACGGTGGTGGTGGCTGAACTCGTTCTGCCATACGAGCCATATGCTTGTTGAGATGTCGCGTCGGATTAGGTATTCAATCTTTCTTGATTGGATCTGATCATGCATTTGGTGTCCATGACCCCTATGGAACTCATAGTATTTGGTATGATCTCTTTTGGCGAGGTGAGCTTCATCTGGGATGGCCTCGAAACCTTTCATGTTATTGCCATTAGGACACGCAGCAACGGTACGGAGGGTGTATTGCGGGGTGAATACCGTTCTTTGCGGCTCGGTAGGAGTGGTCCCTGCGATCACGGCGTTCCCTCATCTTAGCATCGGGGACGCTGCGTGTTTTATTTGCTCTATTTGGGAATCTTGTCACATGCACCTACCGTAAGAAAGCGTTAATAGCGAACTTCTCATCGAAATCTCTACCTTCGGCTACTCAGCATTAAACGCTGAACATCTTATTACTCAGGGCTTTCCTAAGAGCTCGAACATGGTCGAGAAGGTGATAACTCGGCTTCTTGTACATCCTTGCTCCAATAAAGTGGGAGACAAATGTGATAGAAAGCTCTGTGAACGATGAGATGGAGGCCCGGTGAATTCACTGGTGGCAGACAGTCTTTCGGCCCTTTAGTGTGATAGTGAAGGCTCTGCATCGTACGGGGTCACGATGCTCAGGTGCGGTTATATGATTTTTGTATGTATTGAGAGATGATCTATCGGGTCTTTTGTTCAGTTGAACGTCTCGATCTGCGGCATTCTGAACTTTCTTTGGAAGAGGAAGTCACGGCACGGTTGAATGGGGGATTCGGTTTGTTGTACTAGAGCGTCCATGGAGACTGGAGCTCGGCCCTTTACTGCTTCCTTCATGTGGCTAATTTCTTGCTGGATGTTCCTGAACCTCTACTCCCATGACCGCTCCTCTGTCTCCTACTGATAAAGGATGGGCCCATCTCCTTTGTTGTTCCTACCACCGCCTCTCCTCTATTCTTGCAGTCCTCGGGAGTTGGTAAGGATCATACTCCTGGTGTGGCTAGTTTCTCCTTCTACATCCACTTCGACGGTCGGTGTTACTCTTCGGGTAATAGGGGTTTGGCACTCGGGCATGTCGTGTCTCACAGGGCGTTATATTTGCACAGTGAGGTTGTTCTAATTCTTTCGGCAAGTCTTGGTTGGTGATGCGGAGGCGCCTCCACCTCGTCCATTGTTGGGCTGCCCACGAGTTTCTAGCGCCTCGGGATCGGTATCCCACGTCGCATGCGGTCTTGCATCCTTGGAGGATTAAGTGGCTCTGTGTGTTAGAGTTGTGCCATAGTCAGCTGCGAGTCGGCTGTTTCAAAGGCTATCGGTTCCCTGACGGCACAAGCTGATGATGCTTTACGTGGGCGGGGTTGAACATGCTGGTCTTCAGGCAGTCTATTTGGTTGCACTTGCGTTGAATACAAAAATAAAAGCAAGCAGGATGGGGCTCACCCGTTGCCTCTCCGATGCCTAAGTCAATTCTTTCCGGTGGAAGAAGATCAAGCTAGCAGAATGAAGTTTTGTGCATATGTTTGTTCTTTGCAATCAGGTGACGCATTTATAATGGTGATCGTGATATTTTCTAGTTGGATGATGACCACGAGAATAGTATCTTTCCTTGTTGGAGGATGATATGATGTTCTCCGTTGGTGGGAGATTTTCTTTCCCTTATCGTGCTTCCAGGTTAATAAGGGATGATTGGTGGCGTAATTAAGAAATATCACGCTTTTCTAATTGGTGGAGGTGGGTATTTTTCGCTATCTGGTCTTTGATTATTCCAGCCTTTTGAAGGGTGACTTAGGCATGTTTGGGCTCTCTTGGGATATCATCAGGGCCGATCCGTGCTGAGCTGTAATCTTCTTAAGCGGCATTTGGGCTCGTGTTTGGGACTGCCTTCGTATTTTAAACCCATCAGTATGTATTGCATTAGTTTTAGATTCTTGGATTGGTTTGAGTTACCTCATGGTGGCACTTCTAGCTTAAGGCTGTCGACCTTGGGTGCTTTGCGACAAGAATGCGAGTGATGGGAGAATCAAGTGACAATGGCTACTTACAGAGAATTTCATGATGAGGGCATTGCAGATCAGAACATGGCGCAGATGGGTCATCAAAATTGACCTCTGATAAACCCTCACTCTAATATCTGTGCTTTAAAAGATACCATGTGATGAGGTGAATGAAAGAAAAGAACTCATTAATTTCGTTGATCACAACAAGTCTACATATTTATATACAAGAGAATCCCCAATCGAGAATATGAAGTTTTCTAACTCTTATCTATTTACATACATATGCATTACTAGAACAAATCTTAAATGACATGACTTAGAATTCTTGTGGAACATGCAGAATACTTCCTTCATTTTCTTATAAATGATTTATCGTTCTCTCTTTATGACTATTTTTTCCTTAGAAGTTTTGTTTTCTAACGCATCACTTTGCTTATTTCATGGCGTATTATGAACACCTTGTTTTCTGCTGTGATCTGTCATGTCTTATCTAATTTAATTATTTTAGATGACATAATTTATATTCCTCTACAAGGCATCAAGTGAAACAACCCGTTATATTATTTTCTTTTCATGATAATATTTTATGCCATATGATGCTTTACCTCGTGTATATTTTTTTCCTGTATGTGCAGGGTACAGGGTATGAGAAAGCAATTCAAGATCTTTTATATAATTACTTAAGCTAGTTTAATTCAGCATTAATGTATTTTTAAACTTACTTTCACAGTCTATGTTTGTTAGAGAGTCTTACTTACATATTGGTCTCTTGTGTCCTAAAGAGTAAAGACTTCAACATGTTGCACAGATTAGATTAGGTAGGTGGATGTTGTGTTGTTGTATCGTGAACATGAATCAATCAAATTTGTTTAGTGTTGAAAAGTAAGTCTTTAAGATAGAGGTGGGGTCAAGTAAATATATGGGACTTCATCTGTGAATAGTCAATTTAAATTAATGGTTTTGGATTTCATGGTTTTTATCTCTACAGTTAATTACATTGTTTGTGTTTCTGCTAATTATATTTTTAATATTATAATTATTTGAACAATACGGTGGTTGTTGATTCGCCAAAAAAAATAAAAAATAAAAAATGGTAGAAAATTATCACTGATGTGAAATCACTTCTCACTCTCAGCATGGTTTAAGGGTGTTATCAGAACATTTAAATTTCATATAGTGAAACCACTGATCAATATTTATTTTTGTTATTTTTTGATGATATATGTAAAATTGATCTCTATCACGTCATACTAATAATAGGGGTTTTGCATGCAGGGACTTCATTATTTCTTACTCTCTATTATTGAGTCCCCCATATCTTCAATTGTATTATTAGTCATATGAAGAAAAGACTCAAATGATTTTCATTAGCGCATAGCTGAGAGAGAAAACTCAAACAAAAAATAAAATTAAGTTTTATCTTGATTTATGTTTAAGTTCTCTCACAATTAGACAAAGGTATATAAATTATTCAAGACAAGTTTCTCATACACTTTTGCTTTCTGTAGGCCTTACAATCCAAATTATTCACATGTCATATCAATTTTCATCTAATATAAGTTTCGGTTACACATCTATTCCATTTTCCGGCTAAATATAGAAAACAAAGCTGTTAATCCAGTAGGGTTCACATGCCATTGAATGACTGGAAATCGCTTAGCCTCATTGTTGTACTGTAATGATAAAAAAAATCACATAATACTCCATAAACGAGTAGAAACCTAGCTAATACTAATAATATCAGTCAAAAACACTAATTAAACATTACTAGCATTTAACTCTATTTGAAACATTTAATTTGAGAAGGACAAAAAAGAACATCACCTTGATTTAAATCTATTGATTTTCTTTTCCATACAGCACTGGAAAAGTACAATAAATTACAGTTATTACCATGCCAAACAAGCTCCTGAAATACAAAGTATGTTTGCACTGTTGATGAAGGCTTTGAGATAATTTGTTCATAAAGGTAACCATACATATACATATATATTCAATAATCAATATACATCCTTTTTTTTTTCCGAACATATGTGAAGGAAGAAAAAAGTATATATCAGCTCATTGGTTTGAGGCCCCAGCAGAAATTTAATAGCTCGCCACTTTGCTCTTCATCTTGGTTACCTGGAATGGCACCAAACACCCTTCCTAGAGGCTTCATTTTCAGAGGCCACATATTGCAGCAAATGATCAAAATGTCGAGATTCTTGCGCAGGAATCCGTTGACATGGACATAAAATTTGCTGGAGAAGTTGTTGTTGGACTCCTCCCTTTTAGCACCACCTGGTCAACCCAGCAGCCTGCAACAACCTTTCCGAAGCAGCCTCCCATGACAGCTCATGTCGCGCTTCAGTTAGCTGGGCGAGTTCTTAGCTTAGAGCTTTTAATTGTCTGCTTTGACAAACCCATCACTGTCTTGGTAAGTCCCGGCAATTTCTGAACTGCTTGAAGAAGTCATTTGAGGGGTGATCAGCACTTCCTAATTTACCCATTGCCAAAGCTTCGGCTGTAGTTGTGCTTTTAGGACATCAGTCGTGCTTGGATTTACTCATTCTGTAACTGCAAAAGAAAAACTTAGTCATATACAAACCCCCAACAGATTCTCATTAATCATCTGAAAAAAATTTGAAACCTTTAGAATTGCAGCTGTTTTTGAAAGGAAATATTGTTCATAGGCTACACAGTGTAGATTGATTTCCATTTCTTTAGTCTGACTGCAGATCTATTTAACTTGATTCTTGACAGGAGGATGTAAGTACATTGAAGGGTGAAAAGAATTATATATTTCAGTAACTTCAATTAATCAAAAACATTGTATCACCAAGAATAAATAAATCAGTACAATTCTTGTGTCAGTGTCAGAATTCTATCTCATGATATTATTATTATTTTAAAAAATAAGAAAGAGAAAAGGGAATACAGGAGCTTTTCTGTTATAGAGTAGTACATGGTGATGTGGTATGCAGTGATGGTAATAACTGCAAAAATAAAAAACATTGAGAAACAAAATATAGTAGTACCCTGAATGGGTCACTATAAGTCATCCTGGCTATCATTAGTCAGAAGATGAATTCAGCACAGGTATATTCATACTGGCATGACATTTTCTGCCAGGATCAATTCAGTGCAAACAATTGTGTGGTTGAAACCACATGAAATTTCCACAAGTTTTGCATTCTCTTGGGTGTTGTGGAAGGTCAATGAGCACGGAGTTTGGAGTGTCAGTAACTGTAGTTTATGTCAAAGAAATTTATATATGCGAAGCTAAACTGGGTTATCAGCCCCCAGCTTTTGCCTGATGCATTGCAATACAAGGCAAACGCAATTTCCCTTTCTTCATTTCCATCAGAGAAACACCTAATGATTAAATTGATGTCTGGAGGTGAATAAATCATAGTGAGCTTACTCGTGAAATACTGGATCAGCATGATCACACCCGGGATAAACTCTGACATCTGTTTCCAACTTTTTGGCAGCTTCCTGAACTTGACCTGAATCCTCCCCATTGCCATATAAATCAACCTCAAGTCCAGCTAGTTCCCTTTGGTGATCATGAAGAAGTTTGAGCAGTTCCTTGTACCCTTTGCTCCACACCATTTTCCCAATATAGTAGGCACCTTTGGTGAGCCACCAGTCGCCATTCTTTTGTTGCTCTCTCTTTCAACACCAATCTGTGTTTAGGATTGACTCCATGAACATTGCAGATGATGGATAAGGAGATCTGGGTGCAGCAGATAATCTAATGCCTGCCATTGTAATACAAGTATAAACTAGTTGGAAAGTGCTTACTTGGGATCAGAAGTAAATATTTAAAATTAAAAATAAAATAAAAAATAAAAAAAGTAAAAAACTTGTAAAAAAAATGAAGATAAGAAAGCTGCCAGAGTAATAATGTGAAAGGTGCTTTCAACCATTTTAACCACCTTAATTTACTAGTTCTTCTTACCTCACATTCATTCTACCTAAGCTCCCTATTGTTTCTATCACGCAATATACCTGGGGGGACAAGATAATCTGGGCTAACATGGGAAACTAATTTGTTTCAACAAGCAACCACAGAGTGTTTAATAAGGAAATAAGAAAGAGGAAACCCAACTCAAACATATCCATATAAGTACTTTAAATTCAAATAGTTTGCCGTGGAAGTGTAATATGGTTACCACATAGATCTAAGCTATTTGCTTTGTCGTCCCTCCTATGGAACTTTTCATTGTGAGAGGAACCCCAATCCTCACAAAGTTTTTCTTGATGAATGGAATTTTCATAGTGAAAGGAAATCCAATCTTCACAGTTTTTCATTAAGCCGTAAATCCTAAAGTGATGTATATTAAATTAATAGCCAAAATATGAAAAATATGCAAGCAAAATACTTCACAATCTACCAGAGAAAAGAGAGGGGAGGGGAAGTGGTCTGGAAATCACCATGTTAAAATAATGAAATTGCAGGTGTATATGTTGAAAAAGGACTATAGCAAATTCAAATTAAATGCAGAAACTAAAATAATTTTAAACGCATCTAAATATCTTCCATGAAAACTAAAAATTCCAAGGAATATACCTTGTGGCAATAGATATCAACAACGCAATTATTTATGTATTTCAGGAGAAATGCCTGCAACCGTCCATTCTTTTCTCTTTTAACATATTCCAAATAATTGGTATGAACAATTCCCTCTCCTTCAAATGGAATTTAGTTTTCCATCTCTTCCCATGATGATACCATGTAAGATGCTCCAGGCTCCTCGAGGGACTACAACATCAGCCTCTCCATCAGGGATGGCATTTGTAATGTCTAACCACAGAATGCTCCTTTTATCTGTGGAAAACTGTGGTTAAAGTGATAACGGAGTTAGTATCATACAAACCTTGCAAATAGAAGGCCGTAAGAAAACAGTGACTAAGACAACTCATGTCCCTTGACCAAGATACAATAGCGGGTTAATATGGTTTGGGTCAAATCTTTGGGGACTGTCAGATCGTCAATTGCATTAATTTTCTTCATAAAATAAAGGAAAGAAAAGCTGGAAATAACACCACGAGTTAAAATCAAACCAAAAAATAAGGAAAGGAGAAAATTTTAAGGGTTTCTCAAATGAGCTCTTATGAACTATGTATCATAGTAGATGCAAAACAAGAAAAATCTATCACACACAAAATGCATACCTAACTGTAAAACCTATTTGGGTACTAGATCATATATATTCAGTTCCCAAAATCAGATCAAACTGATATAAATCAATGATTTATCTATTTCAAAGCTTCTTCTTCAAATTTTCATTTATTTTAAATATGTTTTAACCAGGAAGAACATGTGGTTCTTTCCACTCGAAAGTATTTGGAATTGTTCAGTCATACCAAGCGGGATTTTGTTTTGGGACGCAGCTTGGAGTGAAATCGTGACTTTAAACACGTTAGAAGAGAGGTTGAGCAATGGAAAGATAGATGCTATCCTTTTGTGGAAAGGAGGAATCCACTTATCATTTACTGGTCATGTGATATGGCATGGGGTGTGTGGCGTCTTTCATTCTCATACTATTTGTTATTGGGTTCTCCTGTCTAAAGTGAGAGGAGTACTCCTTGGTTGTGAATCTTTCACAGGGGAGGAAAAAGGTGCGTGAGCTGCTCCTCTGTCTTTGGGATGGTAATGGAAGACAGGATAGAAAGCCTTCAATAACAGGAAAATTATTTCATAGAATTAAATTGATTTTTATTAGCAATCTTCGGGCTTGGTCCTCTGTTTTCTTATCTCAAGCTCCCACTTCTTTTGTAGATTTTGTGAATTGGATTGGAACGAGTTGGGGGGCTATGGTTGTCTTGGGGTTCGGGTGGCTGTTCAGTTTTTTATTGTGTTTTCTGTTCTTTGTATAAATCCTGTATACTTTGGGGTTAGTTTTTTTTTGCACCGGTTTTTTAATTAAATTTTGCTTTCGTACTTACCGAATATATACTAGAATGTTATTGTCCAAAAGGAGCCATATTCATGCTTAATTAAGTTCCAAGATGAGGCACCAGTGTTTACCTTTTCAGGATAAAATTTTATACTGAAACCACATACAAAAGCCAGTCCTCTCCTCCGGCCACTGACGGATGTATGTCTCCTGATCAGAAAGGTGACTTGAACATAATATTGTCAGGATATACTAATTCTTGATCTTCTGGGCAACAAAGAGATACCAGGGTAACCTTGAACTCCCCACTCTTTGAAAGATGGGGCCACTGGAAGAGGCCCGACAGCAGTTCCAGTCATCCATGGAAGACTTGCAGTAGTAAATATTGCAATATGCCGTTTGCTATCCATTCATTAATCAGGTTCAACTCCAGACTATGATAATTTACCAAACGCTACCATACTTCAGGTTATCATGCTGCTGAAATTCAAGAGCCACACCTTCTCAATTGTTATATTAAAAAAAGAAAAGAAAAAAAAAAGACATGTTTTAAACTGCAATATTACATGAAGAAGGATGGATTATCAGTCAAACAATCTAATGGACGCATAATTCATTGCCAAAAATTACAATACAAGCAACCCCAAACATGAAATCAATCACAACCCTGCTATAAGCACTCCAGAAGATTCAAAATTCTCATAATAATTAAAATGATAATATTTGAGATCATGTGATTTTACTTCGACAGCTGAAACCATGTGAAGAAACTTATTTCATTATAAAAACACCAAAATGATAGTTCATATGAAGGTATAAAGCAAACGGAAAATAGGTGATTATCTGATGAATTGCAGATCAATTGGGAATAGTACCGTTGAATTTGGGGAGGATATAGATCATCAGATGCACGGAGAATCTATGAAAGAAAGCAGAGAGAAATGTTGGGAGATTAGGGCAAAAACTCAAGCGGAAGCTTCCCATGCCTTTTTGACAATCCAAGTGTAATGTGATTCATTCGAAAAACGAAATAAAAACAAGGAGGAATGTGGAAAGGCAATTTATATATAAAATTATAGAGGAATTGCTTTAAAGTAGGATAAAAACAAAAGCTATTTATAAACCTAATTTCTTACTGGCAAAATATCTGTATTTAGATAAAATTATTCTTTAATATATTAAAACCAAAAAAATATTATAAATATAACCTCTTTTAATGTATATTGAATTTTACCATCATTAAATTAGCATTTGAACAAATTTTAAAATATGTCAAGTCCAAATTTCTTACACAACTTTTATACATGTTGGACTTAATAAAAGCTATTTATAAAACTAATTTTTTACTATTATAACCTTACAATATCCATATTTTAGATAAAATTATCCTTTAATATATTAAAACCAAAAAATATTATAAAATCTATCTTTGTATATATTGAACTTTCTGATGATTAATAAGTACAGTTTTTTACACAACTTTTATATATATTGACTTAGGTTGCGTTTGTTTTTTTCACTTGAATATAACTTTTTTTGAGCTTAATACTGAATAGTACTTAATAGCGTTAAATATTAAAGTTGTTTGGTTTTAACGTTAGGCGCCAGTAGGGATGGCAGCAGGGGCCCAGTTATTTTGGGTTCGATCCGCGCCGCTCTCTTGTAAACTCAGTTGTTTAATTCCCAATCGGATTTTTAGCAGGTTTTGGTTTATTTTCTCGTCGGAGACGAGTTCGAATTATCGTTACTCTGCAGTAAAACTGAGAAAGTGAAAATTTTCAAAAATGACAAAATGTTAATAAAATAATAAATTGTCATGGGGTTCGAGCGCAGAAAATTCTCCCAGATACCGGATAACGAAGCAGATGTGGCAGTTAAATTCTTAGCGAATCTGGTAATCCATAAAAGTTTTCGGGTGTGTTCTAGGACAAGCGTTTTCCGATTTTCACGAGTTATAAGTTATCGGTGACTCCAGGGAGCAAAAAATTTTCTAATCTGAAAGTCGAAATATGGTTGGTGGTTAAAATAAAGTGGGCGAAAAGAAATAAATTGTTTCGGGGTAGAAACAGACCCTAATGAAGCAATATGAATAATATATCAAAATAATAATAATAAGCCATGCAGATTATTTTAAAAATAATTTTTATTATTTTATTTTATCTTTAATATAAATAATTATTATTATAATGTTTTTAATAAATAATTTATAAAAATTCATAATATTTTTTATTTTACGAAAAATATTAATTTTGCAAAAAGAAAATATAAAAAATTAAAATTAAAAAAATAAAACGAAAATAAAGTATGGCGGGGAGTTTGAGAATTTTACTAAATCTAAGATTACATTTAATTTTAAATAGACAGTTGGGAATTGAAAAAATAAGCAGTCGGTCGGGATAGAGGACAGCTCCGTCCCAAACCATCCGTTGTCAAATCCACACAATCTTTGTATATTCTTGCTCTTTGCTTAACTTTGTTAGGCGATGATTGAATTTTTCTTATTTTGGAAATGACTTTCTGAATAGAAAAGTAAATATTTTACTTTTTCTATTTAAATTTTTTTTTAAAAATTTTAATAATAAGTACAGTGAAATTTTAAAAAAACAAGCATTTAATCTTGAAATTATTTAACCGACATTAAGTAAAGCAGCACCTTAATCATTGTTAATTTATATTTGAATAAATTTAAAATGGGTTAAATCCGGGTTTATATGATAATTAGAGAGATAAATTTATCAAAATTATATAAAAATATCTTTTATTTTTTGGTTTAAAAAAAAACGATTAGATTTGCAAATTTTTTTCATTTTTTACCCCTCTTAAACGGTTACCCCAAAATTATAAATGTAGCACTACTTAAAAGTTAAAAGGCCTAATGCCGCATATGATGGGCCTTTAAGAGGTCCACTCCTTCAACCTATTGACTACTTTCAAATTCTAAAGCCCCATTGGCCATGATTGGTAAGCGGGACAGTGAGGGATAAAACTAATTTTTGGACAAAATTAGTGATACGACATTTGGTAGATCTTTTGGGCCCGACTAAGCCGGGGACAAGACCAGTGAATGTGAGTTATTTTTGTCTTGGTTTTTAACCTCCCAAATCAATGGAGTGCACTTGAGTAAGCGAGACAAAAATATTTTATAGTTTTTCTGAAAAATAGTGCGTAGCTATAAAATTTAAACAAAAAATTTGTCTTCTATATTATCAAATAACTAATAATAAATACATGAAATAAAAAAATAGCTTAATATATTATATATGATATAATATATTATAAAATATAATTTTAACAATATAAATTAGAATATATATTATTAAAAAAATATATTATGAATTTTATAATTATTTATTAAAAAACATTATAATAATAATTATTATGTATATTAAAGTATAAAACAAATAATAAAAAATTATTTTTAAGAGAAATATAATCGGGAGTAGGGACTTATTATTATTATTTTGGATCGTGGATTCATATTGCCATTGTTAGTTTGCCAAACCATTTCCTAAATTTCGAGATTACCGTAAAAATACCGTCTAGAATCATGACAACTTATCACCCACAAGCGGAAAAATTTCCGCTTGTCTGTAATTCGACGAAACTTTTAGGTCACTAGATTTCACGGCGAATTTAACGGTAGCCGATTCGTTTCATCATCAGATATCTAGAGAATTTTCTAAACCTGCGAACTCTTGTAATGATTTATTTTATTAACATTTTGTCGTTTTGAAAATTCCCAATTTTTTAGGTTTTCTGAGGGGAAGTATAGTAACATTATTGGATTTGAAAGAAATAAACACAAACCTATTTTGTAAAAACCGATTAAAAATTAAATTAAACCGTACCAAAATTAAGAATGAGGCTGGACGGGAATCCAAAATAATCTGTCTCGTTAATAAATCACTACGCTCACACAATATTAAAAAACAAACAACTTAATACTGATACTTTATTAAGTATTATTCGATATTAATTTAAAAAAATCTATTCGGCATTAAGTAAAAAAACAAACATACCATATGTCAGGTATGTCTCAGAAGCGTGGGATAAAAGTCGTGGTATCTATTGTACCAAGCAGACGAGTATTAAATTTGTCTCGATCTAGTAAGGCCAGGATTAGTCCCAGGTCAAGTACACAAAATTAATCCTGGCAATCCTGCGTGCGAACATGGCGGTATTGGTCGATTATGGGACTAAATCTTTACCTTTTTGACAAAAATACCCATGTTGTTATCTCTTTAAAATAATACTTTCTTATTGTTAATATATAAGATGATTAAACGATGTTTTTCTATCATGTAAATTAGATAATTAAGATATCTCATAATTTAATTAATGGCCTTAAATTTGAGTTCGGGCCTTAAAAATATAGATATGTTATATAATAAAATTTTACCATTATCTTTGTGATTAGATTAATTTAAATGTGATTTGGTTTAAAGATGTCTTTAGGAGTTTGTGCACATGGGTTAGGACTTAGGAGTCGGACAGGAAAGCGCGGAGAATGGTAGTTCGGTGATTCAACTGTAGTTTTATTATTCCCCACGAACCCCCTCTGGATTTTGCTTACATCAAACCCTAATGAATTCAATTCACAAACTTCTAAACGACCAACATTTACCCAGATTCAGAAGGTTTCTCAGTTGAAATTCACATTTACTTTCTACTTCTTCGGTATGTGTCGCGATTTCTAATTCATTCCACTCTGAACTCTGCCTCTGTAGCTGTTTGATTTGTTAAATCAGAAAGTTAAAGGAAAGTCGAATTTGGAGTTCTTTGTTTTCTTCGTCTTTGGGTGATGTATGATCAAAATCTATATCAGCTTTTGAGAAAAATGGATGAAAGTGCTTGGTTTTCTTTCTGACGCGGAAAATGAATTTTTAGTTTACTCAGATTGTATGGATTTGTTGAGAAGCTTCGTGGTGAGCAGATCGGTTCTCTTGATCAGGAGTGGAAAGAAGGGACAGTGGAAGGACGGGGTTTGGTGTTCCTTTTTCTTTTTGGTTTCAGCAGCAAATGGAGTTACTGTTTGGAATTGCATTTTGGTACTGATATAATGGATTATTTCAATCTAGGAATTAAAATCACTTGAGTTTTCTAGGAAGTATGTTTATTTATTTACTTCATTTTTGACATATAAATTGTTCGCGACGGCTGTTCTTTTTAAATTTTATTGTGTTCCTTATGTTTGGTCGGGGAGAAAATTCCTTTTTGTCTCGGTAACGGAGCTTTTTTTTTCTTGCTTTTAATTTTAAGACTCAAGGTTTGTAATCCCCCGCATATATGAAGGACTGTAAGACTCACAGTCTGTAGTTCATCCTCTAATTTATAACAACCAAGAACTGTTCTAATTTGGATCCCTTAGTGAAACCTTTTTTATTTTTTTGGTCAAAGCAATACTGAGTTTAGGTTTCACTGTGGACTAATCTTTTAATATCTACTGCATTTTATTAAAAGCTGTACAAATTCAAGTTCTTCTGTTGTCTCTTAAAAATTTAGGCTTTCTCAAGTATTTAATTTAATTTGATGCCAGTTCGAGCTTGACAAATATCAATGGGTACACAGAAGTTACTGGTTAGTTCATCAAAGTATCCTTCTTTCAGATCCTGAATCTGAGGTCGATGAAGATGATGTGGCAGATACTTCTGAGCAGATACTATACAGCCTCCTTTGATAAACTTGCAGAAAATAATCTCCAGTATGATACCATTATTTGGATGTCCATTTCATTGCTCCTTGTTTTAGCTTGGGGAGTTGGAATCATCATGTTGCTGTATCTTCCCTTCAAGAGATACGTGCTTCAAAAAGATATTTCATCCATGAAATTCGTATTTTTACACCTACTCAAATAGTCTACCAGGTGTGCATTTATTTCTTTGTTAAACCATTGTCATCTTCTCAGCTTTTCCTTTCTTATACATTTTCCCATTTTTGTAATTGTTTCACTCTCTCTAAGAATAGTTCATACCTTGTACTGCACATTTGTTTCTAACGCCCAGAATCATTTGTTTATGATCAAAGGAAAATTTGGTAAAAATCTAATTACTTATTTCACATTTTTTTCACAGGTGTCAAGACCTTCATATATTCCATTTTGGGGAGATGCGACAATAGAGACGGTACTCTGTCTCTACAGTGATTGATATTATTATTGAACAAGGTACTCAATCAAGACTTATCAATGTTTGTATAGCCTTAACTTATTTCCAACTTCTCTCTATAAACTAAATCACATTTAGTCATGATTGGAATACTTTCCTCATAAAAAGGCTAGTTGATCAGATTTTATGGTTCAATCTATTATAATTGTAGAAATTACTCTGGGTTCTTTAAGTTAGAGGAAAATTAGATGAAACTTGTTAACAAGTTATCATAAACCTCCTTGAATTTTTACAGTTAACCATAACATGCTAAACAAGTTTTTTAGTACTTACCAATAATACTTAAAGTATTGATCTCTTCTGTGCTGTTGTGGGTTGGAATTGGGTGTACTTAGGTGAAGAGGTCTCTTCTCTTATAGATTTCTTGGAGTGGATGGCCTCCATTTCAGGGCTGGTGAGGTTTTTTGTTTTCAGCCCCTTCTCTTTTGCTTTCTTGGGCTGGTTTGTATACTCCCTGTATGGTTTGCAATTTTTTGGTAATATATGCTGTGTTTATTTACCAAAAAAAAACTACTTAGGAGAGCAATTCAAAAGAGAGAGAGAGAGAGAATTGATCACTCATTTGTTACTTAAGTAAATATGAAATTTTTATTTATGGTGTTCATAGGTTGCTTGCAATCTGTTTATGGCATCCATACACTTAGAATTGAAAGCATAGCACATGGAAAAGCTGCACCTGTGGATGAACTGTGGTTCAGAGGGGTTTCAACCTGGATACAGGAAGTAAGTAATGGCACTGTGACTTGTGAGATTTTCTCATGAGATCACAGAAAACAATAGAATTCACGGCATTTGACATTCTCTGATTTTATGTTTCATGTTTTAACAATGCTATGAGGAGATGATCAGTAAATGAAAATTTCAATGGATATATTCATCAATCGATGTTTTGTAGGTCATCATAACAGAAGCTGCAAAGGTTCAGGAAGTGGTGGGATTTGAAACCTCCTGCTCTCATTGGTGAAGGGAAATATGGTTCGGATGACATCTTTGACAGAGGGACCAGCTGTTCTACTCAGATCACCATCAAAAAGTTTGAAGGTAATTATAAAGACTTACAACTTGAGGCGTCCTTCTCTGTTGGGTTTCGGTTTCCACCCCACTTTCATAGGATTCATTTACAACAATATACAAAATTTCAATATATTTGACTAATCATGCCTATACTTCGCAAATGAGCTGATGTACTACACAAAACTGAGCTTTTATTTATACATCCCTACCTGTTTCACCTTAACTCTGCCATGTTTGCTTACTCTTTGTAATTTGTATCCATTAGATGTAGTTTTACAAGCTCTTCCCTGTCCCATGTTCTTTCCTTTCATTGTATTGACTAATCATAATGATGTTTCTAATGTTTTCCATCATTTTGCAAAGGAAATCTATTTTACAAAGTATGGATTTACAACCTCCATTGCAGTATTCTTTGCTAAGGAAGGAGGAGCACTCAGGGATCAAAATATTGTAATTGTGAAATATTGGCGTATATTTTGTGAGAAATTTCAGTATTATAAGTGGAAGAGTCCCCACCTCCCAAACAAAATGAAAGACTAAATAATAAATGTGGTGGAAGATGGGTCAAACGCTCAAAGTGGAAAAAGTGCCGTAAATGACATATGCAATAATATACATGTGGAAAACAATAATGTGTGTCCTGTAATGTAATATTTGTCAATAATACACAGAACTTGAAATCGGATTTAAATTTTAGGCATCGTAATGTGATTTGTCTGCAGAGAAAAATTGCAGTTCACTTAGTGGTTAACATAAATTTTATTTAAGGCTGTAAATTATTTTTTTTTTAAAAAGCAGTAAATGTTCTCTGTTTCATTCTTTATTCTCAGCATGCATTCTCTAGAGATTAGTGTGGGATGCAAAACTGCACTTGTTAAGTGTATCGGTACTGTATATACTTAGATGTGCAGTCTTGCAACCAACTACTTCGCAAATCAGAAGGCCATTGATTAGCGCGAGCCATATTCGTCTATTTTGATGCTTTGAACTTCTTGATTTAACAAGATTCATCTAAACACCTAAAATTGATTAAGCACTGTACAGCTTCATCGAAAAGGTCTTTTCTGTAAGTCAGTAAGGAGAAGGAAGGAGGTTTTGTGGTCCTTCCCACACCGAAACTATATCAGATTTACTAAACATCAATAATATTTTCTCATTTACTGATCTGATTTTGTTATGTACTGAGTAGTTTAGTGGAATGATTTTCATACTCTCTATTAGTGATTTGTAATATCAGTGGTTTGACTGTTTAACATTCAGTTCACATTTATTCACGACGATGGATGCGACTTCGCCACCACGCACTCCAGCGGACGCAGAGGCGTGATTCCTGGTGACATACTGCTTAATAAACGGAAAATTTACTAGTAATAGTAAGGTGTCTCTTGCTCAATTCTGGAGATGATTGAGGTCTTCATGAACAGCTCAGTCCCACTTTTGCCTATAGAGTCTCAGCGATATTTGTTTGGAAAATTAAAAGAAATAAAATAAAATAAATATTGAAGGAGCAATTGTTTTCTTTACAAGCTGTCCTACTTTCTTTAACAAAGGGAAGTGTGTTCATTCTAGGTTTAAACAACATTAGAAAACTTACATAGATTCCATTTTTTAATCAAACAGATTGGATCCTTGTTAAGAACACATTCAGTGTAAATCAGTCCACACTCCAAAGTAAAGTTTATAAGAGGGAAAATGAGTGACCCATGTTTGTGATTAATTTAGTTCATATATATGTTTAAATTTATGACATTTGTCTTTTAGTTTCTAACTAACCTTGAGACCTAAATTATTTGTGTTTCATTGATTACCAGAAAATTAGTTTCTGATTGAAGTACAAGCATCACAGAAGGAAGCAGCTAAAGTGTCAAATCTTTAACTGGCGCCGATTACCAACTGGCTGCTGTTTTCAGTGAAGAACAAAACTCAGCATGTCCCCAGCTTTAGCTGCTGGGGTTGCTATTCATTTTGGAGCAGCCAGAGGGTTAAGATGAATCTGGGGTGGTGGTCAGTGATTATCACCTATTTGCACCGTGTGTGCACGTCAGCATAATATTTTGCAAACTATACTTCTTGACATTGTAACCTTTTTTGATGTATTACTTTTGTTTTTTGAGTAACTCGGAGAGAGAGAGAGAGAGAGGATAATCATAAGAACGCTCATATTTGTAAACTCTTTAAATTACTCCAATATCTTGTCGAAAACTTTGATCCGCCGGACATTTTTATCTGCAATCAAATTTTCAAGATAATATATATTTATTTAAATGCCTGGATTCCTCTCAGAGCTGGGGTTTTTACCTTATAAACGACATGTTGAGCAGGTGTTTACACTTGATCCTTCAGAAGGAGAGGTCTGTTTTCATGGCAAGAATTGTTTTTATCTATATTGAAGATGATGGGAAGCAATGATCAATTCTTAATTTATTAGCTGGAGGCTTGAGATCTTTTTGTCATTCTTGATTCTAGCTGGTGTTCCTAACGGTTCGTGATTTCACCTTACTTGACAAGAGAATGTTAATGAACAAAAATATAAAAGTTGGATGACAATCTTTTTGTTAAATCTATAGACGACTTTGGAATTAGAAAGAATAAAGCGACTTTTGAGAATAAGGGCCTGTCTCTAACTACAAGGGATCAAATCATTTTTGTTTCTTTGTGGTCATGGGTTAAAATTGTATAATGTTGATAATTTAGGTCTTTTGTTAAGGTTTTGTTGACTAGGTATAGGTGAGCATGAGTTTTGGGCTATCCACATTTTTACTCTCTTGTGTACTCTTTGCGGGAACCTTATGCCCGTTCTCATCTATATATTACTCTTTTATAAACTAGCACTTATTTCATGGATCAGAAAATAAAAATATAAAAAAGTTTGGGGACAATATTATGTGTTCCTCAATACTCATTATATTACAGATTAATTCTTAAAAAAATACCCAATTTTATATGATTATCTTAACAAAAATTCTAAGAATTAGATATAAAATATTATTAATTTTATATATTTTAAATATATTTAATTTACATTAGTATTAATTTTATGCAAGAAAAAAAAACTAACTAAAATCTAAATATTTCAATTAAAAAAAAAAAACAACCAAAATGCCTTCAATTTTTTAAAAAGAAGCAAAATCTAATGAAATTCGAATCCGTATTTTTGTTTTCAAAAATTACAGAAAAACATTCAAATGAAACTTATTATTGAAGGAAAAAAAATATATCATATATATATATATATATATATATATATATACTATATATATATGATCTTAATTTTATCAAATTTGTTAAAAACGTTTTCAATATATAGAGCTCTTAAAAAATTTCTTTTGAAACAAGGCCAGGAAAGTCCTAAAACTACAGGAGAAATCAACTTCGTGACATTTTCTGTGGAACTGAAATGAGCAGAAGGGAAATATTAATTGGTGGGAGGCAGGTGGGTGCCAGGTCAGCACATCTCTGCAAACGCCAGAGATCAGGCTCTCCGTTTCGTTTGTTGCCCACCTCCTCCTCCTCACCCTTGATTTCTGCCATTTCCTCGAGCTTTTATGTTAATTTACCAGTCAGGAAGGTTCAATATCTCACACTCCACTGGCCAGGTCCGTTTAGGTTATCAATTAGAAATTATGGATTTAATTATCTTCTATCTCTTTTTTGTCCAGATTTTATTGAGTTTTTGAATTATGGGCATCAATTGATTCATGTCTGTATTTGGGTCCCAGTGGGAAAATGTTGGAAGAGAAGTGGAGACTTTAGTGGATTCATTTATTTTGTATTGTTTCTCTTGAGTTGGGCCCGTTAGTTTAGGTTTATTTGGTTATTGAAAACGAGGAGAAAATTTACCTTTTGTTTCCGCATGTTCACGTTTGGTTCCTTGCGAAAAAGTAGAGATTGAAGATAATTGAGCTGTTGTGGGACAGTCCATAGTTTCTGGTTTTGAAGAAAGAAATTGAAATGTTGAATCTTTTGTTTTGTGCTCTTTTGGTTTTTCCGCAAAGAGAGTGTTGTATTAAGGCGCTGTGTTGGTGGAACCATATTCCTCTGGTTTGGAACATTTTAAAGTCTTATATTTCTCTTAATAAACAGACTTTACCTGAGTGTCTTAAATTTGAGACAATGAAACTTCCAAGAATTCTTTTAAGAAAAATTCTTGTACTTTATTTTCCGACAGAAGGTTGAGACAGTGAACTCAGAGCTGCTTTAAAACTTCTAATATCATTAAATTTTTAATTTCCCATATCAAATGTTTTGAATGTTGTGTTTATCCTTTTTCTTCTTGGTGTGATTTTGGTCAGGGTCTTGATGTTTCAAGTCAGAAACTCAAACTGGAGTAGCAAGGGAAAGAAAGATTACTAAAATAGTAAGTCATATTACTTGTATGAATTACAACTACACCTGTTGTTTTAAGTACCAGCCCTCATAGTGTGAATTGTGTAATATCATCACCGATCTACAGGATGGATCCTGCTGCTGCTAATAATCAATTAATATTACCTTCTTTATTGTAGTGGTTATCAAGCTTTGGTGGGAGGCAATATATTCTTCATATATCAACTGATCAAGGTGAAAGTCAGTGAGGCATTTCTTATCTTGTTTGAGGTGAGCTTGTACATACTATGAGCCTCTTTTGGGATGGATTCTTGTATTTGCTTTTGTTAGAAGTTGAAACTCAGCCTTAACACATTTTTTTCAACGAGTAATATTAGTGGTGCAAATTTTTGCTAACCTTTGACTTCATAAGCTAAAGTTGAGATTTTGCAAAAAAAAGGTTCGGATGGGGATCTTTTGAAACCATAGTTGTTGAACAAAATTAGCGCAGGCATGGATACTCTTATTGAGCTTGCTTGATTTATTCTCAAATGTCAGTCCAAACAGGGCCGTATACTAACAACTTTTCAAAATTTTCTAACCCAAATGAGTCGGGCTTAGGTAGATTAGAAGTCTGGATTGCCATCTTATGAGGCCCGTGTTTTGGGAGAAGGTGAATTTGTGTCTTGAAATCCCAGGATTCTCTTACATCTCATTTGACCCATACAAGCCATGTCAAATTTCTTTCTTTGTCATGCCACAAATTACATTACCCAAAATGGTAGAAGCCCTTGAGGTTATAACAAAGATGTCTATACCCCTAGCACTTCTATTCTACTTTGTCTTTCCGTGCTCTATTATACCCTGGTTTTTGTTTTTGTGGTACATCGTCATGTCATTGTTCCATCATGTTCTTATTTGAATTCTTTTTCTTCCAGTGCAGAAACTTTGAGTGAACAATCAACCATGCTGTACTTCTTATTCTTATCCATGGAGCATTTTCTGGTTTTTAGGATTAATCAAACCAATTAAACCTTCATTAGGGAATTCCTGTTTCAAGTACCGTTATTGCAGTTCCTTTTATCTGTATTCATTATACTTAACTTTTTCCACCTTGCTAGAGAGTTAGAACAAAGTTACATGTCATATGTTGGTGAGAGTCATACGTAGGTTTTCTTATTTCAAATTTTCCACTTTGATGCAATGTGAGATTATTTATAGAGAAATTTCCAAAAAAGATTATGAAACTTACTTTCTCTCAACTCAAATCAATGCTAAGTCAGAACAACCTCAATATGTAAACCATCTGCACATAAAGAACAGCATGGAAACCTCAAGGACACGAACTTTACTGGTGCTAAAACGAAATATTCGCATAGCTCAAAGACATAATTCCAGCATCACCAAAATTATAAAATATTCAAATCATTCCAGTCTGGCCAAAATGGATAAAATCTTTAAAATGTTTCTAAATCTGTGGGAACTACCCATTAAACTTGATCTAAGATTAGTGCAATCATTTGATTCATTTTGCTTGATGGTGTTATTTGTACTTTCCTAATATCATAGCTAGATTGACACTAATATGGCTGGCCATTCAGTTTATGAAGGGGTAAAGTCCTTCTACAAAGAAGAGGATGAAACTGTTCCTGTGAATGTTTATGGAAAATCAAAGGCAGCAGAGCAGTTTATTTCCACAATTGTAATTATGCAATTTTGAAGCAGCATCATTATTGGACCACAGACGATATCACCTGTTCCAAAGTCACTGCCAATCCAGGTGCACAGACCACCCTAGATTTTGTCTTGGCTGATTTACAAACTGAAACCCGTTGTGATCCTTTCTTATGTCTTTATAATTATGTTTTTCCTAATATATAATGGGGCTGATATAATTTAGCAAGAATCTTATGCACTAAATCATTGTTTCATAAAATTTTCAGAACCTATCACCAAAATTTTAAAATACTTGAGTGTGAAAGATGGTTCATGGTAGAATTTATTGTAAATATGGCTCCTTAGTATTAATTTCCAGAACGCAGGATTCTCATATCTCTGGATTGGAGGGCATGTTGGACTGCCTATTAGAAATTGAACCATTCAATTTATTTTATGTAGGATTTGGAATCATTATGTTCCTTGTTAGAGATAATGATTAATCGGTTGTTGAAGGCTGTTCAGCGCTCTGTTCGTCTCTGTTTTCTGTTTGCTTTCTGTTTTTGCAAGAAGTGTATTAAAGAAAGGCCGGATACATTTTCATCTCAAATAAACTCTCCATATTTCTTTCCTTCCTAACATTCATTTTCTGTGCATGATCTATTTTACAAATGTTATATTTGATTTCTAAAAAATAAGTATTTAGGAAAGGGGAAAAAAAAATACTCAGATTATATTTGGTTCAGAGGGGAAAATGAAAAAGTGGAGAAAAAAGGTTCGATCAACAAATTATTTTTCTTATATTTATTTCAGCTCTTTTTACTTATTTTCTCCATTATATAAAAATTAAATAATTTTGAAATGTATGAATTTCTAATTAATTTTAAATACATTTTATTTTCTTACACATTTTTCATTGTGAAACCAAATATCAAAAAACCATTTTCCTTAGCATTTATTTTTCTTTCCTTAGTATTTTTCTGAGACAAACATAGCTTATAGGAACACTTTTTCCATGTTTGGATTACCATGGCAAATATGAAAAACATATATATCTATATATATATAGAATTAGTTAAATCTGCAAGCAATTTTAAGTAGTGAAGGAAAAGCAAGTTAAAAAAGTTTGAAAATAATACAAAAATAATTTGTTATTTTGACATCTATTTTCTTTTCTTCATTATTTCCTTTATATTTTCTTTCCTTGTATTTCCTTAGTGCTTTCTCGAAACGATGTTGTGTGTCTATTAGCTTCTTCTTGGCAAAATTGTGTGTAAAATGCTATGGATAATAGTATCAAATTATGTTATTTCTCCTTGGTGGCTGACAGAAACCGTAATAAATTGGATACATTATTATAGACCTTAATCCAATGATCTGATCTATGCCTACTGGTGCAGTGGATTGATGGTGTCCTCTCTAAGGGAGATAAGATGGACTTCTTTTATGATGAGTTTCGCTGCCCAGTTTATGTGAAAGATGTCGTGTTCATCATACTAGCTTTAACAAACAGATGGATTGCAGGTTTGAACTTTCTACCATTTGTACTTATTTGAAATATGCAGTTGTCCATATTGAACTACGATATGTTCCTGTCAACCTTATCTTTCTTTTGGTTCTTATTATTCGTTAGTTTTGAAATGCATCTCTATTGTGAGAGAAAAGTAAAATTAAATATAAAATATGGCTCTCTTTAGGACTTGTGATGTCGCATGGCCTTTTCTTGTGCAAAAGCTTTATATTGAACGAGCAAAACCAACTTCGTGCCTTTACTTATACTATGATTGTTATCATCATCATCTTTTGGTGCTGATCTCATATCATATCTCATGTACTCCCATGTTCCTTTTCCAACCCAAAAGCATATTCCCTACATTACCTTTATGTAAAATGAACGGCTATCGTCCTAGGATGTAAGAGCATGAATATTAACTCTTACTTGGAATGATGTAATACATAAATATCTTTTTTTCCTCCTCATTTCCACTGGGTAAATGATTCTTTTTACTCCAAATCATATGCTTTAAAATGTCTCCCGTTCTACCTATATTTCATTCTTCCGTATGTTTTAACGACTGCACTAACAATGCTGGTGTTCATGGTGCTTGTTCCAGAGGGTAAGCAAATGCAGTTGATCCTCAATGCTGGCGGACCAGACAGGGTTTCTCGAGCTCAAATGGCTGAGGCTGTAGCAGATGTTAGAGGATACAGCACCACATTGATCAAACCAGTGTCTGCATCATCTGTATGTGAACTTCTGCCCATTCTCCCATTAAATTTTCGTTTACTGTAGGTTTAAATCGATCCTATTACCTCTATCGGTTTTATATCCAAAAAGAACAGTATAGTAGCCCCAGTTGATCCTAGACATTTAATTGTCACCTAGCCTTCTTGGATGAGTATCGTCGTAGATTCTTGCTTTGATAAAATAAAAAAAAAATAAAATCTTTTCCATCGGCAAACCAACAAACCCCTTTCACTTGTCAATTTATTTGGGGGGGTCTGATGGAGCTGTTGGTGATCAATGGTAATACTCATTTTTTGAGTTGACCGTGGGGTTAACTCCCCAGCTGATATATCCATGGATATAACTAAACTGATTCAGACACTTGATACTTCACCTACTTCCTTCAAAGAAGGTGTTCGCCTGATACTGGAAAGTCAATGCAGTTCTTGACTCTAGAAGAAGATGTTCTTTCTGTAATTGTTCTACAACCTGATTATTTTGTTTTATTATTGTGTTTGGCTCTGAGGAAAAGAAAAAATCCAGGAAATGCTTCCAGAGAGAGAAACAATCATTGCCAAAATAACCATTTTTATGGAAATTCAATTCATTCTCATGAAACAGGAATGCATTGCATTAGCTTGCCACTCTGAAAATCAATCTGATTATCCTGTTTTAACCATACCAGTAGAACTTCCATTTGCCAACGAAAATAGTAAATAGTTGGGTTCACTTAGTGTGAAATCTACCAAAATTCACAATGGAGCAAAACTTGAAGCCAACTCATGATAGTAAACTTTTCAAGGACATAACCCATTATTGCAGAATAGTTGGAAAATGGATTTATCTTTATCATTACAAGACCATAAATCCACATATTCAGTATTCATTCTTAAGTTGGTTCATGCAACAACTAAGAAGAACGCATCATCTAAATGTAGTAATCGTGTTCGTTCAAAAAACAAGAAACAAAATTATGAAGGAAACAAACCTGCGGTCTGAGCAAATGTCAGAAGCGGCGGATCAGGGCACGAGAAAAGCGTTATGTCCTTAAGGCCAATTTGGCCCCTCAATTTGCGCAGGATGATGGACAGTGTCTCTGGGGATCAGCGGATCTCGTTCCTCGAAGCGATGCGTAGTGGCGAAGGACCAGACCGAACTCAACCTCTGTTTGCAGAACAATCGCACACAAAGGACAATGATGATGAAGTGAGTGAAGTGAGAATATTTTATTTTTTGTTATACGAAAATGGAAAATAAATAAAGCGGGAAATTAATGCACGAACGAGACTAATATACATTCTAAATATGAACCAAACAATGTATGCATTCGAGAAAAATAGGGTGGAGCAAGACCGACCGCAGCGATGTGGGTGGGCGACTAAGCAGTAGGTCATCTCATACAAAATGGGATTTTGTGGACCCGGCGCTGAGAGGCTCATGTTTAGCCATCTCTTCCTTGTTTAGTAGATGTGGGGCCAGACTTTTTAATTCAGCTTATGAATTTTTGTGGTTCGAGTCGACACTAAATGCTACTTATAAATTGCATCCTTTGATGATTAAGATGTATCTTGTATCATGTATCATATGGAAAGAAAGTATGCTCTCTAATTACATGAAGTGGAATTAGTTAGTTGTGTGACAAAGATTGATCTTTTTCATTTTTATGCTCAATTACAAAAATTCGATCTGATGTGCTTGCATTTTTCTTAGCAAGGTTGTTGGTAAAAATGACCAGTAAAATCTTCAAACATAATCAAAATAAAGATCAATGGATGCAAGCATGTACAAACCTACTTGATTAAAGTATTTGCTTCAAGATTTGCATGTTTTTATTAGAGCAACTCTAATGGGAGTTGCCAAAAGAGATGTAAAATCTTGTGCTGACACGAGCAGTGTTATTGCCATGAATAGTGTTTTTGCTTAAATGGTAGGTGTCAAAATGGGATGTATTTTAATAATTCAATGTTTTTTATTAAAATATATAATTAAGAAACATTCGAATATAGGATGAAATATGTAAGTTGAAACGATGGCGTGATATTTATTTTGCAGCATCTGGTTCTACCAAAAGTTGTCAAATATGTCCGATAAAAGCTACAGATGACGTTTTAAATCTCAGTTGGGCAATTTTTTTGTGCACTGAGGTCTTAATTTTTTAGTAATTGGCGGGGATGACACCCCTAATAACAACTCCTGTTAGAGTTGCTTTTACCAGGAATGTATGGGGTTGTTTTGTGACAATTAAGTAACCATATACATCGCAAAAAAAATCTAGTATAACATAAACGCATTAAACACAATGATTTTTGTGACAATTAAGTACCCATATACATCGCAAAAAAAAATCTAGTATAACATAAATGCATTAAACACAATGAGCTGGATTTTCAAGTCATGTTCTTTATGTGCAAATAAGGAAGTTTATGTTCTTTCTTTTTTTTTTGTTTTTTGTTTGTTACAATCAGATTCACACTACATTGTCTTCTCGGCATTACAATGTTTTACGAATGTTAACATAATTATATATTTCTATCTAAATTTTGATATAAGTGGAACTTTGGAGATAAGTATATTTTTTCTATATTCTTATAAAACACAAAAATCAAAACAAAACTTTAATTATAATATCTTTTTTTTTTTTAAGTAATTATAATATCTTAAGTCTAAATACAATTTCATTGATTATAGCAAATATAAAAATCATTATCATAATTTTCTTAACCAATGTTCGCTAATATTTTTTATATGAATAAAATATAATAAAAATATAAATTTTGAAAACAAGCACGTGCGAGAAAATGTCCAAGTTCCCACGTGCGAGAAGAGACTAAAGAGAAGAAACAACCGTGATCCAGTTGCGAGAAATGCACTCCGTTTATCAGTGCAATTTCGAAACCCTAAATTTCTGTTTGGTCGCTGAGAAATCGAAGGAAAAGAAAAGGGAAGTTGAATATAGTAACACTGTTCCCAATTTTTTCCCACTTAAATCTTATCAGATCGCAATTTTTTTTTTCCCGTTTCTCGGCAACCAGACGGATGGCCCTACCGTTATCTATCAATCAGCTAACTAGGGTTTTGTTTTTCCGTTCTTTTTGAAGAAGGTACACCTGATCATGGGAGGAGCAGAGCACGGTCATGGAGAGGCCCATGGAGATTTCAGGACCAAGGTCTGGAGCATGACTGGTGGGCCAAACTGTAGGCCCAAACACTGGAAGAGGAACACTGCCATTGCTATGGTTGGTGTTTTTCTTATCTGCATCCCCATCGCCATGAAATCTGCTGAGCTTGAGGTTTTCGCTCTTCCTTTTTCCCATTTTGCCCTTTTTCATACTGCTGTTTTTATGTTCGTTTCTTAAATTAGTCTTTAAAGCTTGCGACCTCTAATCGTCATGCCCATGTTGAATTCCGAGTCGCCTTGAAAAGTCGGGTTCCGATTATAATCTCATAATCTGCTGTTGGTTGAGGAAAACTTTGTTGTTATTGTGGAATCCTTGGTGATAAAGTAATCAAACAACGTATTAATTAATGTACCATCCCATTCCTTTGAAATTTGAAACTCTAATTCTGTGCAACCAAGTGTAACCGTGGTTGCATACAACTAAGAAGAACTGGAGTTGGGCAAGATAAATATGTAAAAACATTAAAAAAAATTAAAATTATCTTATTGATTAAAATGAAAGAAAAGTTTTATGTGATTTCATTCTTATTCTTGTGTCTAAGCCAGAAGGACTTGCTTTTAAACCATTAAGAGTCAAGAGTAAGATTTTGGAAGGATAGGTAGTGTAGCAATGAGCCTCTGTACCTTTCTTTTCCCTCTTTGTTTCCCTTAGTCACTTCCAAGAATGGATGGGTGGAGGATGCTTGGGACTTTGATGGTGGCAGAGGTGGGTGGGTGATGGGTCCCTTATTTATCTAGGCATTTTAATGACTGGGAGATGGACGAAGTTGGCCGTTTTTTGTTGAGATCAGAAGCAAAGGGTTTCTAGGGGAGGAAGGAGGAGGATAGGATGGTTTGGTTGCTCTCACGGCCTTGAGACATTTTCAGTTAAGTTCCTTTACTCTATTTTAGGGTTTGGTGACCCTATTTTATCCCCGCTTGGCATTTGGAGATCTTGTGCCGCCTAGGTGCGGCACACATTTTTGGCAGGAAGCCTCATGGGGGAAGATCCTTAGTTTGGATCAATTTAAGAGGAGAGGTTACGTATTGGCAAATAGATGCTTCACTGGAAAAGATGTGGAGGCCCCCCTTATGTATTGACTTTACTTTTTAGTTTTCTTGAGTTTCCTCCTAAGGGTCCCTTCCATATAGTTTGGGACTCCTTGCGTTAACATGGTACTATTGTGGGTAAAACATATAAAGAAGACTTGGTTGGTTGTCATGTTGTGTATAGTTTGGATTGTTTGGAAGCAGAGGAACTCGATAGCATTTGAAGATGAGATTTTTATCAAGGGATGAATTGTTGTGTGTGTAACTTAGTAGTCTTAGTCTAGGGTGCATACGGGATATGAGATCCTTATTCCTCCATTTTCCTTTATGGAGTACAATTTTCTTACTTATCAAAAAATAATAATAAAATAAAATAAAATAAAAATCATTTGATGACAATGGTGTTACCTAATACAATTGTATCTTGCTATGGCAGTTCAGTTATCAAAAATATTTGTTCAATTGAATTATGAAATTGATTTTCTTTGTAATTTATCCCTTGACTTGGCACAATGCTAGAAAACTTTTAATACTCTTTTCTTGTTAGTTTCATTACAGGAAAGGAATAAAATGGAACGAGAAAAGGACATTTTATTCGAAAATTTAATTTCGAAATCACTTGCTTCCCATGTTGTACCTCAATAATGCACTATCCTCGTAGAGAACATGTTCCGTGTTGAAATAGGAGTTTATGTACATGCTTTTTTTGGTTTTTTTGTAAGATGGTGGGGGTGTGGAGTGTTTCTCTTTGTACCTCTTGGGTCACCTTTTCGGCGTCTCTTTTCTAATAAACTTTACTTATAAAAAATAATATTCCTTGTTGAAATGGGTGTTATTTAATATTTCACAATCCATTGTGGCTGCTTTCGTGTTTTCTGATGTTTGTAATTCCGATTTCATTTTCTTTCCACTATTTTGTATTTTTACATGTTTGAGCTTAATATGAAGATTTTATAATGCTTTTTTTCAATGACAAATTTTGTTGGGACTTGGGGTTTTTATTATTTTAAAAGAAATTTTCCTTTAGGTTTTTTTCTTGACCGACTCTTTATAGTTACCGTATTTTGAAGTTTTTAAGATTAATATGTTGATAATGCTTTTTCTTTAAAAATATTTGTTGGGTTATAATAAAATATCCAGTAAGTCCTTTAAGCTAGGGAGGCTGATGCATGAAGTCAGAAACATCAGCTGAGTCCTTTTCACTCGCGAGTCTGATATTCAATACCATCTTAGCAAAGAATTAGATGATTGATTAAATTTAGTTGAATTGGGTCAATCATCTATGTTACCAAAATGTTTTTGTCAAAACTAAATTTTTTTTTTTGATAGGTATTTTTTCTTTTTGTCCACATTGGAACTCGAACTTGGAACCTCCCATTACTCCATCTCATCCTTTTGTCAATACTAAAAATATTCTTTGCAAATCACAACAAATGAACTCTAAACAACACCCAAGACCAGGAAAAAGAACAACAAACAACAACTAAAACTGAGAAATCTTTGAAAAATCAGTGATTTCCTTCTAAAATATATTTTTTCTTTATGAGAATTACAACCTGTGATTGAAGACATGTAATGAAGAAGATAACCCCAATGAAGTCTTTGAAAAGTTTGTTAGTCCCAGTCACGATTATCTCAGAGATGTATGAAAAGAGGGAGGTGAGGGCATTTCATTATTAACCTTATCATGAGACACAACACCTTCATGGATCCCTCATCCTCCATTGGCAATGATCTGGGCTGCTAGTCTCTTATCTATCTACTTTGTCTCCATGGTGTCACTGGTGTGGGTGTGGCCTGCAGAGAAAGCTCTCTACTTTTTCAATGTAGGTTCTCCTGTGTTTGTATCCATGTCTGATAATTGGGGATTTGAACGTAGTACTAATATATTATTTTATTGTTTTAAATGCTAATGATTGGTAATAATTTTAGTTTGGTAATTGAAGGTTGAGTTGTTTTCGATTTTAATATTAAACATTTATTGAAGAATTCCAATTTTTACAGTAGTTTATTTTATTAATTTTTAATCTTATTTAATTATATTGCTATTATTCTAATTGTATAATATTATGATATTTTCATAATTTTTATTTATCTTATTTTGAATATCATCCGATATTGAGTTGGGATGCAGGGACTGACATGTCTTGGAACCCTTTGAGTCAATGACTGCAACTTTGAACCATGGTACAAGCTCCACCATTATGTGTCAATGCCACTGCTGTTGTCACCATTTGCACCACAACACCTCATTCCTGATTCCTGAATATATTGCTGCTGTTGCCACTCTTAATATAGTGCTTTTTTCCCATCACCCTGACCACCACCACCACCCAATTTTACATCGTTCGTTAAGCATTTTGGAAGTTGTTTTCTTGCTTTTGGGAGAGGATTTTTTTTATAGGTACATTTTTTTTTCTTTTTTGGTCCATATTGGGACTTGAACCTAGAATAGAACCCTTTTGCCAACTCAAGCCCATCCACTTTCTGCATGAGCCAAGCCTCAAGGGTTGCTTTAGGAGAGGATAACAAGAACATAAATCTAAAGTGGCACACTATTCTAGGAATTTATATACCGAGAAGTATAAGTTGAAGGTTTACTTTATGATATCAAGTTCTCACGAGTTAGATTTGAGAGTATTAATATTGTTTTATTAATACTTAGCTTTAACGAGCAAAATTCCAAATCACACTGCATTGGAATAGTCATGGAGTCTTCAGAACTTTGATATGAAAGTTGAAACAAAAGAGTTTCTGATTCCAAATTGACCAGGTGTGATTTGTTTCCTCATCCTTTTATCTGTTGAAAAACAACTTCAAACATTTTTTATGTGAAACTCTACAGTGCCATGTTATTCAAAGCTAAGCCAGTATTTATGCCGCATAAATGCTTTCATTGCTTACAACTGCAGGATGGAGCTGACTATGCCTCCCTTCAGTACCCAAATTTAGATGCCATTTGCCTGCCTTTCCCAACAAATTTTCTACCCTATTTTGTAGCGCAAATTATAAAGACACCTATGGATGTCTGATATTATTCTTTCCACATTTAATTTGTACATATCCTTGTTCACTTGCAAAATTTTACATTGTATGTATACTATCTGCGAGTTATAGATTTAGTGGCTATGATACAGAGCTTACAAGACTATTTTCTTGCAGCAACGGCCTCATCAACCAGGTCGTCAATTCCTTCCCCAGCTCTGGTGCAAGAATTTTTTGGGGAAACAAAGTGTGAAGCCTCAACAATCAGCTGGTTACAAACAAGTGGTGGCAGTTGGACCTCTCTATATCTTGCGGTCTGCGAAAGCATTCCTCTTATCTTTTTTATTGCAGAAATGTCAGCTGTTTTCTCACCTTGCTTTTCAATAATGCTTTTTGAAGTTTGAAATACTGTATTACCATAAATCCTACTTGAAAATGACTACAAACACCATCCCTGCTTCAGTTTCATGAAATAAAACGTTGAAGAGGACATTGCAAGTCTATGTCAAACTTATTTCTCTGTTTCAATCTTGGTGGTCTCGTAAATGTCTCTAGTTGTTGCTGCCTTCTTTGATTTACTGCAGAGGACCATTTCATTTGCCCTATATTCCTGAAATACATCCTCTCCTTCGCTCTCCATGTAGCTGCCTATAGAGGCTGACCCTTTATTTTATTTCTGGAATTAGAATAATTGTTCTGTCGAATTTATCCTGGATGTACAATATGGTCAGGCCTACGAAAATTCCCGAGCAGTTACTTGTTTCCTTTTCACCTTTGGCATTTGATAAGGATTGAACAAGAATCCTGGTAAGAAAGCAACTTGGCCTTTGGCAGAGATTTAAATTAAGGCTTTCACTAAAGTGAAAGGTTGATCTTTTGTAGTCTATGGGGAGTAATGGCTTCAGGTTCATTCCTCTTCCCCAGCTTGCTCACAAGATATGGGAATATATTCTCTTTGATTGAGTTAGAACTTAGAATGCATTGTATGGTTTTGGTCCATCTGGCCCAGCTAAAAATCATTCCTGGGGAAGGAGAATTGGCTAAAATTTGAACATTTTGTATTATATGAGTCTTGGTAGTCGCTTTCTTGATATTTTGCCTCAAGAGGAGGGGGAATGCACCATCCTGCCTGGTCATTCACACAGAATTGAGCAAAGAATCAATATAAGCCATTTTGTATTGTTTTATTTCTTCACTTGAGATTTGGCTTAATATAAGCCGTTCCACTTAAGTATGTCATAATAAGTATCATGTATCCACTCCTCTGAATGTCGTATAGTATACATAGGATGCGTATCATGTGTCATCAATGACTCAAATCTTGGCTTGTGGGGGTGAATGCTTAAAATTCGTAGGGTAAGCTAGATTTATGAGGCGAGTCAGTGAAATTAAGTTTAGTAAATGAATCTGAAAATTTTCGATTTTGTTGAGTATTTTATCCATTTTTAAAAAAATTAAAAATTTTTCGGATTTTATAATCATCCCACTTTTTAAAATGTAGTGTGATGTGATTTCTAATAAGTTATCAGCGTTGATTATTAAAACTATTTTTACTAGTCTAGGTCTTAGTCTGGAATTTATTCTCTAGGAAGGAGTAAAGTATATGTAATTATGTTAAGTTTTTTTTTATCAGGAGACTCATTTATATACAATTTAAGTATGATAAAGCTGACTTATTTCATAAGGCATGGCATAAGAAAGAGAGGTGTTTCGGGTTCGAGTCCTATTGAAGATAGTTTACTATATTGTAATTTAGATGTCTCAAAAAAAAGTTTTTATCTCACAATTAGTTCTTGCCTTTGAATCTTTATTGAAAAACTCATTATAGTTGCCTTTGGATGATCTTTTGTGGTATATGAAAGTCGTAAGCTTAGTAACAAGGAAAATGAGGTAATCAATTTAATAGTGATATCATTGATGTAAGATTGAAATAAATGTTTTGCAAGAAGTTTTATGAAATTATTATTATTGTTATTATTTTTTTGAGTAAACTGGTTAGAAGAATGAAGATAATCATTCATTCAAGTTGAAATCCATGTCTTTAACCAGTGGGGCTGAGGGCTATTTGGTGACTTCAACAATTTTTTAGTTTTTATATTTTATTTGTTTTGAGATGAAGAAGAAAGTCTAAGTGTCTAACTACGGATTTTTTTTGGCGATACAATCTGGTAATCTATGACCCATCATGTTGGGACCCTTTCTTTGAATCATATTAATATTACCAGTATTATTATTGTTATTTTTGTTGATGTCATTTGCAAATGGACTTTTTTAGATGGATTTTTTAAAATTCTAGAATGATTGGCAGACAGTGTTTAGAGTTTTTCATTTTATGTTTTTGAATAAAATAGTAATAATATTTTGTAAAATTAGTTATAGAAGTTGAAAACATGAGAGGTTGGTTAGAATTTACTGTTTTGAATAGTCTTATAAATGATGTCTTTTAAATTAAAAACATGATTAAACATATACTAATACAATATCAAAATTATTTACATTATTTTAGAATTTTAAAATTCATATTGGATTTTTATGAACTTATTCATAACATTAAAGACTTACTTTCTTTTTCACATATAAACATTTCAATTATAATGTAATAAAACTGTTTAAGGACTTGAATCCAAGACTTTTTCCCTTCTTATGCTTCTGCTTTTAAAATGTTAAACAGTCTACAAGCATGAAGGTCCCTTAAATACTTCCTCTTAAAATACTTTCTCTGTAACTCTGTTCTCATGATTGTTATTCAGCAAAATGTTATAAGATCAAAGTAGTTTGATGGGAATAGAAAGTTGGAAGTATAAGTTGGAAAATTTGACCTTTTAACAAATAAGAAAGAGTTTTGGATTAAAATAATATTTTTAAAAAAATTATAAAAAAAAAATTATTTTTGAAATTATTGCCCAATCTAATTCATATGGGCCATGTAAGCGACAATTAAACAAATATTGCTATCCTCAATAGTGGCTTTATAAAAAAATTTAAGCAAATACCGATGTCCTCGACAGCGGTTTTATCAATTTAAAAAAAATAAAAATACCGCAGTTAAAGACAATGGCTTTATCGTCGTTTAAACATATTATAACATCTTAAAATTATCATTAACAAAGTATTTTAATTTTTTAAATGATAAAGTCGCTATTGAGAATGTGACATTTACTTAAGTATTTCAAATTATAAATATTGATTTTAAAGATTACGTTTGATATCTAAAATCATAACTTTCCTAAATATATATGGTTTTTAGTTTAAATAATTTATATAAAAAAATCAAATATAAATTATAAAAATTAATCATATCTCACTTGATTCACCTATTGGTACTATTTACTCACCTTTAAGATAACTTGTTTTTGTGTTTTGGAATATTTATTGTAATAGTAATAATAATAAAATTAAAGTGAAAGTAATTCTTTCAAAAAGAATATTAATAAGATAAATATGAACAAGAATTTAAAAAGAATAATATAAAAAATCATATTCTAAAAAATTGAATTTATCTTGAATTAAACAATTTTTTAATATTTGATATTAATTATTAAAATTATTTCATTTAAAATTATATTGTCATTTTATTTTATATTATTATTTTGGTATTTTCATATTTATCTTATTAATCTTTTAAATTACTCTCACTTTAATTTTATTAATTGATAATTATCTTTAAAATATTTAAAAATACAAACATATTTAAAAATTATTATTATTATTTTAACATCAACTTATTTAAAAATTATTGAAATAAGAATAATGAGATTATAAGATTTGATAAATTAATGAGTTCAAACAAATATTTGATGAATTTTTATGATTTACTAAAGAAATTATTAATATAATTTTATGAAAATTTTAACTTCAATATGTTATCATGTTATAATGAGTTTAAAATAATTTAAAAATAATAATAATTTTAGAAAAGTATGAATATTTTGATTGTTATCTACATTATTTTCTACTTAAGGATTAAGAACAATTATTATCAATTTTATATCTATATTCATGTGAAACTCGAAACATTTCATACAAACTTGGTTTTGCTTAGTACTCTTGATGGAAAGCAAGTGATTTGGCAAAAGAGTGGCAAGCGTGTTTCCAAGATAGTCAGCGAGTGTTATCTCATAGTCGCGTCGATGGGAGAGATCAGATTTTCTATATCATCCTAGAAGATCGAATGGATTGACTTCATATGGTTGCGTTTTGCATTCAGAGAACTCCACGACGACACTCAACCCAGGTCGAGTTAAAATAAGAAGTTATAGGCCCGAAAAGTTGGAGAAGAAAAAAGGTTGTCGCGACAAATTCCAAAGTTTGTCGTTTGTCACAACAAACTCCAGAATTTGTTGCGATAATTCTGACCTAATACTCGATTTCTCGAGATCATAACATCTTTGTTTTAGCACCGGTTGGAAGCGTGTGAATATGGGTGAAAACACTTTGAATGTAGAATGCAATCATGGGGGAAATTGAACCATTTTAATCTTTCAGATAGTACAAAAAAATTAAATGCTTCCCGATGACTTCGTATTGAACAGCTGGAGTTAACTATATTTTGAAGCGTATTTGCTCGTTGTCTTCGTCCTTCTTTCCCATCAAGGATGAAAAAACCAGGATTTGAAAGAAAAATATTATGAGTTTACATGAGCCTATGAATATAAAATTGATAATAGTGTTTCTTAATCATAAGTAGAAAAATGATGAAGATAATAATTTAATATTAACAAAGTAGCATTCGATAAATAATATTATTTTAATATCAAATAGTAAATTTTTTTTTAAATATTACTATTTATAAATACTATATCATAATTGATATAATTATTTTATATAATAAATTATATAGACAAACAAATTATTTTATAGTATATACTTATATAATTTTAAACATTTTTAAATTTTCATAAATATAAAAATAATCATTTTAAGTTTTTATTAAAACAAATGTTTACAAATTATTCTATTAATTCAAAGTATTTTAAATTTTCCCATAAGCATATCAAAAAAATTAGCGTAAATCACAAATAAACCTTTAGTTTTGTTTTTGGATTAAGCTGTGAGGAGAGAAAAGGGATGCAGGAGAGCTTCCAGAGTGTTTTCTTGACGATCATAGGAGTTCATCGATCGAGATTAAATGGGGCCAAGAACAAAGTTCATCTGCTCAGCGGTATGTTGGGTATCAAAGGAGGGGTTGCTTAGAATGTCAAAGGAGGGTGCAGGAAATCAAATTTTCAGGATTAGGTATTCTTGAGGACAGTATTCGGTTTCTACTACATTTCAGAATTACAGGATTCTTCCTGCTCTAGTTTATTTCCACTTTAAGGGCTAATTTAAGGAAAATATGGGTGTAGAATTCTGGGCCTGTGTTTGAGCGAAAAATAAGGTTTTATGGCTCTTTAGGTCATGTTTGGACTAATAATCCGGTTTTATAGCTCCTTATGGGCTATTTGGGTTGAAAAATCAGGTTTTATGGCTCCTTAGGGGCTATTTGGATTGAAAAATATGGTTTATATCCCTTAGGGGCTGTTTAGATTGATTTGTTGGGTAATTGTTGGTTTTTTTGTGGCTTGGTTTGGTTGTGGTCTTTCAAAGATGTGAAAAATGATATGTGGGTGGTTAAAGGGGGAATTTCTTGATTTCCCTGAATATCATCCTTGTTTTTACTTATGGCATTCTGGACACTCTGGGTGATAGTTCTAGTTGGAATGAAACCTAAACAAAAGTTTACAAATGTCTGAAGGGCCGAGTTTAAATCTATATCTGAAACACGAAAAGAGTAAAGTTTATTTAGATATTGATTATGTCCCTCTGCGGAGTAAACATGTTGTTTGGCGGACCATATGTTAGATTATATTGATCCAAATGATATGAATCAAAATTCTACTGAAGCTAGACCTCAGGAGAGTAACTGCATGAAAAGTATAGTCCACATGTATATCTTTTGTTCCCATAAATTCACGTCAATTGAGAACACAATCGCCTGGAAACTATTAAGGATAAATCAGGAATGTTTGTGCATATCTCCTAATTTAAAAGTCCGTGGCACAGTTGCTGAGCACTGGAAACTTAAGACATAAAACGGGCATTTTTATTTAGAAGATCTTTATTGTCAGAAAAACCTCCCGTTTGGGAGTCAGAAAAATTGCCAGTTGGAGATGGACTTAGGATATGCACAGATGAGGGTAACAAAGCTGTTGCATAGTCTTTGACTGGTTTTAATATTGTTGATGTGTTGTGACACTCTATATACCACATTTTCCCTAAGGATTAAGTGTATTGTTGCTTGATGTGTACTTGCATGCTTGTTTATTGTGATTTTGAGTAAGAAATATTAATATATGTATTTCGGCTGTATTAACATTATTGCCAGATATTTGGTTGAAGTGTATTGCGTATGTCTGTTAGTCCATGATACAAAGGTGAATTCTGTATAGTTTTATATAGTCCATATGACATTCATTGCGTGGGACATGGTGCATTAACATGCAATGGCACATTGCATTGCATCATACATGAGACGAGGCGCATTTGCGGGTGTGGTGCATAGTTAGAATCTAGCACCACAATTGGCGATTTAGTAGTGGGCTGATCTGGGGTGGAATGGGGATTCAATAGTGTTGCACGATTTGTGCAAGCGGAAAACTTGGCCAATAGGAAGTAATAGCAAGAAAGTTTAGACACTTCCTCCGGTAAAGAAAGACGAGCTATGGTTTTACTGCACACTCAAACGATAAGAAAGTCAAAAGTGTAGATGGTGTATGCGGTAGATTTGGTAAGACTCAATCCGCTACCCACAAAGACATAAGGGTTTATAAATGAGAATGATCATTCGAGAAATGACATCTAAAAGTTTTAGTTTATAAAAACATGACTTTTATTTTTAAAAATGATGTTGAATGTAATCCATCAGCCACCCGATTTTATCACACATGGGCATTGCATTGTGTGGTGGGAGTCGATAAAGACTTAGGTATGGGAGTCGGTAAGGACTAGGGCATCGTGCATGAGTGAGTCTCATCTCATTTCATGGCACCAGTATGTAAATTCAACCTATGATTTATATTCCTATTTGAGTTTATGATGTGAATGTGATTATTAAGTGGTATTGCATGTGCACTTAGGTGGGAAGTAAGTCTCTATAGGAGTGCTATCTTTGGGAGTGGCTCCTATCCCAGGAAAAACATTTCAAGTGCAGAAACTTAGATTGGTGAATAGGATCTCATACGGGACGCAGGGCGAAGAAGCGTCGTGTAGCTCTTATAATTACTTTTGTAATTATTTTGTAAAATAATTTGGAACAAATTATTTTTGGCATCTTTACTAATATGTAAAGAGTTGTAATTGGGCTCATGAACTCATTTTTTGATATAGTCTTGTATTTTAACATGAATGTGTTTATTGGGCCACGGGATGATCATACATTTGATATACCAAATGTACGGGTTGAGAATTGGGTGGAAGCAAAATTACGAGGATGTACTATCGTTTTCATTAATTATGGATCGATGGATGAACCGCGGGGAAGGGGTAGCCGGGTTACACGATATCCGCGGAGTTTCCATGAGTTGGGAGTGATCAGCGGACCCCGAGATTTTGGGCGTACTTGGTATTAGAGCATAGGTATGATTACTTCACGCTTGATGGGCATGGGTCTAGAATTCATATTACATTCAACATTGTGAATCTCTATGTTTGGTGCTTAATATGCTGGTGGTTGACGTGTGTTGTGTGTTGCGTGAATTATATACATGGTAAAATGTATATGGAAAAAGATGAACACTAGGGTTAGAAAACATAACCTTAGGGGTTCGGGAAAAGAACGAACATGATAGTTCGGGATGTTGAGGTCTATTAGTGGTTGTCACATGCGCTACTAGTTGATAAGAGAAAGTTTAATCAAAGTTCATGGAGATCACCATGCCATCAGATAAGGCAATGTGACGAAATGACCCTAATTAGACTCTTAGTTTTATTACAAATAGAGTATAAGAAAAGTAAAATTTGTATTTTTTTTTTTGGAATTTAAGTGCTAAGAGTGAAAAATGATAAAACCGGAATTAATCAAAGAGTCAAGGGTAAAATGGTAATTTTTCAGATTAAGGACTTAAAGGTCATTATCTAAGAAGAGTATATGTTAAAGTAGGAATTGTGATAAGTTAGAATTTCAAATGAAAGAAAGATAAATGACTAAAATGCAAGAGCTAAGAAATAAAGTCCAAAATGTGATAAAGTCAAACATGGCTCATAAGTCAATCGGTATAAGACTAAATTTGTCTTGGAATGAGATGTTCTCATTTTTATTTTCGCTTGTTTTGGGAGCTATCAGCCATTGAAAGAATAAGTCATTTTACCGAATTGTTCAAGCAAAGGGAAGGGAAAGAAAAGATAAGAAATCAAGGTATAGAACCTATATGTATGGAATTCTTGTATGGAAAGTATGGAAACTATCAAGCCCTACTTGTTTATGGGTTGTTAGGAAAAACCTAACTTTCATTATGAAAGTGTTGTTGGTTGGTTTTTGTGGGATTTAGTGGTTTTGGTTGGTTCAAGTCAAGTTTTGGAGTTGTTTTCTTTGATGTGTTTTGGGTTTCGGTTAGAAATTTCGGGTGAAAGGAGGCAAACCTGCAATTTTTGCAAAAATCATAGGTGAGTACCGACATTGAAAGTTGAGTACCGGTACTCAAAGCTATTTTTGGTCCAGAGGATATTGAGTACCGATACTTAAAGTTGAGTATCGGTACTCAAAGTTATTTTTGGTCCAGAGGATGTTAGGTACCAGTACTCAAAGTGGTTTAAGGTCTATATAATGTCGAGCACCTGTGATTAAAGATCAGTTGAGTGCTAATATCAAGTTGAGCATAAGTACTAAAGTTGTTTTGGGTTCGTGCACTTACCTGGACACTATTTTGTTTTGTTATCTGTTATTTTCGAATGAAAGGTCAGTACATGTATACGTAGTCATCGGAAAACATTGCTTCTTGCCCCTTATTTGATGTAATGTATCAAGAATGATATAATAAGCTCACAATACATATAATCGCAAGACTCGAGAAATTCCAAATTTATGGAAATGCAAAATCAATTTACTAAAATCCAAAATTTATCTCTTCTAGATCTTGGGATGACGAACGGATTTCACTGCTGGAATCGCCTCACAACGCAGCTAACATATCGACTTCGTTGAATTCCGAGACAATGAGTTTTGTATGTTTTTCGAGGCATCGAGTTTTCTCGGAAGCCAGAAAATCCACATGTGATATCGCAAGTCACTTATAACATGCACTAATGTTACTGGTGTACTGAGAGAGAATGATGGAAATGGACGGCCGAGATAGTGCCAAGTGTCAAAACTGAGGAAAGAAGGGACATATGTCATTAATGAAAAGTTTAAATGATAATAGGACAAATTAGCAAATAGTGTCGTCTCCTACAAATGGGAAAAAGGAAGCCAAAACGTGGGAGAGGAAAGAAAATAGGATGTGCAAAGTGGGTTATGAGTTTGAATTTAGAGAGACAAGACACACCTTCTCTAGATTTATGGTGATCCATCATTTAATTGGCCAGACAGAAGGAAAAGCTCGCTTATTGCGACGCAGGGCCTACGTTATGGTCTGGTTTGAGAGTTTCATAAACCTCGTGAGGAGTTTCTCCTTACTTGAGTTTTACACTTTGTTTAAGTGTATTTCTGATGCTTGAGTTAATCGAGGCCGTGAGTGGTTGCTTGATCTACCCCAAATCTTGGGAACTATGTGCTGAATTTTAGAGCCCATGTGACAGTCCGCGGATCGCCTACGAGCTGTTTGGGTTGTTCATGGTGCAACCTATGCTATAAATGATGCTTTGATGTGTATACGGCTGGGAATGGCCATGAAATTCGTTCCCAGCGAACCGATGATCAGAGCTTGGATGCGGTGTCAAAGAATCCGGTGGTTTTACCGCTCACATGAATAGTGACACACAAATCACTTGTGTGAAATTAGGCGGTCGGCGCAATTCAAGTTGAATTGTTGTGGTTGCAATTAGCCTAATGCGTGAGCTAATTTTTGATGGCGGATTATGAAATTATGCCATACTGTTTGTGTGATTTAATTATGTGAATATATGCATGATTATATATTTACATGTGTTATTGAATTGTATTGGAATTGGCATCATGCATTCCATATGCACCGGGCACCCTAGAACGATAGAGGAGTGCATAAGGTGGTTTATCGAGAGAAAGTGGTTTCCTGAGGGTCGACTAGTGGCCACAATTACTCCAGGGCTGACGGCAATAATAATTATCTGAGGGTAGTCCATATAAAATATCAATCGTCTGAGTCGCCCAATTGATATACATCGGAGGGTAGTCCATATAAATATCAATCACCCGAGTCACCCAATCGACATATCTCAGAGGGTAGTCCACTAAATATAACATCGAGTCGGTCCATTACTTATATTCGAGGGTAGTCCACAACACAACAAATATCTTTGTTAAAAATAATGTTTCTACACGCTACTTTAAAAAGCGCTGAGGAGCTCTGAGGACTCCTGGATATGAGTCGAGGGCACGTGACATCCACAGACCACACATTTACTGAATGTTTGTTTTCATTGAGCATTGCATATGCACTTAGGTGAGAGTAGCCCATTTAGGTGATTCCACTATCGAGCATTAGCTCACCGCCGAGGAAACACATATTTTTCAGTACAAGGAGCGCAGATGAGACGCTCGCCCAAGAGGCCGAAGCTTGAGAAGAAAGCCGGTCGTGGCTTTGGTTTTATTATGTATACATACTAGGAATGTTTTTCATTTTAATATATGTTTGTATAAGAGTAATTTCTTAACTCTTGAAACTATTGTATATAGGTTGGGAATTATTAGGATGAGTATTGGCTCAGGCCTAAGTGGTCGCTTTACTCATGGATTGTTATATCGATCGTTTGACAGTTATATAATGTGTTATGTATCCCCGCAGAGCTCCCGCAGACAAAAGAGACCCGCCTTCGATTCAGGAGTAGGGCCTGCCATCGACATCTCATGAGTATTCGGGCGGTTGACAGTTGTCAACGAACCCCCGGACCGGTGTCACAATAACCCGTATGCCCGCTTAAGACCGATTAGTGAATGAATAGCACTGATCGCGCTAATGACGCTCCTGCTAGTGCTACGACACTTGCTATGCGGGCAAAACGCTTTTCACGTCGCTTCTAAGAGACTTCGCTAGTGCTACATCACTGCTTACATGGCACACGCTTTCCCGCTCGCTACTACACCCCGGGCTAGTGCTACGACTTCTAATACGGTATGCATCGCCCCGTTTGGTGCTTCGCACCTTGTTCATCAAGTTAAAATTGTATACCTTTGGGTACCTAATATTGTGTTGTCCCTCTCATTCATTATTTCTGGTATATACAGTAAAACATTTATATGATAAGAATCTGAATAATGAACCCTAAGAAAGTAAAGTAATCAACTCTGATTCTATGACATAATTCAGTTATGCTCTGTAATGTACCTACGGGTACCCTTTGTACAAGATTTATGTTCTAAACTCCTACGGGAGATATAAAAACCTTGTTATAAGAATTATGCTATATGAAAATTCTGTGATAAGAATTAGGTTATATCGTGAAACCTATTGATACGCAGCATTAGCGTTATATGTATCTTGTAATCAGGACCACTTCAAGTGGTCATATTCCATGTTTCCCACTAAGCTATAAGCTTTAGCACGTGTTTTGCATCCGTGCAGGTACAAAAAGAGGACATCGTGAGACATTCCACATACAATGTAGGCCAAATACAAGAATAGGAGTCAACCCGATGGTGGTTTTGATTTTTGGTTTCAAACAAAATGTAAAAGTTTTTGAGGCTGAGTGGAATTTGTGTATACAAGTAAATGGGACTCGTGCATGTATATTCGTGGATATTTAACAATTTATCATGGTGGTTGTATTACAAGTTGTATTCCGTTATGAAATGATATTGAAACGGGCCCACCAATGTCCGAAAATCAGGTTAAGGAGTCCCAATCCCGTGTCGTGCCCCCTCTCTTCGCCCAGGCTAGAGGGCGAATCCCAAGTATGGTGGGATTGGGTCAAAGCCTCTAGGAACTTTGAGGCAATGACATGGGAAGAGTTTTGTGAGCTCTTCATGGGCAAGTATTTCGTCTCGCTTCGACATGCAAAGCTCGAGTTCCTTTAGAAATGAAACAAGGAACGATGACACGCTCAACACGCGACTAAGTTCATTGAATTAAACGCTTTTCCTTGATGATTACATGGCCAGCGTACATGGCCAAAGTGAGAAAAATTTGAGGACAAAGAAATTGTCCATCCGGGTAAAATTGTGGGACTCCTCCTACAAGATATGGACTTGATGGTCAAGACAAATGGCGCTATCGAGAGGGAGGCGGACGACTAACTGAGCATCCGTGATGCAGCGCCGGCGTGTAAGAGGAAGGCAGCCAACCTTATTCTTCTAGTTCAAGGTGAAGAAGCAAAGGACTTCTACTTTATAAAAGTTTTTAGTATTGTAAGGCCAACGCTATCGTGGCTAAGGCTAAGGTCAATATCCAAGATAAGGTATTTTAGGCTACTAGTCACAGGCAGGAGAGGACATGTTTCTATCACACACCCTGACACAGAAACGGGATTGTCCTTAGAGGCAGGATCCCAGAGTTATGGGACACCCTAGTCCCAAATTAAATGTGTGACATTCAATTCTATTGTTCCTTCACTCCCACCATGGCCAAGGAAACCGTAATTAGTCCTGGGGGAGCACGGCGCACAGCCTCACTATTTAACAATTGTGCCTGGAGCAGCTGTGCATGTGAGCCTGAGGTCGAGGCGAGGCTCACAAGCCAAGACTTCGGGACCTGTGGAGCGTCTACGCCATCACACCTCAAAGCTGAGCTTGTAGATAAGCTCTGGCCATTCAGTACATTTCTACTCTCTCGCCACGGGAAGAGTGTCGTTTCGATTGCGCATCTCATTCTTTCTTCTACTGCATCATGTGTGAAAGATTTGGGCTTAGAGGTTGAAACTTTGGACGTTGCATGTGAGTTCTCCCTTAGGAACTAGGGTGAGAGTTGATCAAATGTGTCGGGATTGTGAGTTAGAGAGAGACTTCGTGTGGATTCTACTCATGGACCTTGGGGTCATGGACATGTTTGAGTTGTTTGATGTCATCCTCGATGGATCGGTTGACTCGTGACATCAAAGTCGTCATTGGATTGTAATCAGAGAGTATATCGCTTCACGGCGGATGTTTGTGTTATGTTTCAAGGATAAGCACGATGCTTTACCCTGCCGTGTACGATTCTGCATGCCCGGCACATGGGCTTCACAGCAAGCCTCAGCCTTAAGACGAGGCAAGACAAGAGTTGGGTCTACCTAGGGTGGTTTGCGAGTATGAGGATATTTTTCTGGATGAACTACTAGGATTACCTCCGCAGAGGGATGTAGACTTCACTATTGAGTTGCACCATGGTACATCACCTATTTATATGACTCGGCAAACGGCACCTACTCGTGGTGAACTCAAAGTCCAACTACGTGGAATTGTTGGAAATGGGTTTCTGATAGATCGAAAGCACTTCACCTCGAAAGCCCTGGTTGTTTGCCAAGAAGAAGGACAAGACCCTTCGACTATGCACATGCATTTTGCTGTAGGGTTGAATAGGGTTACTATCAAGAATAGGCACCCTTTGCCGAGGATTGATGATTTATTTGATCAGTTGAGAGGGGCGTGAGTTTACACCAAGATAGACCTCAGCACTTGTTACCATTAGTTGAGAGTTAGGGAGGCAAATATCCATAAGACGGTGTTTAGAATGCGATATGGACATTTCGAGTTCACAGTAATGCCATTCGGATTGACGAATGCTCCAGCGGCATTCATGGATCTCATGCATAAGGTATTCCAACCCTACCTAGATCGGTTCGTTGTGGTCTTCGTTGACGACATCTTGATCTACTCCAAATTTGAGGAGGGGCATGAGGGTCACTTGAGGGTTGTTCTCCAATTCGAGACTCACCATCACTATTCCAAATTCGTGAAGCGTGAATTTCGCTTACCGAGGGGTGAGTGATTCTTAGGATATATCGGACAAGATTGGAGGTAGTTAGCGAAATGAGATCAAGTCGGGTCTTCTAGATAATGTGAGTTTTCCTTAGGATTGCTGTGGTATTACAGAGGTTCATCGAGACTTCTCTCCCGATTAGTCGCATGATGAGATCGAATTTAAGGAGGTCAAGTTTGAGTGGAATGACTCTCAGTGTGGGATAGTGGCATTCAGAATTAAAAAGGAGGCTTACTCAACTCCTATTCCGATAGTCCCGTAAAGGGGACAAGAGGTAATACGTTAAAATAGGATGCCTCTAAGGACTGACGGATATAGCTTTGATACCGAGGGAAGTGGCTTACTGGGCTCTCACACACAGTTAAAGAACCACAAACAAAGTTACTCTACACATGACATGGAGTTGGTGACCATTGTCTTTGTCTTAAAGGCTTGGCACCATTCATAATGAGTAGTTTGAGGTGTTTTCTCACTCACAAGAGTCTCAAGTACATTTTTACACGTCGACCTTTCAACATGAGGGGCAAATTCTAAGGTGATGGAGTATCTAAAGGATTATGACTTCACTTTTTGTAATACCATCCTTTGGCCAAAGTAAACGCATGGCCGATGTACTACCGGAAGTCATAGTAATCGCTAATGTGGTTTCCCGGGAGTGGCGATGCTTGAGTCTCAGGATACTTCGTCGTATTTCACAAGGGCTCTCTCTGCTCAAGGTATTCTGGGGGAGTTTAGTGGTTACTTTCCTATCGAGTAGAGCGGATCGTCCCAAGGACATGACACCGAGATATTGTCCATCGTGACCGTATGGTCTGGATACAGTGACGAAGGACTCGCCACTACATAAATGGTAGTCTCTGATAGGGGACGTGGTGGTTCCCGCCGACGCTTCGAGAGAGGTGAGATCCTCAAGGAGTTCCATTGCTCGCTTTGTCGCAGATTCAGTGGCACTAAGATGTACCATAATCTCGTCACAGATACCGGGAGTGGGACGAAGAAACACGGCTGGGATTGGTCTGGCCGGTCTCACGTATCGCCAGGAAGACTAAGCACTAGAGGCCAACAGGATTACTCCAGCCCTTAGAGGTAGCTGGGTGGAAGTGGGAGCATATTACGATGGATTACTCCAGAGGCCGTCGATATTAGAATTTTTTTTTTATAGGTTTCATTTTTCAATAAAATGTCTAAGGCAGTACCGCCTAGAATTGCTGTTGTTTAGACTGAAATTGCTACCGGTTTTTCTATTTTAAAATACTTGATAAAAATGCAAAGCTTGGTCTAAAAGATAAATTGTCAACAAGTGCACAGGTCAGATAAGAATAAAGTGGACTGTTAAGTCCGAGTTATCGTTCCCGCAGAGATCGATAAGAAAATCTATAGATCAACTACCCCTATTACTCAGGGTCCTCACTATTTGAACTTCGATATCTAAAGATGGAAATTAAAACTAAAACTGAAATGCAGAAACTGAAAGAACAAAATCTAAATCTGAAAACAGTATAAATAAACTAAAATAACATAATTGCTAAGATGTAATCCTAACACTGGAAATGGGATCAGTGATCTAGCAGGTTCTTTTAAAAAAGGTATTTGTTATGGGTTTGAATCCTAAACTTGTTCAAGAACAAGGTAGTATAGCTTGGATTCATCCATACACTATACATTTCACTATCTAACACATCATATCCCTTTCGGGACAAATGGGTTTAAGTAGCTACTTGTATCTCTTTAAGACTTTGTTGTTTTTCTTTTCCAATTCTTCACAACCATTTCTGAGAACTGAAGTCTACTTGCCCCCTTAGACAGGATAACACAAGCCTCCTTCAAAGTAATCGATACCACAATCTGCAAGTTGAGCAGAATTCTCCCTCTCCTTGATTAGAATCTTAGCTAACACAGGATCGAGATTGTTCTACCGAACTGAGACAATGCCTCTAAACTTTAAAATAATACATCATCCAACTAATCCTTACACCATGAGTAAATTAGTGATCCATCAAAGTAATCATTTAAAGTTCATTAGTTCCATAATATTAGTCTAACATACTCCCAAGTAACTGCTCCATACTCTTAGGAATCTCCATCTCTGTGTCACTCAGAGGGCCTCCTGGAAATCAAAGTAAGATACAACCATTTTCTGGGTACAAGCTACAAATATTAAGAACAACCCACTACATGAACAATACCGATTAAATCAATCCAGTTCTCAAAACCCAAAACAATCATTTCAATGTTACAAATCATGACCAAAACACCTAGCCCCTTCCTAGTAAGAACTTAGCCTTCCATAACTGGACTACAACTATCAATGACTAAATGATCATGCAAATTCATTGAAACTGCAATCGAATTGAAGAAAAAGAGAATTCCTATTAAATTTTAAGAAAACCTTGAAGTTAAGACATAAATGAAACTAAATATTCATTGATCTCACATCAAGATTACAACTTAGATCCTTTATTACAGTTCTATGGAAAGGAAAATAAAAGAAATTACAAGAAGAAAAGAAAAGAAAATGAAATACAAATATTCCAATTTCTACTCTACTACTACTCTTCCTAAAAATGGCGGCTTTCCTTGTTTTTCGCTTCGTCGCCCTCCCTTACTTTTCTATTTATGCCCTAAATATTTCTATTTATAGGCTCATTAATGATGTTGGGATGAAAATCGAGGTTGATGATGTGGGTTTTCAGTGCTCAAATTATCGCTTTTGTCGCCACATTGTTATTCACGCTGTAGACACAGCGCCTTGTCTGTCAGAGGCTCACAAGGCGGAATTTGTTGTAATATAAGATGGCATAATCTTGAGTCTTTGTCAGAATGTTGTTTTGTAAGATCACGACAAAGCCTCCGCCTCATTCTCAATTATGTCGCGACCTAGTTTCATGCCCGCACTGGAGCATCCTTTTAAATGTTTGTCGCAACATAAAAATCCTTGTTGTGACAAACTCAACATAGCTTGATTGCCAACTTTGTCGCAACAAAGTTTTCTTGTGTCGCGACACAATTTCTTCCTTATGCACTTTTTATGTCGCGACAATCAATTTCTATGTCGCGACATAGTTCTCAAATTTTTAGTTTTTGTCTTATGTCTTAATAAACAATTTCTATGTTGCAAAGATACTCGGGGCCTCTCACTTGGATTTTATGTCGTGACATACTTTTAACTCTTTTTCTCTAACTATGTCGCTACAAACTTCGAAAATGTCGCAACATTCTACAGTTCTCTTCCATGGGCTCTTCTCAAAATATGTCGCGACATAAAAAGGAATTTGGTCGTGGATATTCTTCATTGTTCTTCTAGGTCGCTCAATTGTTGCGCGTAAATATCGGTCATTTTCATTGCCGTGACAAAATTTCTATTGTCGCAACAAAGTTTCTTAATGTCGCAACAAAGTTTAGTAGAATTCCTAGGCAGTTCTCTTCAGTATTGTCGCGACATAAAATTCTTATGTCGCGACATGTTCGTTGTCTTCCTAGTACCGCGGTCACGATAAACAATAAATGTCGGGATGCACCCTTTGTTTACAAAGGAATTCTACTAAATCTTTGTTGCCACAGAAAACCTATTATTGCGATAATCCTCTAGCCATTTGCTCATTTCTTTGTCGCGACAATTTTTCGTTTTGTCACCACACAGCCACACTTCCTCATTTTAGCCAAATTTGTTGTCGCTTCTTTTAGCCTTTATTTGTCGTTTTTTTCGCTTGTCACTTCTTTTCTAAATTCTATAAACACAAATTTGGGTGAATTCTCATAATTTGGCATTTAAATTGGACATTAAGCCTTAAAATATTCATGAAAACTGGGCTTTAAATTAGATGAGTTTTAGACTCATCAAATTCTCCAAAACTTAAGGTTTTGCTTGTCCTCAATCAAAGAAAAGAAAGAAGTTGCTTGTCCCCAAGCAATGGAAGAGAAGAGTTCATTCACCTTTTATTTTTAACAAAAACTGAGTAACTCAAGTTTGCTAAGGGTACGTGGATATGTGTCTCAAGAATCTACGAGAATTAAGAATATGGAAAATATGACGAGATAATTTATTTATTTTTAATAGTGAATTAATCTCACAGACAAATTTAGACCGTGGTTCTCATTTGTGTGTGTGTGTGGCCTTCCCTTATCCAATCAATTTGGTGTTTGATGAGTTTGTGAGAACTGAGATAAATACGCTGGATCTCCTAAGATAATATATTTAAAGTTCCACAGTTTGTCGCCTTATCACTTTCCACTAATGTGCACACACAACTCTCAAGATCAAGTAGGTCTTTATAGGCTTGTAATGCAAGGCTTGGGTAAGGGGTAGTTGAGTAGTTAATTTAGGCTAAAACTTACCCAAACATATATTTTTTTTTGCATTGACAGCTCCTACTCCATCCTGATTTTTACCATCAACACAGTAACACTCTCAAGCACCCCAAAATCTGTTTAAGTGCATCATTCCATACTCCTCATATCACATTTCTACACAAATTCTGCATTCTTTTAGCAAACACCAAGAAGCATTTTTCTTCAAGACAAGGTTATTAAAGGAGTGCAATGTCAAAACCCCCTTAAGATTTCTACAAACCCCAGCGAGTTTTAAATCAAGAGCTCTGCACTAGCTTAGCCTAGTGGTACCAGCAAGTGTTAGTAATAAGGTTTCAGGCCTATTGTATGACATGGTATTTTGACTATTTATGAGAATTTATTATTAAGTGATGATTTTGCATGTTTATTATATATAATGTCCTTGAATAATATTATTAATTATTCTAAATGTTCCTAATCGTTATTGTTATGGAAATAATAATTAATTAAGATTAGTATAAAGTTTGATTGATATTCATGGATGAATATGTGTACATGAGATACAAATCAAATTTATATCTATTTGTTGAGAACAAATATTGATGCACTGGCCTCGGTGATTAATATGGCACGGATCAAGCTCATAAGTTAATCTCTAATAATAGTGTCATTAAATCCTTTGACCTCGAGATCGCTTATAGTTCCTTAACACAAGGAATACTGTTTTGATATAACGTTGTCTTTAATCTGATGACTATAAAGGTTATACTTGAACATAATAAGAATTATGTAGCGAGATGAGCGATTAAGATGGAATTTGTCCCTCTTATTATAAGAAAGATATCTCTGGTCCTCTCGACAATCTGAGATCGAGAAATGCATACGCTCAAATGAATTAATGGAGACTCAATGCCACTCATTAGTCATTTAATCACTCTCGAGTAATCAAAAGATAACGATATAAGGTCGACTTACTGATGCAAGTATATCTCATCAAGATATCATGAGACAAAAGGACAGGTCATTAGCTATATTAAGGTTTTGTCTCTGATCATGAGCCTTTCATTTAACCCGTGTGAGTCATACTGTCTGCCAGAGGCCACTTAGCGATCAGAGGATCAAATGTGATTTAGGCCTACTGCCAATGTTAATTAAACCTATAGGGTAGCACAATAAGAACAAATAATAACGGTTATGGTTTTCTGTTCGTGAGTAATTTAAAATGATGAGATTATTTTAAATTACAAATAACAATTAGTTGCTATTTAAATTCAAATTTTTAATTTGAGAAGTTTACATTCAGATTTAAATTATAACAAATAATTAATTTGTTATATATTTCTTCTTATTGGATAAGGAAATAATCAGAAGGGTTTTTAAAAGGAGTTTTAAATATATATTAATATAAATAAATTCGTTTCTTATCTAATAAGGATTTAATTTAAATTGTTATTATTTAAAAGAGTTTTAAATATATAATAATATAAATTCAAGTTTCCTTATCTCGATAAGGGATTTGAATTAAATTGTTATTTAAAAGAGTTTGAATATATATATTAATATAAATAAACTCAAGTTTCCTTATTCGATAAGGATTAATTTAAATTGTTATTATTTAAAAAGGAATTTTAAATATATAATAATATAAATTGCTTTCCTTATCTGATAAGGATTTGAATTTAAATTGTTATTATTTAAAAGAGTTTTAAATACATAATCATTTGTACTAAGCTCATCTATTTTTAATCCATTTTTCACATTTTCATCCGAAAAGGAATAATTAATATGCGTGATCAGAAGAAACTCACCAATTTGTTATTAGCAGGAGTGTGAAAGCTGTTAAGAAAGCAAGAGAAAATGCAGCAATCGGAGTAAAAATACGTAAAATGGCAGGCGTAAATGAAAGCAAATTGCAAACTAATGTCGTTAGCTGGTTTGCATTGTCCGCTTATGTGTCGCGACATCAAAGAAAATTCGAAGGAAACTTGATGCGGTGTCGCATGTGCATTACAATGTAGGCAATCAAGACTAACTGTAGACTTAAGAAATGATGTCGCTGACAATGATCGTGGATGGGGAGTCGCGACGAAGATCGATGTCGCTGACAAGGGATGGAGGTCGTAGGGATAAGAGAAGCACTGACGCTATGACAGTTTGAAAAGATGAAACTGATGTGATTTAGTTGTAGTCGCGACAGAGAACCGATAAATGCGACACCAAAAAGCAACCGCTTGCCGCAAGGCCATAATCCGATGTCGCGACAAAGAGATCGAGGTCACATAGAGACTTGCTCGCTTGAGCCGGCACTCCAGCAAAGTGATGTCGCGACAAGGGATCATGTCGACATCAAAACCACAAGTTCATACCGCAGAGACTCGCCGATGTCGCGATAAGAGATCAATGTCGCACATAAGAAGATACTACCACAAGCATAGCCTTAAGGTTGGACGCCGCTGGAGCAAGATATTGATGTCGCTGACATCGGAACCACGCTGGAAAGCTTCAAAACATTAGCCGCCAATGGCTAAGGGATCGAGGACGCGGAGCATCGAAATCACCGCTTGAAGCCTGTGAGATTGTTGATATGTCGCGATAAGAGATCGGCGTCGGCAAGAATACAAGTCATACGCAGAGACTAGTTTGATGTCGCGACAAGAGATCATGTCGCGCGACACCAGAACAACCACCCAAAGTCATATTACAAAGTGATGTCGCGACAAGAGATTGATGTCGCTACATCAGAAATCACGCGAAGGACTAAGATACGAGCGTATGTCACGATAAGAGATCGATGTCGCGACATCGTGTGAACGAACAGCTAAAACCTCGCGGGAGCCATGGCAGCGATGTCGCTGATAAAGATTGATGTCGACATCGTAACCATCATTTAAAGGTCGTAGAATGTTGGATGTCACACATTGATCTGTCGCACATAAGGTGCTTCTGGGTAAGAAAACAAAGGAATATCATGATTCGATCGATAAATGTCGCGAACAAGTGCCAAACTAACTGGAGGTCGCGACAAGGGCTTCGAGGTCGCGACCAATAAGAATACGGGCCACCCATCGGGAAACGACAAAAGATCGCGATTGGAATTAAATTCCAACTTAACCCTATAAATACGGGTCGCTACCACCGCAAAAGCAGCCTTAGCCACTTGGAAAGAGAGATCCGGCTGGCCAAGGCCCGTATTTTTTATTTTTTCTTTTCTTTCTTTCTTTCTTTGTTTTCGTTTTCTTTCCTATTTTATTTTAGATTAGATTAGTGTATTTCGCTCTAATTTGATTCAACGTTGGGATGTAAAGGATTGAGCTGAATGTAGATGGTTATTTCTTGTGTTGACACCCGTTGTTCGAATTCCAAGATAAATTCGGGATTTCAACACCCAGCTTCCGATTTACGCTGGTTTTCTGATCGCCAGTTAATGTATGGTATAATCGCACTTAGAAACCCAGCCCATTGAATTGACGTTATTGTCGAATAATCTTCCCGCAGCATTTCATTCCTATAATAGCTCTAACTTCGTATGTTAAATCGACTTCATTGGTTTGCGTGTTATTGAATTGATTCCAATTTCGGGCCTCAGACTATAACGGTGTTTGTGCCACTGATTTGAGGCCCTCTCAGACACAGAGAAGGCATTCTTGAGAGTAAGAAACAATTGGAAGGTATTTGAACCTGATATTGCTGGATCTAATGCGCTCAGATATTTAAATCAATACATCCTCTTCAGAATCGAGAACGAGTTAAGTGAGTTATAAATTTAAGTAGACAGAGAGTTCACCTCAATTCGAATAGTGAATTCGATCCCGTGTTAGCAAGGATCTAATCAAGGAAAGAGTAAGCTATTCTAATTTTGAGGGTGAGGAACCAGTATAGTGCAACCTCAACAATGACTCACTTAAAGGAGCTCAGTCTCGCACCATGTCGCTAGGTATGAAGTACTGAGAAAGAAAAATACCCGCACCAAGCAACCAGTTTCAGTATAGCCATTTCCACCTCGTCTCGAGAGTAGAATACAGGCTAAGATGAGATGATGAACTGTGGTGGTATGGAGAGATTCAGCCACACTATATTAACCCTTCGACTAGTTTTAAAGATCTCGTAGTCTCGTAAAACCAAAGATGCAAAAGATGCATCAGGAATTGATTCTTCACAATAGCTGATTATTCAATGTTTTTTAGAGGATAACTGCTTAAATCTTAAAATTTGTTATTTTGATATTTCAATATTCAATTCATTTATTGGTTCATCCATTTTTCTTTACACCATTCATTTCAAGCTTTCAAAGCAAAATCTCTACTCATCGGGATATCATTCAAATAAGTATGGAGCTTAGTCAGTAGTTGATCAAAAATTCTTGAGATCTCCGTGGGACTGACATATCCGGACTTAAATCCATTTTGCCATTTATCGACCTAAGGCACTTTGCAAGATAATCGGGATCAAAACCACACGAAATGGTTTATTCTTATAAAAATATCTTTTAATCAAGGATACTAAAGAAACTCACTCAATTTTAATGGTTTATTTGTATCGAGATTAGACAATAGTCCTTGGGTAATAAGTCTCAAATTTGAATAGGTGTTTTGATCCATAACAGTTTATTGATGTAGTCTTAACGAGTCTTATGGTATTGTTGCCGGGGATTAGATAATAGTCCTTAGGTGATGATGTTATACACTTGTGTACACACTCTGATCCAGTCAACAAGTTTTATGGCGCCGTTGCCGGGGATCGAAAGAATTTAGTAAATCAATATTCAGACGAAAGAAGGAAATGCTAATTTGGACATTTAAAGAAAAGAACAAAATAGCTTTTCAAGCAGTGGTTATTTTTAACCACTAACCTTTAACAAACCATATTGAAAATATTTGTTGATCAGACTCATCCTATTAATGTAAGTGTGTTTTGATTTCAGGGACAAAATTTTAATGCATAGGAAACAGAACACTGATCTGATTCCAGCAGACACAGAATTAGAGAGAAAACTCAGAAGCTTGAGAAAGATAAAGAAGGCGTAAAACCCAACCATATGTGAGGAAAGACAAGAGACAAGATCGTAATGAAGCACATAGGAGAAGCAGCTAGAAGGCCTCTAATCATCGATACTATGGAGGACTCTCCCTGGAAGCCGATTATTCGATGAGTACTCATAATCAAAACAAATTATTGATGCAAACAATTTTGAACTTAAAGTCCACAAAGATAATTACTATGGTCCAAGAAAGACGGCGATCGGGTCATCCCAATTTGGACCCAAATCCAGAGCACCTGGGAAGATTTCAGATGGCTAATACAAAGAAGTTGAATGGGGTGAGACTGTAAGCCAAGAACCGCATCTATTCCCTTCTCTAAGAGATACGCCAGCCTACATGGTATGAATCTTTACCATATGGCTCCTCGCTTCGATACTCGGGAGGAGTTAGTAGGTTTACTGGGCAAATTCTTTCCCAGCCTCACCGTAGGAGGAGGGAATCATTGTGTTTCAGCAGTGGGGAAGATGAAAGCCCCAGATGTAGCTTCGAAAGATTCAAATCCATATCGAGAAGATGTCCAATGCATGGGATGACCAAGACTCGACGCCACTACTGTATATCATGCCTTCAATGATATATCAAAGGGATCATCGATGCTCTTACGTTGTCGAAAGCATTTGCCGGAAATGTACAGAGGCAAGAGAGTCGATTGAAGACCGTTAGTCGTAATATGAAAACTCCTTCCGAAGTTTTCAAGAGGAAGCAAGCAGAGGAAAGCGGATCATGGAGTCGGAAGCAAGATGACAATACGGAGGCCAAGTTGATGCTATTATGCACAGGCTGAACAAGCAAGAAAGAAGACACACCGCCATGAGATAGGAGGCTTGAAAGAGAGTTGAAGGAAAGTGTCGAGAGCCGCCGAAGAACAATTCTATGATGTCAAGAGGTTAAGTATCCAAGCGAGCCAAGAGCCACTCATTTCCCAAACCTTACTACTAACCTCGCAGCACATTATCACTCCAAGACTGAGGAACCATGAGAACTTCTATATGGTGGAGGCTTGGCCAAGGCCCCAAGGTAATGACAGAACCTCAACAGTGGTTATCAACAACCAATCGAGGTTCCAGCAGCTGTTGAAGAAGGAAATGGAACAGCGTAAACGAATATCGTGAGTCGAGGAGGCCCAATCTTTTCAAGAACAGATGCTGCATTCATGGGGATACTAAGAAGCCGTTGAACCTCCATGAACAAAAGTTTGCAGAGTTGAAGCAATCGCTACCAATTCTCAAATTTTCGAACACCACCAATGCATCCTCGAAGAACCTGAGACACAAGTAGGTAGCCGACCCTAACCTCGCAAAGCTGCAGGGAAAGATACCTTCCTGGCGACAAAGAAAAATCCAAAGGACTGCATATCAGGCAAAATTAGAAGTGGGAAAGAGTTAGAAAAATGAAAGAAAAAATGACAAAGAAGAAGTGAAGAAACAAAAAGGAAGAAGTGATCGATGTACAAGAAGGAGTGGATGTAAAGGATATCAAAGGCTCTAGACTCGCAGAATCATTTCCACGTAGACTCAAATCCAAGATAGAGGAGTGCCTTGCAAGGTTTTTGAAAACCTTTCGGCTAGAGATCAAAGATGCCCTTACGTAAGTGGTGACTCGATGCCACTCTATGCAAATTCTCAAGGACATACGAGCAAGAAAAGAAAGATAGCAGAAGAAGGGATCGTGGATCTCACACCGCTACTCTGCGTTGCCGTGATAAAGAACTAACTGCTTAAAAGATGAAGGGACTCAAAGGAGCTTTATAATTCCTTGCATCATTGGAGGAATTGAATTCCGTGTAAAAGCTCTTTGTGACTCGTAGAGCCAGTATAAACTTGATGCCGCCGCTGCTACAATTGCTTGGGGAGGCTATTTCACCACTGCTACTCTTCAAATGGCGTGATGATCGAGCAGAAACTCCGAAGGAGTCTTAGAAGGATGTGCTGGTCATCGTTGGGAAATTTGTTTTTCCAAAGAGACTTCATCATTCGACATGAAGAAGATCTACAAGTACTCGCTACCGGGGGACCATTCCTAGGCCACCGGAGCTGCCTCGACGACATGCAAAAAGCGGAGTTCTTACCTTGAGAGTTGAGAAGAAGCCGCCGCTTTCAACTTGATCAAAAGCATGCACATAGGATATGACGAGAAAATTGTACCGTAGTCGACGAGGTCTATACTCTACAACCCTCGAGGTTCACAATGATTGTAATGCTCAAATTTTTATCAATGAAAAAGAGATGAATTCCCCAGATATTGAAGATGACTAATTCACTGTCCATACAACAATTTTCATTCTATAGAAACTCCGGTGTTGAGTCTGCTGAAAAATAAATGACAAAGGGGAAAATAATGAAAAGGAAATTCATCAAGAAACCAAATGTAGGGGCTAGTGTTGAAAGAATTGCCAAGTCATTTGAAGTATGCTTATTTAGAATCACCAAAGAGAAGACCAGTGATTATCTCTGCTAGACTTAGTGATGATGAGGAACAGAGGTTGCTGCAAATCTGTTAAGCATAAAGAGTCTATAGCTGTCCATTGAAGAATTGAAGTGGTATCAATCCATCAATTTGCATGCACAAAATTCTGCTAGAAGAAACTTCAAGGCCATCTCGTAGAATATCAAAGGAGACTAATCCAGTTGAGGCAAGGAAGTGGTCGTGGAAAGAGATAATCAAATCGCCAATGTCGGTTTTATCTTATGCAATTGTATACTGGGTGAGCCCAAATTCATATGGGTTCCAAAGTATGGTGGCTTTATCAGGATCCGCAATGAGAACAACAATGAATTGGATTCCAACAAGAATGCAAGGATGTGGATGGAGGGTATGCATTGATTACGGGCTCAATACGCCATCAAAGATCATTTCGTCTCTTCATTAATCAAATGCGATAATGATTAGCGTGACAATTTACTTTTGTTTTGGATGGTATTCAGGATACAATCAGATTGCTATTGGGTACTGAGACCAAGAGAAGACCAATCTTCACATGCCCTATGGTACCTTGCCTTCGTAAGGATGCCATTTTGGGCCAGGTAATGCTCCCGCTTACATTCCAAAGGTGTATGATGTCAATATTTTCGATTGTTAGAAGAAGGTGGAAATTTTATGATGACTCTGACCGTATATGATCCAGCTTTGATCGTTTCAAGAACCTAGAAACAGCTGCTTCAAAGATGCCAAGACAACAACAAGACCGAATCGGGAAAATGCCATTTTTATGGTAAATGTATGGTATCGTTTCACAAATTTCGCCATCGACTGAAGTGTAATTAACCAAGGTATCCATTATCAAAACTCTGCACCCCTACCACAGAAAAGGAGTCGTTCTTTGGGGGATGCCGATTTTATAGAGATCCATCAAGGACTTCAAATAGTTTAATTACAGGGGAGACATCGGAGAAGGATACAAGGTTTAATTTCATGACTTCGCAAGGTCGCCAAGAGATCAAGATCAAATTGGTTCAAGCATCATATAATGGCCGCACTGCATCGACCGTGGATTTGAAAATAATGTGATGATTTTGCAATGGGAGTCATTCTAGGGCAAAGAAAGGAGAAAATATCTGTGACCATACTATGCCAGTGTAACCTTCACGAAGCACAAGAAAAAATTACTTAACAACTGAAAAGGAGGCAGGGAGCGAAGAGAAAATTCGTGTGCAATACATTTTGGGATCCCATGTTATCATTCATACCGATCATACACTGGGCACCATGTCAAAGAAGGAAGCAAGCCAAGATCGATAAGGTGGTGCCAAGTATCGCAAGAGCTCACTGAGATCAAGGATAAAGTGGTGTGACAATGATAGCTGATCACTTGTCAAGAGTAGAAAGAAGCAATTAACAAGAAGAAAATAATATTGACAGAGAACTTCCCAGATGAGCAATTGTTTAAAGTTTCCTTCCAACTTCCATGGTATGTCGATATTAGGAACTATTTAGCCAGGAGTAATTCATTCGTAATTCAAATACCAATGTAAGAGGGAAACTCAGAATCGATAAATAGTATTATATTTGGGATGATCCACTATTATTTAAAAAGAGGTGCCACATGATAATAAGAAGATGTGTGCGTAAAATGAACAAAGGAAAATTTAAATGAATGCCACGCATCACCATATGGGGGTCATTTTTCAGAGAAAGAAATGTACCATAAGATAATCTAACTGGTTCATTGGCCCACTATCTTCAGAGATTGTACGGCAGAAATTGTAGGATAGATGCCAAAAGATCGAAATATCAAGAAGAGAAATGAAATGCCCCTAAGAGGTATAATGGTGGTGCAAATCTTTGATGTATGGGGAATAGATTTCATGGGACCATTCCCACCATCATTCGGGAACTCGCATATTACCGGCCAGCTTGATTATGTTTCCAAATGGGTGGAAGCAGAGTTTGTCCAAGGAATGATGCTAATACATGAGTTTTTGCAAAAAATATTTTGAGTGCATTTGAACACCTGTAGAATCATCATTAGTGATTGGGAAGCCATTTCAAAACAAAATATTTGCAAAACTCATGAATGTGTATGATCAGCATACAATGAGTCTAGCTTATCATCCTGCATTCAATGGACAAGCAGAATTCTTCCAAATGTGGAGATTAAAAGAATACTTGAAAAGACTGAGTTCAAGCAAGAAGGATCGGTCCTCTCCAAGTCGATGACGACAGTTTATAGGATCGCATACAAAAACTCCCATCGAATGTCCCTAATACGAATTGTTTTCGCAAACCATGTCACCTACCTCTAGAATTGGAATACAAGGCAATGTGGGCCATCAAGAAGTTGAACTGATTTAAATCATAGGGAAGAGAGATTGCTCCAACCGGTCTAATCAGCAACTGAGAAATGAAGCCTATGATAACGTTAGAATCTAAAGATAAGAGACAAAGAAATGGCATGATCAAAGGATCCTTCGAGGAAAGAGTTCAGAGCCAGGGGAAGGTGTTCATCGTTTAATTCTAGATCAAATTGTTTCAGAAGTTGAAATCCAAATGGAGTGGGCCACACACAAGGGTGTCGGGCACATATTTGGAGCAAGAATATTAAGGACCGGATATCAGAGAAGAATTCAAAGTCATCGGACAAAGACTGAAGCACTATCTAAGCAGGGAGGAAGGAATGGAAGAGCTCCAAAGTAGTTATCTAGAAAGAAGAAGAACTAAACAAAGAAGTCCAATTAAGGACTCAAATCGAGCAAAATTGATGGGAGGCAACCCAAAAGACTTCCAATTCTACTCTTGAATTTTATTTAGAATTCACTTTGATTTTTTCAAGTTTTATTTTTATATAGTGACTTTGGAAATCTAGAAGTAATTAAGGCGTAATCAATCCTTTTCCGTAAATGTTGCAAAGTGTCAGGCAAAAGGCAGGAAATAAGAGAAGAGGACAATTCAGAACTACCCAAAGATGCCATGTGAAGGAGATACAGGAAAAAAAGGGAAGCATTCTTTTCCCTATAAATTTTATGAAAATTTAATTGAATACATGTATGAACTGGCCAGGTGAAATTGATTTATTTGATGCCGAGGATTCGAGAGCTGATAAGGAATGAAAAACCCTTGTTCATTAAATATAAAGGCAAATAATCGATTAGTTCGCTACTTAAGATTGATGTCGTGACTCACCAAGGTTGAAGGAAGAAAGACGTAAGTCGCGATGAAGAGTAATTCCTCCTAGAGATGAGGCTTAAAACACTCATCTACACTCGCTTCGCTCGCCATTCCTTCCTTACATTTAATTTATAATACTTTATAGTTTTCAGGGCTAGATCCTCGATTTTGTGTCCGTGTATACGTGTTCATTGGAGCCGTAAGGAGCAGCTTTGAAGCGCTTTGGAACAATGAGGAGCAAAGTAAGGAAGGATCACACGCCGCGACGCCACCACGCTGCGACGTCACCACGTCAGCGACGTGCCACCATGTCGCGCGACGCTCACTACGCCGCGACGTCAGCTCGAAAATCTGCACCTCATCATTTAAAGGACGAATGGCTCAGAAATTAGGGTATCGGGAGACGTACGAGGAAAGGCACGGAATTCCAGAGCAGATCGACAGAGACTTGGAGGAAGTACTCGGGATTTGGACCGTTTCTCATAGTTAGATATTATTCTTGGGTAATATGATGATGTTTTTAATACTAGACAGTTTGATCCTTTCTCTGATGATGTTCTAGATCTCTTTCTAGGGTTACATCAAACCCTGTCACATACAATGGATTAAAGTTTGATCTTTCATGTTATTCAGCTTGTTAATCATCACATCTAATTTACACCCGCATTTCACTATATGTTAATGTCTCGCCAATGTTAGCATAATCAGACCGAGATCCGAGATTCGAGAGATGAGGGTGGTCTTCGTGGATCCGGGCAGAGTAGCCTTTAGCCGATTCGTAAATAGAGATATTCGAACTCGAAGGTGGCATTTGGGGGTTAGAACATTTAAGCATTTCGAATACCGAGTCGAGATAGAGATATACTCGATTCTATTCACGATAGCTGATATACTGAGAGAGATATTCGTAGGCAAGATCACTCGCATTGACATATTATTACAAATATATTGAAAAACAATATCTTTAGAAAAGTAATCATTGAACGCGATTGGGGGAGATTTTAACTCCTAGGCGCCCAACACCATTAATTCATCAGAATCAATAAATTTTAATTGCGCTTTCTGATTTAAATTTTACTCCTAGAATCATTTATTCATATCGTCTGAAAAGGTATCCTCCTGTATCAATTCACCTTTCCCCGCGGGATCGAGATATCCGTACTTTAAGTACACACTATGTTACTTGGGGCTACAGGCACTTGCGCACATAGGCATTCATTTTACATTAATCGAAGGCTTACCGCTGCTTCAAGGCCGCTGTCGGTGGATTAAATTGATATGTAGAAGTGAGCACATAGATAGTATTTCAATTTTTTCATACTTTTGTTATTTTTACAAGTGCTGTAATTTGGTTTTTATAGTTCGTGTGTTATCATAGATAAAGTTTCAAAGAGTACACACAAAGAAATCGAATTAATAAACACTCGCGGTGATCCCCTGAGCTGAAAGACTTCGCATTGCATTGCGCCGTGAGAACAAGAGAACGTAACAGACTAGGAATCTAAGAAGTCATGGAAACACTGAAGAACAAGATTTCGCGTTGAAACAAACTGGAACTACGTATAGTTTCGAAATGGGAATCACTTGAAGAATCAAGCATCAAAGCACGAGACAAAATTAGACGATCCCACATGCTATTAGGATGAGTCTGTTTTTACCACCAACAAATAACTGCACAGCGATCGGGACGGCCACCGATTCAAGCAAACACTTAATTGAGTCAACACAAGACAGATGTTTCAAAACATCTTGTTCCATGATCACCCCATGAGAACCAACACGCAGATTTGACTAACTTCCTTAAGTTTGCGATACCATCAAATACAACTGAGTTAACAAGTTAAGCTCTATGATTACTAAAAGAGTTCTTAATTTCACTTCTGTGATATTGGGAGCCAAATATCACAACTAAATACCACCGATTCCATTACTACATGGAACGATTTGGTATAAAAGCTCTACCAAGTTCTTTCCATCTTCAAAATTGCACAATTTGTGCAAGAGATCAATACGCTTCGTCAACTGGTGGGAGAACCCGGGCAAGAGGTACCGGGACAGTTTCATGGACTATCATGAAGTTGTCCCCTACCCACCGACTAACCAGATGGATGGGTAAGTCCACACTCTCTACAATGGTCTGAGAAATGCAACCCGAACAATGATAGATGCCTCCGCTGGAGGAGCACTGATGAAGAAAACCACAGACCAAGCCTATGAGATCTTAGAAGACGCTGCAACCAACACAAATCAGTGGCCTAGAGAGAAGGCTACACCAGTGAGTGCGGTAAGTGGCACAGATAATGAGGTCCTTAACAACCTGGTGAATCATGTGGCACAACTACTAAGCAGTTGAATAGACAGCAAGGAACCGCGAACGCCATACAAACTAATCCATGGGAATTATGTGAATTTTTGTGGAGGATGAAGACAATAAATACGGAATGTCGGCCAAGAAACCCTACAGAGCAAGCCCAAAGATGTGTCGAGGTTTAACTTCGACCAATCACATGAAGAAGGGACCGTATGGGGGTAACAACTACTAGAATCAGAATCAGGGACAAGGTATGAACAATCGTAACTGCACACCAAACACCATAAGGGTATGCATGGCGAATAACTGTAACACACGCGAATCGAACCGAACTAGTGAAACACACTCTGAGAAGAAGTTGGATTTAGAGCAAGCTCTACGTATGTTAACTTCTCATTCCGCTTTATGAATGAGACTAAAGCAAACATGCACAGTTAGCAACCTGCGCTTAAACAACTGAAAGGCAAAAGACAAATTGAGAAGTTTAGAGGTACAAATGGGGCCAAATGGCAAACTTGTCGATTAAAGACAACCAGGATCCTTGCTTTCGAGCAACCTGGCAAAACCTTAAGACGAGGACGGAATGAACATGTGTCAAAGCAAAGCACATTGAGAAGCGGTAAAGACTTGGAGACCAAAGAGAAACCTCAACTACGTAAGAGGTGAGGCAAGAGAATGTAATCCAAAGACAGCTCTGAGCGATGATACAAATAAGGAATGTGCCCAGAGAAATGGGGCCACAGAGACTTATTGAAGAAGGTCAAGATACTACTTCCTTATCCACAACGTCTCAAGAAACATAACCGGATACACCACTAAATTCATGGATGTTTTCAAAAAGCTGCACATAAACATCCCATTTGCTGATGCCCTAGAGCAAATGCCTAGTTATGTAAAATTCATGAAAGACATCTTGTCTCAGAAGAGAAGATTAGCTGACTTCGAGACAGTGAACTTAACCGTGAATGCAAAGGCCATCCTTCGTAGGGCAGCTACCAAGCAGGTCAAGGATCCGCGCTTCACATCCCGTGGCACAATTGGAAATGCTATTTTTGGAGAGATTGTTTTGGCGCGATCTGGGTGCCAAAGATTAATCTTATGCCCTTATCCATTTTTGCCGTCGATTAGGAGAAGCTTCCGCCCAACTACAATTTACTACTCTTCAAATTAAGTGACGATCTTGAAACATCCGAGAGGGATAATAGAAGATGTCCTAGTTAAGGCTGATAAAGTTTTATCTTTCCAGCAGATTTCATTGTTTTAGACATGGAGGAAGATAAAGAAGCACAATTTATAATCTCGGGAAGACCTTTCTAGCAACTGCGGTGGCAATGATTGATGTACAGAGAGCAGCCGAATCGAAACCGAGAGTACAAGAAGATGAAGTAAAGTTCAACGTGTTTGCGGCAGTGAGACACCCAGCAGAAAGTGATACCTTACTATGGCCGACATGGTAGAGGCTATAGTGTCTAGCCAAATTGGTCTTACCAATTCTTCGAGACTAGCCTAGTAGAGAATGAACTGAGAGAACCCGAGGACGAGGCGTAAGAATATGTTAAATGATGGACTCTTTCTATTAATATATTAGACCTTAAATATTTCAACCTCTCGCGAAGGAGTTAGAAACGCCGGTCCCATCGACAGAGCAACCACCCAAGATGGAACAAAACCTCTACTCTAGTCATTTGAAGTATGCATACCTGGGTAGAATCTATTTGTGCTTACCCAGATTATCTCAAGATCTTTGATCAGACTAGAGGAAGAGAAGTTATCGAGTCCCGAGATCACAAACAGCACTCGGATGGTCTCTTAGCCGATCTGATTCGTCTTTTCATGTGCATGTATCATCGGGATTTACTAGAAATGGACATAAAACCTTCAAAGTGGAAGCTACAATGCAGAGGCATAAACCTCATAATGAAGGAAGTAGTCCGAAAGAGGTTTTAAAATGAGCATAGACACCGGGTGATTTACCCATTTCGCATAATGCATGGATCAAATCTAATTCAGTAGTGCCAAGAAGGGAGGAACAACTCACATCGTGGACTGAAAATACATCTTACTCGCCTGCCTAGAACAAGATTCGGGTGGAGAATTTGTATTGGATTATCTGAATGAACAAGGCCACTCGAAAGATCACTTCTCCCCATTGTCGCTTCTAGACTGGGATGCTCGACTGACCAGTCAAGCCATGAATCACGCCATTGCTTCTAGGACTGATACCCGTTACAATCAAATTGCCATAGCTCCCGAAGATCGAGAAGACAACATTCACTCTGTCCTTATGGTACATCGCATTCCTGGGCTTAACGCTCTTCTGACTCAATGCACCGTACCTTTCAAACATGCATGATGGCCATATTCTCCGATATGGTGGAGAAGACGATTGAAATCTTTCATGGACGATTTCTCAAGAATGGGAAATTCATTTTGACAATTGTCTAAAAAATTTGAGAGTCAGAGCTGGGGCAAGATGTGAAGAGGTCACAATTTAGTAATTAATTTGGGAAAAAAGTGCCATTTCATGGTACAAGAGGGTATTGTCCTTGGACATCGGATCTCAACAAGGGGAATAGAGGTAGATAAGGCGAAGATTGAAGCAATTGAAAAGTTACCTCCACCCTCTTCGGTAAAAGGGATTCAGCTTAGGGACATCGGATTTATAGCTGGCCTTCATCAAGTTGATTTCTCACGTATCAGAGAAACCGTTATCTAACCTTCTAGTCCAAGGGAACCCATTTGAGTTTGATCCCCAATGTTTGCATGTGTTCTCGTGTCAAGGACAAGTTGATCTCTCGCCCTATTGTTGTGGCGCTGCATTGGTCGTAATTCCTTTGAACTTATGTGTGACGCCGTTGACTCGTAGATCAGCAAGACTTCAAAGTGTAACGCGGAGAAAATTTTTCAAGTGATCTACCATGCTAGTAGAACCCCGAATGATGCCCAGCTGAATTATGCCACTAAGGCAGAAAGAACTATATTGGCTATTGTTTTTGCCTTCATAAATTTAGGGTCATATTTGATTGGCAACAAAGTTTGGTGCATAATCGATCATTCGCTATTAAGTACTCTGACGACCAAGAAAGACGCCAAACCCGATTGATCTGGTGGTCCCATTACTAAAGTGAATTGACGTAGAAATCAAGGACAAGAAGGGCAATCGAAAAATCTAGTAGCCGATCATCTTTCGCGACCGAAGGGGCCGAGATGATGTCTCGTGAATGACGAATTTCCAGACGAAACTTTTTGCTATTGAGGACAAGAAGGCAAGCTTCCCGGTTTGGCAGATTATGTGAACTATTTGGTGGACAAAGTGATCCCCCCGAGGTTTAACTATCAGAAGAGGAAGCGGTTTTTCGCACATCTTAAACACTACTATTGGGAAGAGCCCCATGAGAGACATCAGGTCATCAGTGATAAGGAGATGTGTACCAAGATGAAATGTATAGGAGATTCTAAACCATTGTCACATTTCTACCGTGGTGGTGGACACTCTTTGGTGGCCAGAGAACAAGAACCCAAGGTTCTAGCAATCAGTGCATTAGCTTCTTATTTAAGATGTCTACGCTCAATTCGCTTCCACTTGTGACAAAATGTCAACGAATGGGGGAACATCTCTAGAAAGGACTTGTTTCACCCATGCATCCCATCTCGAGGTAGAGTCGTTTGATTTAATGGGATCGATTTCATGGGACCATTTCCCGCATCGTACAACAACTTGTACATTTTGTTGACAGTAGACTATGTCTCAAAGTGGGTGGAAGCAATTCCTACACGCACCAATGATGCTCTTAGGTCAGGGCTCACTTCCTCGCAAAGAATATATTCTCACGTTTTGGACTCGAGCTTTAATCACAGATAATGGTACCCATTTCTGCAATAAGGTAATTGATAAGGTGTTGCAAAAGTATGGGGTACGCCATCGTACATCTCTTGCATATCACCCACAATCAAACGGGCAAGCAGAGGTATCCAACCGCGAAATCAAGGTTATCTCTCGAGAAGATGTCAACAACCTGTGGAAGGATTGGTTCCAAAGATAGACAATGCGCCCGGCATACCGCGACCGCATTTAAAACTCCTTTGGGCATGTCTCCTTTCTCGTGACTTGTGTATGGTGTTTTACCATCTTCCAAAGGGAATTGAGCATCGAGCCCATTTGACCACTCGACAACTAAATACGGACAATACATCAAGCCGTGAAAAACGACTACCCAACCTCGTGGAGCCAGACATGAGTCTCGTAAAACTAAGCATATGAAAAACATCGTGATTCCAAAGGAAAAGATTAAAGCTTGGCACGACAAACACATCACTAGAAAGGAGTTCTCAATACCGGACAAATGTGTCCTTCTATTCACCTTTCGATAAAGCTTTTCCGAAATCAAGTCTCATGGTCCGGGCATTTTCACAAGAACAAAGGTCTTTTCACATGGTGGGGCGTAAGTTTCACATCCTCGAGAAAGGTACATCACAAATGCCATACCCAACGCTTGAAGCCGCATTATGATGCTTTTAGTTTTTGCATTGAAGAAAATCATTCCTTCGACAAACAAGCACGGCGGTAATTACTCATCACACAGGAGCTCAAGTCCCCGAATTACGCGGAGATCTGTGGTCGCCGAGAGCTAACGACATTAAACATAGCGCTTCTTGGGAGGCAACCCAAGTGTTCTTGAACTTTCCCTTTTGTTTGGCTCCAAGTTCATTGTTTATTTTCAAGCATTTTAGGTTTCCCTAGCTTTATTCTCAGGATTTGGTGATTTCGTTTGTTTGTTTACTTTCGTGATGGATGCAAATGTGGGAGGATCTGCTCTAACTACGCATTACAAGCCCATATAGAGTCACAAGTACGAGAGAGGGGTCTGCGTTCATGAAATCTTAAATATGTCAATTTTTTTCCTCCGCACGCCGCTGACGCCAAATTAACACCCCTTCACTTATCGTCGCTGACATATTTTCACGCCGCGACGCCAAATTAATTCTCCTCACATTGCCGCGACGTATTTTCAACATTCCAAGCGTCAAATTAACACTTCTTCTCATTACGCCGCTGACGTATTTTCACGCCGCGACGCCAAATTCAATACTCACGTCAGCGACGCGGTAGTTTTCAACGTCGCGAACACCACATCTTCCACGTCAGCGACGCGGTTCACGCCGCTGACGCGGATTCGCACTGGGGCCTCATTGGCGTCATGACGTCATCCCTCCATCGCCGCGACGCTGTCAGTGAAGCTCTCGTCACGTCGCTGACGACCCCGCGACCGCCGCGACAATCTCGTTTTAAGCCCAAGAACTTGCCCATTTTCGCTTTCGAATTTCACACACCCCAAATCGAACCCTACTCGCCCCGAAAGCACCACCCTCACACCAGACTGTCAGAGTTTTGTTCACACTGGTCGGAGGTCCTGACATTGTCCTCCGACCACCATTGTGTTCCTACGGTTCAACCGTCTCTCTTCTTCCCCGGTTACGTCATCAGGCATTTCCCCACCGCGGCTCTGCTCTAGTCTTCTGCGGGTCGATTCTGTGTGGTACCTCAGACTCCAGGTGGTTTCGTAATATAAGGTTCATTAGAGTATTTAGGTCTAGAGTAGGGTCTTGGTCTCGAGAATTCGAAGTCTTGATTCTAGTTGCCTTTTCTAGCACATTAGGTGTTTCAGGTTATTCCAAGTCGCGAGCCCACTTGGGGCCACTACCACGTGTTCTAGGTCAATATAGTCTCGGCAAGAGGCGTAAGTTGTCACAAGCTGAGTCGCCCAAATGTATGACCCGACTCCCACATTCGTTGCTCGGTCGGTAAATATGAGTGCCGCCGAAAGGCTTCGCACCATTTGCAAAACCGGGCCGTCATTAAAGAGAAGGGGGTTTCATCACCCAGATGATTTCTTCAAAAGACTCATCGAGGCGAAGGGGTGGCGCAGGCTTTATGCCAACCCTCACCCATACCGGGCGATGAGCGAGCACGAATTTTATGCCAACCCGTCGATAGTCCTCAAAAGGGTCCGGAAGTGGGCGATTGGCCGACTTCAAAGAAGTGAGTCGATCAACAGCTTCTGCGGTTTGGGAGCACGTCCCACGGGACTTTTATCGCCTCCAAGGAAATATCCCGACTACCCCGAGGTCATCCGCATTGAACAAAGGCCGTGAGTGGAGGGATCAATAAAGGCGTACAGAAGTACACTCTAAGGCCAAGCATTCGCCCATTCCCAAGGTTCGCATCACTTCATCATTTCGCGCCTTATCCCGACGACGAATGTGTGCGAGAGACAACCTACCGCTCGCTTCAACCCTCGCCATCATCCAGATATACTTATCTCGATATTAGCAAGCTATAGAGAATGCGATCCTCCATAACCGGACGTGAACGAACCTGGGCACCCCTTTCCGATCTTTCGTCAGGCAAACAGTTTCCTGGGTGCCCTTGATCTACAATGAGGCCCGGGCTTCATCCGACATTAAGGCCATAGGCCGCATTGCCGGACACCGGGTGGTCCCGCGAACCCGAGTAGGCTCACGACTCGGGCCACGAGCCCTCGACGAGGACGCAGCTTCCCGATTATCTGCCTCGCTTGGATTCCCAGCGACACCTAGATGACATAAGCCGGGCCTCGTCTGACCCACCTCCACCACCACCCCAAATACCAAAGACCGCTTCTCCTCCTCCTTCACCAAATCTTGAGGACCCGGTGCTCTAACATCGAGCGCTTGACGATCCCTGACGAGACCTAAGAGAGCACCGAGTCCTCGCTAATTCGTGATAATGGAGGCGCCGCAAGGCCGACATGCGGACAAATTCCAATTAATCAGCCATCATTCTACAAAGAATAGCCAGGCCTATGTGCCCAAATTTCACTCACCCTGGCCTTCCACCGGCCTCCACCACTCAATCGCAAAGGATCTTCGGGAGTCCCTTCTCTCTATTGTTTATATCTTACCTGAGGACACTAGATATTTTGTTTCGGGGATGTTGATAGGGTACTAAGGTTTTTGGTTTTGTTTAGTGTACTATGTTTTTGTTCTGTTTATTGTTGTTTGATTTCCGTAGTAAGCGCATTTTTAGTTTGTTCCGTGATATTAGTTTGCGGTGTTTTGTTTTTAGTATCGCATGCAATTTATCGGGTGGTGTTTAGGTTTAGTTTTAGTTTGCTCTTACATCACACTTTTCTGGCGTTAATGAGTCATGTGTTAGTTGTTCGCGTGGTGTTTTAGGATTTTTGCATGTAGTGACGTAGGCCACATGTGTGCCATTTCGATATCGAGGGATCAATTTTGATCGAGTTCACTATAAACTGCTCTAAACGCATACATTCGCTTCGATGCCTCGGCAATTAGGTCAATTAGTTGAAAAGGGCTAGTGAACCGATCCCGGGTAGTTAAGAAACCAGTTCTCAAAGACCCTATCACACTCACACACTAGTGACTCCTCGCAGGCGTATAGAAAGCCGAGATCCAACTACTAAAGTTCGATCAACCTAGTGGAGATTCAACTATCTGAAAGGATGGGACACCTAATCAAAAGAGGATCACACGAGCCCCAACCAAAAAAAAAGAAAAATACAAAAAAACAATAGAAAAAAGAGAAAAGGAAAAAGAAATATGACAAAATTAGGTATATGCAGGAATACTGGATCATCCAATCTAATCCCGGCACAAACAGGCCTATCAGTTTAATGCCCAGCTCAACCGACCGGGAGTCATTGACTTCACCGCCCGCTCATGGGAGACAGAAGATGGATCATCTTACGCAACCTAGGGCTCCTTTGAGTTTGGCTGAGTGTCCGGGTGAAGTTTGAAGGAATTGAATGCCCTGTCCCTTAACTAACCTGGGAGTCACCAATGGATCCCCACAGAAATACCTCCTGGGCCATAAAACTTTGGCACTAGGTCTCTCTTTCACTTGTTTTAGGTACGTAGGGAAATTTCTAAGCATGAGGACATGAATAAATGGGCAGGCTCCTTATCCTTCCTAGTTAGCTTCTCTAATGTGCTAGCCGAAGGCTTAAGTTCGGGTACCTAACCCAGCATATTCCTGAGGTCATTCACTATAAGCACATAGGGGTTTTTGGGAAAGGCTATTGAACACCATGGGATTATGCACTAGTCAGTTTCACCTATCTCAATCGAATTTACCGAAAGTCAAATATCTGTATGCCTTCACTGAACATCGAGCAAAATAGCAGGCCAAAGAGTCACCCAAATTCGATCCCCTATTTTTCAAAGATATGCATCACCTGTCTCTTTAGTGTTAGCTACATTATGTTTGGGTGTGTCCTGTCTAGAGTCGGTTCTTTCTTGAGGACAAGCAAGAAACTAAGTTTGGGGTGTGATGAGTGCCTAAAAAACTCATCTTACACTCAAGGTTGGTTCATTTACATTTATTTTATAATAATTTTATAGTTCGTGGCTAGACTTCGATTTTGTGTCTCGTGTGGTTACAGGTTCATTGAGCGTATGAGCAGCTTTGGAAGCAGTTTGGAACAATGAGGAGTGTGCAAGGAAGGGACTGGCCAATGTCATGACAAGTCACTCACGTCGCGACGCCACCACGCCGCTATCGCCGCCTTTGAAAATCCGCACTCTCATCATTTAAAGGACGAATGGCCTCGTAAATTAGGTATCGAGATGTACGAGGAAAGGCACTAATTCCAGAGCAGATCATTGCAGAGACTTGGAGAAGCACTCGGATTTGACCGCTTTCTCAGTTAGATATTATTCTTGGGTAATATGATGATGTTTTAATACTGTGATACTGATCCTTCTTCGATGATGTTCTATCTCTTTCTAGGTTACATCAAACCTCATGCTACATACAACGGATTAAAGCTTGATCTTTCATGTTATTCATTTGTTATTAATTTGTCAGCATCTACTCTATAACCCGCATTTCAATTATATGTTAATGTCTGGCCATCGTTAGCATAATCGCATCGAGATCCGAGATTCGAGATGAGTGTATTCAGGATCTCGGGGTAGAAAGAAATTTTTAGCCGATCTGCAAATAGAGACATTCAACCTGACAGCAGCATCACAGAACATTTAAGAATCTCCTTAATAATCAGTCGAGATAGAGATAGCATCACATTCATTCATTTAGATAGGCGGATATACTTTAGAGAGGATATCTCAGAGTAAGATCACTACATTGACATATTACAAAATATATCAATAACAATATCTTTAGAAAAGTACAATCCATTAAACGTGATAGGGGAGATTTAACCCTAGGCGCCAAATTTCACACACCATTAATCTCACTAGGAATCAATAGCTTAGTTGCAGTTTTATTTAAATTTTACCTTAGAATCATTTATTCGTATTATTATCTCGAAAAGCGTAACTCGAGTCAATTCACTTTTCCTGCGGATCGATATATCCGTATCTCTTTAAGTACACTATAATATTTGGGCTACGCTGCAATTTGCGCATATAGGCATCTCATTTTACACATCAAGGCTTTCGCCTGTCAAGAGGGAGTTGTTGCGACAACATCATACATAGAGGAAATAATTGCTGTCGAGCTAAGGGATGACTTCGTCTCAATTGTAAAGCTGGATTATGTCGCGACAAGAAATTTTATGTCACGACATCATTGGAAATTTGCCAGAAGGGCAGTTTAAAGTTTGCCATAATTTTAATGACAGCATATAATTTCAAACTGGCATTGAAGTTGCGACATGCTTAATTTAATAAACAACAGTAGCCTACAAAACTTGATCGAATTTCAACTGGCTTGAGAACTTTTCCCACTTCCGCCTCCACTCTCCCGAAACTGCTCTGGCCCTCCCTTCCTTCCGATTCTCAATTCCCGAAACCCTAGCTCTCGACTTAAAACTTTCCTTCCGTTTCAAATGGCTGAAACTCAAACCTTGTCCCTAACTCCGGGGAGATCATGAGGAATAAGGTGCAAACTGCATAAGAATTAAATAGAAGAACTATGAAGAGATGCCTAGCTGTATACCCAGAGGTACCATAAAGAAGCTTCAAGAAAGAAACAGACAAGGGAAAAGAAGAGTAAGAGAAGAAGAAGTAGAAGATTTTGTATCGTAGGAAGCTTTATTCAACCTGGAAGAAGTGAATTTTATGCCAACAAGGTCTGTGAAAGGGAAGAAGATTCTGTAAAAACCCTATTACCCTTTCTAAGGAGATGATTGAACAAAGATATATTGGGAAACTTTCGCGCCATCAAAAATCGGGCGTAGTAGTGGTGAAAGAATTTTATTCAAATCTCAGAGGCGTGGAAAGACACACTGTGTTCGCTGCAGAGTATGGGTACCTATATGGAGCCAAGGCCATTAATCTAAGCTCATGGAATGGCAAAGAAGGGCGCATGGGTCCAAGTTCAAAAGCCTGAAAACCCAAATTTTGAAAGATTTGCCAAAAAGCTCACTCGACGGCAAAGCAACTGAGACAAGGGAAGGAGGACCAAAACCCCTGACTGTGGTAAGCCCCACCGAGGAGGCTAAGGTATGGTTCTATTTCTCGCCTCTCGTTTTGGTTCCAACCAAGCATGTGCACAAAGGAGAGAGCAGGAAGCAATAATGTTGTAATGCCATTCGCGGGCAGGCTCAATGTAGGCGTAGTAAATTGAAAATTCTATAATGAGGTGTACCAAGGAAGGAAATAAGAGAGGGATGATCCCTCACCCAAAGAATAATAAATCGTTTTATGTTTAAAGGCCGTGAAGGGAGTCTCCGGGAAGAAGAAGAAGAAGTCCCCAGCGACATCACCTCTCCTACCGGCACAGGAGCGAGCAAGTGACCCGTAAACCAAAAAAGAAAAAAAGGGGGTGTTGATTAAACCAGAGAAGAAGCTCCAGCTGCAAGACAAGAAGAGGAGACTTTGAGGGTTGCTGGTCAAGAAGAGAACTCAAAATCCCCGAAAATAATACTTCCACATTTGCAGACGGTTACTTTAGCGCGTGGATGAAAGAAGCCTGGGGATTTTCTCTCCATCCCTTAGCCAGTTCTCCCCCTAGGCAAAACAGAACATTCAGAGATAAGGAGAAAGCTCAAGGGGAGCACAAGAGAATAATTCGATAATGGAGGGCCCCCAATGCCATCCAAGAAGATGGAAGATGTGAAAAAGAGGAATGTGCAACAAGAATCAGTGAGGTTTATGAAAAAGAGTTAAAAAGAAGAGATCAGCAATGGGAAGAAGAACTGAAAAGAAGAGAAGAACACATATATAGTTCTTCAGTAAAGAGAGGACTTCAAGAAAGAAATGAAGAAAGAGATCGCGATCTTTACGTAAACTCGTTTAGGTCATTAATCTTTTTATAACAACTCAGCCAGAGTGATTCTCGCCTCCTAACCATCATGAAAAGAGAGGCAATTGTGAAGCTAAATCGAGAACAACAAAGGGATTCAAATTTTTATACAAGTCTCTACAAAAAGATTTTGAGAATAAGTTGGATGATAGAGACAAGAAGCAAAAGGATGTCGAATCTCACAAAAGTGTAGAGAATGGCGAAAATTTGGATTTGATTATCAACACCTTTCCAAATTTTTGGGAAATAATGATCGAAATGAAAACACAATGAATGGCTCGGGAAGAGACAAGATGAGCTAAACAAGAAGGTTGATCTTCCAATGAGATTCTATTGAAGATCAAGCTGAGAAGGAAACTAAGAAGAGAAAGGAAAGAAGAGAAATGAAATTCTCTCCATTCTCAAATTTCATTCAATACCCTAGACTGAGATCCCTAATATCTTTTGTCATTCTTCCAAAAGAAAGAGATAGACTTTTTTCCAAACTGATCTCCTTACCTTCCAAAGTTTCTCCATACTGTGGTATCCAAAGATATCTATAATTGAACTTAAATAAAATGATAAATTTGAAATGAATTGTTGTGTTATTTTTGGTTTGTTAAATTCATGTTGTTTGTGGTTGCATAGTCGGGAAAAATAAAAGTAGGAATTATTAGTTCAAGAATAAAACTGCTGAGATGTAATGAGATGAATTGGAATGGCAGTTAGGATTAGGAATAAGTCAGAAATGTAGAATAAGGCCAAATGAATACATGGGCCATTGAAACACAGGTGCAAAAGTGACTTAAGTCTAACTGATAAGTCCGGTAATAGAGAAGGTAATACAATAGAAGGAACAAGACATATTTTTGAGTTTGTGGTACGAACAATAAGTCAAGGAACTCGTGAATATCAAGTAATTTAACTATCATTATCAACAAAAATGACAATACAATCCTTATGGTTAGTCATAACTGCTCAATCCAAATTCTAGAATTTAGTAGATTATCGATCGAGGCGAAATTTAGGTGATATACCGACAAGAGATGATGCAGTCATTCGATAGTTTGAGCCATTCTAGCCATCCCCTATTCATATGTCGACATGCATACACCTTAGTTCCGAATTGAGTCAACAAGCTTATTTTTTTCAAAAAAAAAATAAAACTCAGAAACCCCAACCCATCCTCTAAGAAATCAATCATTCAAGAAAGAACCCATGATTACCCAGAGTTCGAGTAAAGAAAGAAATGAAGTCTGGGGGGAGTAGATAGGCTTTGAGGAACCTACAGAGAAAGAAAAAAAAGGGAAATGAAAGAAAAAGGCAAAGAGGCGTAAATGCAGAGAGAAAGCTTATAGGATACAAGTTTCATCTTGTGGCCTAACTCTCTCAACAATTGTTCCAGGTGCTCAACACCTAGCACTTAATGCGATATCTGGTATGGGAGCTACTAACCCAAAGTTCGCAAGAGTGTTAGAAAGCCCAAAAAGTTAAAATACTGCACTATCCCCTGAATTGTGACACAAACAAAGAAATTTCTAATCAATTGGCAAGGAGAAATAGTGGGCATACAAATTAATTGAAAATTGAAAGAAATGTCCTAAACATGAAGTTTAGGGAGCTTATTAGAGGAATTATACAAGAAAGAAAGGGCAGAGATGAGAGAAAAGGTTCAGGTAATCTTAACTCTAAATTCCTTCCATCCTACCCATTACCCAAGCCTAAATAATATAAGCCCAAAAGACCTGATTGGATTCAAGGCTGAACAATTCCACATTAGTGGAGACAATATGAAAACAAACCTATAGAATTTGAAATATGGAAACAATCAAACTGGTGAAGGGACTTTAGGGAGTTATGAGTTCCAAGATGAAGATGAGAAAGGAAAATACTCTATTATTCAACAGATCTAATGATTATGTGGTTTGTAAAACAATTTCAACAATTTTTAGTTTTTGTATACTATAAAGATTAAAAACTAACCTTGAATCGGACTCGGGTTAGATGCATTTAAAACAATGCATTCTGTATTTAATTAAAATTGATCACACGCAAGATGTAATGCAAAACGTCTCTTTTGCTTTGAGGACAAACAATTCTTTCTTTCCTTTGTTTAGGTGACATAAATTTTAAGTTCGGGGGAGTTTGATTTGAGCTTAAAAGTCATCTATTTTAATCCATTTTTCTGCTTGATTTTCATCCGAAAAGGAATAATTAATATGCGTAATTGGCGAAGAAACTACCAATTTGTTATTAAAGGTGGAGCGTGAAAGAAAGAAGAAAAAGCAAAGAGAAAATGCAGCACTGTGGAGTAAAATACGTAAAATGGCAGGCGTAAATGAAAGCACTGGTAACCAATGTTGCGCTGTTTGTATTGTCCGGCCATGCAGGTCGCGGCATCAGAAAATTCGAAGGAAATTTATGTGTCAATGCACGCAGCATTACAACGAGGCAACCAAAGACTAACCGTGAGACTTAAGAAATGATGTCGCGACAACATTGTGATGTCGCTGACAAGATCGATGTCGCGACAAGGGATGGAGGTCGGACAAGAGAAGCACCCCTCACGCCATGACAGTTTAAAAAGATGAACCGATGTGATTTAATAGTCACGATAGAGGACTGATGTCAATGACACCAAAAGCAAATCCACTTAAGCCGCAAGGCCATAACTGGAGGTCGCGACAAGAGATCGAGGTCGCGACATGAGACTTCGCCGCTTGAAAGTCGCAATTCCATAAAGTGATGTCGCTGGTTATGGATCGATGTCGACATCAAAACCATGTTCAAGGCCGCAGACTCGCCGATGTCGCGACAAGAGATCGAAGGTCGCGACATAAGAAGATACCAGCTCACGCTACGCCTTAAGGTTGACGTCAGCGATAAGAGATTGATGTCGCGACATCGTGAAACTACACGCGGGAAAGCTTCAAAACATTAGTCAAGCCACGATAAGGGATTGAGGACGACATCGTGAAATTACCTCGCCTGAAGCCCCAGAGATTCAAAGTCGATGTCACACAAGAGATCGGCGTCGCAACATAAGAAGACACAAGTTCAAGGTCAGCAGACTGCCGGCGTCGCGAACAAGAGATCGAGCGTCGCGACACTAGGAACGGTAATTAATTCAAAGCCGCAGCCATAAAGTGATGCGTCGCGACAAGATTACGCCAATGGCATCGTAAATCATCAGCCAGCGGATCATAATATGGAGCGTATGTCACTTATTAAGAGATCGATGTCGCGACATCGAACGACGCTTAAAACCGGTGGAGCTAAGGGAGAGATGTCGCGACAAGATTGATGTCGCGACATCGTAAAACCATCATTTAAAGGTTGCAGGAATAAGGCTTGATGTCGCGACATCGATTCTCGTCGCGATACAAGGTGCTTGCAAGAAACAAAGGAATATCATGACGCATCGAGCAATGCCGCAACAAGTGTTAAATCTAACTCCATGTCGCATAAGGGCTTGGTACGCTAATTTAACAAAAGAATATGGGCTGGCCCATCGGGAAATCCACAAAGACTACTGGAATTAGGGCCCAACTTAGAACCCTATAAATATAAGTCGCACAATGCGTAAGTAGCTTCGCGACTTGAGATATAGAGATCCGGCGTCAAGGCCTCGTATTTTTTTATTTTTCTTTTCTTTTCTTTTCTTTCTTGTTTTCGTTTTTTCTTTCCATTTTATTTAGATTAGATTAGTGTGTATTTCGTTTCAATTTGACTAAATCGTTAGCCGTGAAAGGATCGAAAGCTGAATGTAGATGTATATTTCTGTGGCTCATCGCTGCGTTGTTCAATTCCAGACAAATTCGGATTTCTGAACGCGCTTCCGATTTACGCTGGTTTTCTTGATCAAGCCAACATATGGTATAATCGTGACTTAGAAACCCAATTTTCCATCGAATTGACGCTATCGGTTAGTCAATCTTTCCCCGGCAGTGATTTATTCATACACAACTTCGATGTTAAATCGACTTGTCGGTTTTATGTGTTATTGGAATTGATTCCACTTCAAATTTCTGTACCCATAACGAGGTTGTTTCAAACACTTCCTGTGGAGGCCCTCCGCATTACATAAGGCATTCCCGAGAGTGTTAAACAATTTTTGAAGGTATTCAACTCGATATTGTCGATCTAATGCGCCCGCATATTTAATCAATATATCCTTCTCGCTTAGAAATCAGAATGAAGTTATGGAGTTATAAATTTAAGTAGATGTAGAAACACCTAATCACAACAGTTGAATTCGATCCCGTATAGCAAGGATCTAATCAAGGAAAGAGTAAGCTATTCTAATTTTGAGGGTGAGGAACCAGTTTAGTGCAAACTCAAAGAATGACTCACTTGAAGGAGTCAGAAATCAAGAAATCATAGGGTATGAAGTATTGAGAAAGAAAAATAATTTTAACAAGGCAACTAGTTTTAAAAGTAGCTATTTCACTCCCGTGTTCGAGAGAAATGCTTAAGGTGAGATGATGAACTCGTGTGGAGAGATCCAAATACACTATATTAACTTGGACTAGCTTTAAAGATCCGTGAGTTCAGAAACCAAAGATGCAAGACATGATTGTAGAATTCTGAGCCTTTCAGCATAGTTTGTGATTATTCTAATTGCTTTTGGGAGAATTATATCTAAATGGTATTTCTGATATTTCAATATTCAATTCATTTATTGTTCATCCATTTTTCTTTACATCATTCTATTTCTAAGCTTTTTAAAGTAAAATTTACTTATCGTATTATCATCCAAATAGTATGGAGCTTAAGTAGTCAGGGTAGTTGGATTGAAGTAGTCTTAGATCTCTCGTGGGATCGGAGTATCCGGATTCTTAAATCCATTTTATTACCTGGTTTAATTTGTGCACTTGCAAGATACCGGATCAAAACCATTACCGAAATGGTTTATTCTTATAAAATATCTTTTTAATCAAGTGGGATACTAAAGAAACTCACCACCCCAATGGCCTATTTACCGAGATTACAACAAATTCGTAATAAGTCCCAAATTTTGAATAGCGTTTTTGATCCATAACAATTTATCGATGTAAATTTTAACAGTCTTATGGTATCATGGTTCGGGATTAGATAGTCCTTAGGCATTTTCGATGTTATACACTTGTGTACACACTCTGATCCAGTCAACAAGTTTTAATATCAAATTCGTTTTTGACAAAAACCCTAGGAGACTTATATATATATATATATATATATATATATGTGTGTGTGTGAGACATATATATTTTTCGTGTGATCGCTTCCTTTTACTCAAGAACAAACCAAAACAGAGGGGTCTCACTCTTGCTTTCTTAAGAAACGAACTCGAACTAGCATTCAACAAGATCGCTCATTATTTGTTCGTGTGTGGATACTTTGCAGGGTGGTCGCTGTAAAGGCAAAGACTTTTAAAGATCCGAATAAAACCAAGACGCAGACTTTTGAAGGCTTGATTTAATCGATTTACAAGAGGTAAGTTTCACACCCTTCTTCCTGCTTAGGGAACGTATGTGATCTCTGTGGTGGGTTAAAGGGATAAAAATTTTAAATTGGCTGGCATTTATGTTCCAAATCCGTGATTGGATATTCCTTTCGCCTGTGAATCTAACAAACTGTGTGTTGACACCCTAGGATTTACTTACTCTAGGGAAGAAAGGCTACGAGGCTAGACTCACTCTTCCTTGACTTTTTATTCTATTTTTTGCTTCGTTTTCATTTTATATTTTTCCGTTTTTATTTTCTTTTTCTCCTTCCTTTTTACCAACCTCTTATTTTCTAACTTAACTCATTTCTCAACTAATTTGGAGTTATTTTCTTATCGTGATTAACTCCCTAAACTTTGTTCTCACTCACATTTCTCTCAATTATGTTCAAATCCTGCTATGGGTGAGTTTGGTTCTTTAATTAAGGGGTAAAGTGATGCATAGGAGGCATAACAAACTGTCTGGCAACAGAATCTTGGCCTTTAAGGCCCAACATCTCTAGTACTAGAGGAATATCATGCATATGCATAATAATAGGGTTAGCTTGAAAGGCATAATCGCCTAAGGATGACCTATATCATTTCAATTATCGTGTTGCCTAGGATTTCACGCCAAGCAATAATATAATAAGTTTGTAACCTATGGAGAACAAAAGATAGATGGATTCCCGTAAACCCTTCTCTAACCCAAGCTAAAACTGTTTTTCAAGGGTACTTAGTGACCAAGTGCATGGATTTGAGAAACCAATGACTAAATAGCCTATTGGAGAGACAACCTCATTACATTAAGTCCCATTATCTCGAATATTGTCCTATATCTCAAAGGTTCAATTAAGGATCTTCATTGACATCACAATCAATTCTTGGCAAACTCAATTAACTCAAAACTCTAACTAACAAAATAAACCAAAAACTAAGATGTAAGTTGAAAGCATCAAACAAAAAGTCATCATCCATAAAAAGCACAAGTAATTTCTATCCTCAAAGTTATCATGTGCAAATACGTGGGGTGTGGATAATAGATAAATCAACCAAAATAAAACACCCCAAACATCGGATGAACATTGTCCTAAAATGTCTAGCAAGCAAAAAGGAAATAATTCAAAAAAGGGTAATAGGAGAGAGTTGGGAAAACTCGAACTCCCTTCTAGTCATCTGGCCATTTTGAATGTGAACCTTGGGAAGATTTTTGTAGGACCATGCTTACCCTTGATACAATATTTTGCTCCCTCGCAAACTAGTCATGACAACATGTTGAGCTTTCAAACTCCTTCTTTATTCCCGAAAAACACTAACAAACAAAGTTAAAAACACTGGCGGAATTTTTCATCCCCAAAAGTAAAAAAAAACAACAACAACAAATAAAATAACTAAAAATAGAAAAGAAAAAGATAGCGGATAGAATCCTTATTTCTTAGCTCGCTTGCCTCCTATTGAAGATGCTCCATGCTTCTGCAGCCAGACGCGACAGGAAAAGTACTAGCTTCTGGCTTTAGCCATTCATCTTTTGTGGTTAATGCTCCTTCTTCGTTCTCATCCTTCATAAAGATGAGCTCCTCCACGGCCTAAATCTCAATACTTTACTCTTAACCCAACCCCTTAATGCGGGACATAAAGTTGGTATTTAATTCAATTCCTTCAAGAGTTTCCTCTTGAAGGATGTTTGTTGCTTGCTTCTTTGAATGTAGAAGTGAGCTCTCTATCCTCAAGCAACAATTCTTTTCTTCATCAGTCAGTTGTATGCTTTGGTGGAGAGTGAACTTCACTTTTTCCTACCCTTAATGTAAGGTCATTTCCTATATCGTGTGATTTAATCCATGCTTTGATCATGCATTGAAGGTCTTTCCCTTTAGCCGAGGCTTGGATTGCCCTCTTTCCCCTTACCCAAAGTTACAAGGTCTATAGTGAAATTGAACTTGTCAATCCCAACCAAAACATTTTGAAATTTGATTTGTTGATGTAGCTCTTCACCTTTCCTCCTTTCCCTTGTTAACTCTTCCTCATTTGCATATTCATTCTTTTTCTCTTCAACTACTGCTGGGTTTGTAGTTTCCTCCTTAATTCTCAAAAGCATGCTGTTACATTCCCTTATGTCCTTCTTCACTTCATTCCATAAGGCATCTATTAGTTCTTCTTCAGAAGAAGGCTGCTGGATTTGTTCTAGACATATGTAACTTGAGCTTCCCAGTTGTTGTTTGGATATCGGTGTATTCTTTCGTCAAGGAGTTGTTCGAGAGCTTTATTTTTCTTTCAAATGCGCATAAGCCTCCATCGCTGTCATCCGCATTTCAGCAATCCAGCAACAAATACATAATAAAAGAAACAAACTAAATATAAATTAAAATAAAATGTCAGTCCAAGAAAAGAAAACAAAAGAAAAGAAAATTGTTAACAATTCCCCATTTTACCGAATATCAAGATCGAGGTAAACCTCTTGCTTCTATCCTTAACGTGCTAAAAACTTGTTATGACTGGATGCCACACAAAATACCAAGGACTAACTAAAGTCCTCGACAACGCCTTAAAAACTCTTGTCGACTAATTTTTTTCTTTCTTTTATGCACCAAAATTCTCCGTTTGTTTTTTTAGCTGGGTTTCTTGCTCAATAAATGTCCAAAGAACAGAATCGCTGAAGAATTTCTTAGGACCAAATTTATGCCACCGGTTTTTTCTATTTAAATACAACAAAAATGTCGCTTTGGTCTAAAAGATAAATTATTATAAGGTATAATAGGTTCAGATGGGGCAATAGAAGTGGATCAAAGTCCAAGTTATCGTTCCACAAAGATCGATAAGAAAATCTATAGATCAACTACCTCTACTACTTAAGGTCCTCACTATTTGAACTTCAATATCTAAAGATGGAAATTAAAACTAAAAACTCAAATGCAACCTGGAAGAACAAAATCTAAATCCAAAATAAAGATAAATAAACTAAAATAACATAATTGCAAGATGTAATCCTTAACACTGAAATGGATCGTTGATCCGGGTCATAAATTTATAAAGAGGTTCTTTAAAACTGTGCATTTGTTATGGGTTTGAATCCTGAACTTGATCAAGAACAAGGTAGTATAGCTTGGATTCATTCATACACTGTACATTTCACTATCTAACACACCATATTCCTTTTCAGGACAAATGGGTTTAAGTAGCTACTTGAAAATTTTGACTCTCTTTAAGACTTTGTTGTTTTTTCTTTCCTTAAATACTCACAACCATTTCATGAACCCAAGTCCGCTTGCCCCACAGACGTGACACACAAGTCCCCTCTCAAAGTAATCGATACCACAACCAGTTAGCAGAATTCCTCTCTCCTCGGACAGGAACTCTTTAGCTAACACGGGATCGAGATTGTTCCCGTCGAACCGAGACGACGCCTAAACTTTTAAACCCGATACATCATCCAACTAATCCTTACACCATGAGTAAATTAGTGATCTATCAAAGTAATCATTTAAAGTTAATTAGTTCCATAATATTATTCTAACATAGCCCCACGTGAATCGCTCCATACTTTAGAATCTCCATCTGTCACCCAGGCCCCTGGAAATCAGAGCAAGATACAACCCTTTTCTGCGTACAAGCTACTAATATTAAGAATAACTCACTACATGAACAATACCGATTAAATCCGAACTAGCCTCAAACCCAAAACAATCATTTCAAACGCTACAACCTCACATTAAACCTGAACACAGCTCGTGGACATAGTTTCCATGTTTGTATTGTTAACCTTTTAAATGTTTGTCGCAACATAAAAATCCTTTGTCATGGACAAACTCAACATAACTTGATCGCTTGAACTGGCCGACAAAGTTTGCTTGTGTCGCGACACAATTTCTTCCTTCTACACTTTTTATGTCGCGATAATCAATTTCTATATCGCGACAGTTCTCACTCCCTTTAGCTTTCATTTCCTCATGTCACGACAAACAATTTCTACGAGACATACTTCAATATTTCTGTTTATTCTTTATGTCGCGACATACTTTTAACTCTTTTGCTCTAACTATATCGCAGCAGACTTCGAAAATGTCGCGACATTCTACAGTTCTCTTCCAAGGCTCTTCTCAAAATATGTCATGACATAGGTGTGAAAAACGTCACACATTCTTCATCGTTTTCTAGGCCGTTTAAATTGTCAGGAAATATTGTGTCGTAGCTTTCATTATCATACAAACTTTCAGTTGTGCTCAGCTAATGGCCTTGTATGATTGTCTTGACAAAGTTTCTTAATGTCGCGACAAAGTTCAAGAGACTTGCATAGCCTCTTAGTATTTGATTCGCGCTACAAGAGGTGGCCTAAATACTGCTGTGACGCTTTCTTCGTGACAAATGATTTAAGTGAAGTCAAAAATGGTGAATTTGGTTCGATTTTAAGGTGGTTAAAAAATAGGAGTTGATGGTTTGCAAACTGAAAATAAAATGAATAAAATAAGAAAAAAGAACTCCCAGCTACTGGGCCATTGTCAGGTCCCAAGGCAACCGAGAGGTCCCGGGTTCATTTCGTATCGGGAGGATGACATATAGTCATCTCTAACCGGATCTTCATTTAGCTTTAAAAAACTAAACCCTAATAATTTTCCCTTTTGAGAGAAATCACGATGGCATTTATGGTTCCGGCAGTGAAAATCTATCACCTTGACCTACCTCCAAAGTGGGCTCAGAAGAGCAACTAATGTGATATCGTGTACCCAAAGCCAAGAACACACTAAACCCCAAAAGCCAAGTACAAGCCAAGAAAGTACATCAAAGCTTAAACCTAGAGTTAGAAATTTCCAGAACCAAATAAACTCATGCGGAAAATGTGGGAACACCAGCAGCCTCTCAGATCCCGACCAACCTTCCACTCAAGGAGAAATGGTTTTAAATTCGCTCATCCTCCGTTCACCTGAGGTAAACAAGAATTCAAGAAATGAGAGAAAGACAGAGAGAAGAGAGAAAATGAGGGCAAAAACAGTGGTCTGATATTTCCTTCCAAATCAAAACTTAGGTCAATAGTTAGGTTACAATGGCTTATATAGCCTTTACAAACATGTGAAATACCAAAATAACCAAACTAGAATAATTACGTTGAGGGGTAGAAATGAGAAAACTAAAAACGAGTCGCTTTGATCAAAAATGTGAGTGCACAATTTTCACGCTATGCATAAAGGATTTTCTATCATAGAGAAAATTCGCTATGACAAGTAAATTTCATCATCATAGCCAAATGAAATATAATAAATTGAAAATTTGCGCATGTACAAGACTCATGATGACAAATAGTAATTCCAACTTAGCTAAATTCTTCATATGATTGTTCCATTGCTCCCCAAAGACTATTCCATTTCTTCTAGCTTTTGATATTCTTCATTCCCATTGGTCTAAATTGATAGAAAACCAGATGCGAACTGATGGAAATCAACCCGACTTTGTTATGATTGGATCGGACATCGATGATCTCGACTTCCACCCCGCAAAACTACAAAAACAAACCCGAATGCCATCGTAAGAATAGTAAGGATACCTAACATGTCAATTGGGTTAATTATAACAATTAGTATACAAAAGGGCGCCAAAACCTATTAAAAAAATAGGATTCAAAATAGCACTTTTCGGGGCACTTAATCGCGATTGTCGCGACATAAATCTTTATGTCGACATAAGTTCGCTTGTCTTTTCCAGTACTGCGGTCGTGATTAAACAATAAATGTCATGGCACTTTTTGTTTACAAATGAATTCTACTAAATCTTTGTTTCGACAGAGAACCTGTTGTTGCGATAATCCTTTGGCTATTTACTAATTTCTTTGTCACGGAAATTTTTCGCTTATTCGACAATACCACTTCGCCTTAGCCAAATTCATGCATCGTTTCTTTTAGCCTTATTAGTCGTTTTCTGCTTGCCACCTTATTTTCTCTAAATTCTTGCAAAACACAAATTTGAGTGAATTCTCATAATTTGGCATTTAAATTGGACATTAAGCCTAAAATATTCATGAAAATAAGCTTAAAATTAGATGAGTTTCAGACTACCGACGGCAAACATCGCTTAGATTTTGTCACGCGTCTCACTCACAATGCAAAGGCTGAGCACCAGAGGCCAGAATGATTACTCCAGCCCTTAGAGGTAGCTAAGTGGAAGTGGAGTTATTATTATACCGGATTTTGTGTCTCGGGCTTAAGCTACCTCGACATCGCGACAAGATGACACTTGCGCGTGGGTGATAGTGGACTGACGATAAGTCAAGACACTTTGGTCAGGTGGATGACCTTCACTCCGCAGTGACTTTCAGAGGTTGTACATAAGGATGATTATTAGGTTACATGGAGTGCCAGTATCCATAGTATCAAATCGGGATCCTAAGTTTACGACACATTTTTGGAAGAGTTTCCAAAGAGTCCTGGGGACATAGTTGATAATGAGCACAACTTTTCATCCCCAGACGGACGATCAGTCGGAGAGGACCATCCAGACTTTAGAGAACATGCTATGGGCATGCATCCTTGATCTCAAAGGTAGTTGGGAAGAACATTTACCCTTAGTGGAATTTCTTGTGGTTTCATAACAATAGTTATCGGGGGCGTAAAGTATTGTTGATGGCACCCTATGAGGCACTATATGGGAGGCCTCGATCTCCGGGCTTATGGACGGAAGTGGGAGAGAGAACTCTTACAGGTCTAGATTTGGGTTACAGACACTCCCAAGAACGTGATTTGAGGCCGCTTCCTCTCACCCGCCAAATCCTGCAGAGAAGAGCTTATGCTTCTATTGCATCTACGATGACTCCTAGAGTTCGAGGTGGGTAATCATGTCTTCTTAGCTAGTGATGCCCTATGGAGGAGGGTCAAGTTCGCAAGAGGGGAAAGCGACATCGAGATTTATCGGTACCCTTCGAGGTACTCGAAGATAGTAGGTAAGCGTTGGTGAGTTTCGTCGGTTGGCGCATCAGCCAAGTCTAGCGGGGGTGTTCATGCGGGTATTCCATGTTTCCATGTTCGAAAAGTACACCCAGATCCGACCAATGAAGGGATCAGCGAGCTTTGTTGTTGATGCAAATGAACCTTTGATGAGGGACCGTACGTATCATGGATAGCCGGATTAGGCTTCGAGATGCTAAGAACATGGCGCTAGCTACGCTATGGCTGCGATCACCGAGGAGCCGGAGGAGGGGCAACATGGGAACGTGAAGACACTGTGCGTGCCAATTATCCTTTCCTATTTGAGAATGAAGGTATGTTTTTAGTCATTTGGCATTAAATGACGGTTGCATATGCATGTGATTTGAAATGTGTATATGTGTGTGAATTTTGGGCACGAAATTCATTTAAGGGGGAAAAAATATAAAACCCGGGTAAATTTGAATTTGTTTGAAAAATGATAAAACGGTAAATTGTCGCTGCAGTATAGGTTGCATACCTAAAATTTTCTAGATCTCGGCGATTAAACGCATCCACTATTGATTCATCTCATTTAAATCTAGTTACCTAAACAATTTCTAAGAATTTCCGAGGATACGACCTGCACGATGTCGCAAGCCAAGTGATTAAAAAAACAAGATTTTTGAGAAAAATCTCGAAATTGAAAAAAATAAATTAAGTAAAGTTCATTTAAAATAAATTGAACTTGAACCGGGACAAAATAAATTGTTTCAAGTAAATTGCACCCGACAAGTCAATGGCGCTTGCCATATTGTTGAGGATGGCGTTCAGAAAGAACAAGATTTTGAGGAGGAGAACTCATTTCTTTCTCCGTTTAGAAACTATGGAGAGAGAAACAGGAGAAGAGAGCTTCCAAGTGCTTTTTTGACGGCATCCACTATGGTTCTGCATTTCCATTTAATTACGCTAAGAACCAAAGTTCATTTACTCGATGAGGGCTACGTCTGAGTACCAAAAGGATGGATTTCACCGAAGATCCAAAGGAGGAGATTTCGAGAAATCAATTTTTTTTAGATTAGGAGGTGTTCTTGAGACCTCCTTTGGTTCTACTATGCTCCAAGAGGTATGAATTCTTCTTACTTTGGTTTATTTCCACCCTAATGGCTTATTTCAAGGAAAATGTGGTGTAGAGGTCCTTAGGCCATGTTTGGACTAAAAATCAGGCCTTGGCGCCCTTAGGCCTGCTTGGACCGAGCACCAGCTTTATAGCCTCAGTTGTTCGGGGTTGAAAATAAGGTTTTATGGCTCCTTAGGGGTTGTTTGGATTGAAAAATATGGTTTATAGGTCCTTAGGGTCTGTTTGGATTGATTTGTTGGGTAATTTTTGGCTTATTTGTGGTTTGGCTTGGTTGTGGTCTTTCAAAGATGTGAAAAATGATATGTGGGTGGTTAAAGGGAAATTCTACCAAAATTTCCCTAGAATCGTGTCCTTGTTTTTGGAAATAACTTGGCTTAAAGACCTCCAAATTTGATGATTCTAGTTGGATATGAAACCTAAGAACAAGAGCTACAAATGTCTAGAAGATACTGAGGTTTAAATCCTGCTCTAAAAATCCTAAAAATGAGTTTTATAGTAAGATACTGATTATGTCCCCTTTACTGGAGTAGCTCATGTTGTTTGGACCATATATTGGGTTATATTGATCTAAATGATGTGAATCAAAATTCTACTAAAACTAGACACTCAAGAGAGTAACTTTCATGAGGAAAGTATGGTCACATTATGTATTTTTTGTTCCTAGAAATTCGTCCAATTGAGAACACAATACTGTCCCTGGAAACTATTAAGGAGTAGTCAAGAATGTTTTTGCCATATCTCTTAATTTAAAGGTCCAAATGACCTGATTTGTGAACTTTGGAAACTTAAGACATAGGTGAACATTTTGTTAGAAGATCACTTTGTCTAAAAACCTTATTTATAGGGTCAGAATTGAAGTTGGAGATGGACTTGGGATGTGCCTATATTAGGGATTGTTAAGGGCCTGTTTGGCCTGTCCTTGAGCCCGATTTAACGGGGCGGTTGGGCTGTTGTTGTGGGCACTCTATATGCCACATTTTTCCCTAAGGATTAATTAGTGTGTTGTTGTTTGGTGTGTGATAACATGCTTGTTTGTTGTGGCTTGATAAAATGTTAATATATGTGTTCTAAATGTATTAACATTGTTGTGAATGTTTAATTGAAAATTATATGCATGTAATATAATCGTCCATGATACAATGTTAATTGTATGGTTTATATGGTCCATATGACATTCATTACATGTGGAACGTGACATTAACATGCAATGACACATTGCATTGCATTATGCATGGGAACATCTCATTTCTTGGGTGTAGGTGCATGGTTAGAATCTAACACCACAATTGGTAATTTAGTGGGTGGGCTTAGTACCATTGGACGAAGTCCAACAGAGTTGCACGGTTGTATAAAACGAAAAACTTGTGTCGGGTAATAGCAAGAAGGGCTAGACACTCCCTCGAGTGAAAGACTAGGACTAGTTTACTACACTCCGACGATGAAAGTCCAAAAAGTGTAGACGATGTGCGGAGCTGATGATGAGACTCCAAAAATCCGCTACCCATAAAAGACACAAGGCTTTTATAAATGAAATGATTATTCGAGAAATGACATCCAAAAATTTTTTGTTTATAAAGCATGACTTTTGTTTTAAAAATGATCATTTGATGTAATCCATTAATGACGATTTTTATCACACATGAACATTGCACAGCGTGTGGAGCTCGTAGAAGACTCGTATGGTACTTGGTGAAGACTTCGTGGCTGGTGCATGAGTGTGAGTTCCCATCTCATCTCATTTCATGGCATGGATGTGTAATTCCAACCTGTGGATTTCATATTCCCGTTTTGGAATTGTGGATGTGGAACGCGATTACATGTAACATCAGACGCAAGACTTTGAGTTTTGCGAAAGAGACTCTCTGTAAGAATTACTTACCGGGAGGGCTCAAATTATATACGAGAAAACATCAAGAAAAGTGGACTTACGCCGCGGGATCGCTTTAATCCGAGGATGCATGGGGTGAAGAAAGCCGACGCGGTGGCTTTATAATTATTTATGTAATATTTGGTAACGCCCAAAAATATCCTAGAATTTTTATAATAATTTATCATATCTTATACAGAACTAGAGTCAAACCTTTAGGTATTTCCGGAAAATGATAAATTGTGAAAGGTGAAATGAATATGTGAGCATATGATTAAATGTTATATGCTAAAATGAGAAATTGATTGAACCCGGAAATAAACTCAAGTGTAAAAATGGCAAATTTGGAATTTGTAAAATGAAGACCTAAGGGTCATATGAAAATAAGTGATATGTCTATGTACAATTAGATGATAAGTGAAGGTGCAAACAAGAGGCTTATAGTTTTAGGTGAGGTGGGCAGTAAATGATTTTTTTGCTGAACAAATATCTATGATTTGAACATGTATTTAGTGGTCTAAGGAGCTCATTCGAAAATCCCGCTTTCTTGGAGAGATGGAGAAAAGGAGCAAAGCTAGTGTTTGAGAGAGAAGAGGGATTGTTGTGTAAATCCTTCCATTTGTTCAAGATCTTGCAAGAAGGAAGAAGGAAAAGGGTTAGGGCTTCAAGTGCAAAGGGATTTAAGGTATGAACCTAAACCCTACAAAGTCAGATTTGATGTTCGTTGGTAAAAACCCTAAACCATCCATAGGTTCCGCTTGTGGGTTGGTTTCTAGGGATGATATTAGCATGTTATCGAGTGATTCGATGTTTTTTTGGATTTTTGAGGGATTTTTTGAGGAACGCAAAGGAGGAAAATCTGAAAAATTCTAGGGCATTATCTAAGCCTTGTGCCGCTAGCCAGAGGCCATCGCCGCTATCGTAGACGACGCCAAGCGCGCGGATAATTTTCACTGCAGCCGAGGTCGAGGTGCAAAAATGGCACTCCTCGCACGCTTTGCTAACGGGGAGCATTTACGCCGCATAGCTTATTGTTCACACAAATAAGCAATTTTTGATCTGTTTACTAACACCGATTCAGACACCGATAGTTTAAGGACTCTAATAAATGATTAATGGAGGTTCAAATAAGAATGAAACTAAGTGAAAAACGCACCGTACCTCGCCGCCTCGACGAAACGAGTTCATCTTTGGGTAGACTTAGTGTCTTAACCCAAACCGTTAACATAGATTAATTGTCATTCACTAAAAATGTATAATAATTGTTTATTCGATAAGAGTGGCGTAATGGTTATTGACTAGGGACGGGTGACGATCACCTAACCTAGGATCGAGATCGAAGGGAAGAAAATGAGAGCCGACAACTTTAGTTAGTTCCTCGAACCTCTATTCCGATTCAAGTATTGTTAGTTCTTTGTTCACCGTAATTATATTCATATTTCAAGTGTTTGATAGTTCACTAAATAAACCTGAAATGAGTATATGGAATGAGTATATCTTTGAAATTATATTACGAAAAGGCATATGGATTTGAAATGTCTGACAATTAATTACATGTGAGTGATTAATTGTGAAGGATCCCAACTTATCAACCCTCACGAACCCAGGACCTCCCGTGACCAATGGATATAGAAATCCTTTCAAAACTATCAAAAGAATCCATGGAGCTGAACCCTTTTACAATCTTACATATCTTTAGAAAACAATGCAGCGAAGTGGCAAAATTTTTTTTAAACACTTAGATTTTCAGCACTCCAGCTGTAGTTTTTCTCCGTTTTTTCGACTTTCCCTAAATCTCTATGCAACACCGCACAAGCATTTAAAACACTTCAATCTTTCAAATTCTCAACTTCCCGCTTTAGGACTCTCAGTCCAAAAAACCCAATCACAACATATATTAATTACTATACATTTGTCTCCTTTTCTCTAATCATCAAAAACATTCAAAACTTCTTCAATCTCCATGCACAGCTTTTATAAAAAAGATTTGGGCTTGAGCCGACTAAGCCGACCACCTCAAGTAGTTCCTTTCAAAATATATCCATATTATTACATACATGACAAACTATTTGACATATAAAATATGCAAACTATTTATACAATGCAGTTCACATGCGTCGTCTCCTCGATGGCTCGACTCACTGCGCAGGAGGGTACTCTACCGGCGCACCTGTCTTGGGTCCTGAAAATGTTTTTGAAACATATGGAAAAGAATGAGCTAAAAGAGTCTGAAAGGAGTGTACATTTTCATTAAGATAACATTTCAAAGATATATCAAAATACGCATACTTATACACCAAAATCAACTTTATGCCCAAACATTTATGCCTTAAACTTTCTTTCTTTCCGATAATAAATACTTATATATTAAAATCCATTTATGCTCTTTAAACATTTATGCTCTAAACTTTTCTTTTCTTTCTTTCTTTCTTTTCTTTCTTTTCTTTCTTTTCTCGATGGAACCTGTGGAATAAATACACCGAACAGCTCTTCCGGCATCGACGGTGAGGGATAAATACATTCCAAATATAACTTCACTACGTCATGAGAAACTCCACGCCGGTATTAGGTTCCGGGCCATAGCACCTTTATCACGTGTAAGGATATTACTCTGCACACTCCACCCTCTCCCCGCTTAGCAACTCCATAACTTTACCCTAAACTTTACACGCCAAGGTAATTCTCGACCGACATCATCATAACAGTCACATGGGGTTAGGGTAACCATCAAGAAAAACATTTATCAAAATACATTTATAACCATGTAAATCCTTTTTACTTTATCATGAAAACTCATATATATATATATATGCAAATATATATATGCATTCTTTGCTATACATTTTTTAAACTTTCATAATACTCTTAACATATGCATACATATATACTTATATAAATTATATACTGATTAAGATAAAATTATTTCCATACGCCTTTAACATTTACATAAAATATTTCCATTAAACTTTCAATTTAACATTAAAAACCATTCACTTTTAAAACTCAATTTTCAAAATATCATTTTCACTCCACAAGCCACCGCTTCTCAACCCGCTCGCTTCCCGTCTCTGTCTCCTGCTTTCCCGTCCGATAGTCCTTTTTTCACCTTTTTCAAGAAAACCACAACTATACATTAATCATAACTTCCATTTTAATCCACTTATACACATTCATTTGTAAGTTTTAAAATCGAACAAATTATACCCAAGACTAAAACCCACCTCATTTCATGTGGGCCAACCTTTCCAACAATACCTATGACTTTACTTAATTAAAAACTATTCAAACGGTCTTCAAAATTCTTATGAAACTTCCAGATCAGTCCGTTATATATCCAATGACATCTCTTTAAATTTTTCTCAATTTAAAATTCCTTCCTCTAAGGCCCTCAAATCACATAACACAAGTTATTACATCTAAATGACTAATTTATGTAATGTAACTGCGACATACCCACTTTGACAAATTTATGGGCACTTTGGGATTACAATTTGCTTAAACTTCCTTCCAGATAAATTTTTCCTTTAGAAGTATATTTTAACCAAAAAACTTGAATCACTCAATTCGGATCATAAATGAGCGTTATGGTCAAAATATTTACAAATGGTCAAACAGAAAATGAGCATTTCACTTGAACCAGACAAAAGGGCTTACATACTACTACTCAGAAATTTTACTTTAAAGCTACATACTAAAAGATTCCTTCAAATACTTTTTCCCTAGAATCTATTTTTACCTAAAATTTTAATCACTAAATCAGACTTGAATTGAGTGTTATGACTGGCAACACAAAACTCCGTCGCACAGCAGAAAACAGTTACTCCTCATCGGATCACGCCTAAAACCCACCACGCTGCTTCTCTTCCATTTTTTCACCAAACACCCATTCTTGATTTTATACCTATTTCAACACACACACACACCCACTATCAAATCCTAACAATTCTCACTTTCTTTTTTTTTCAAACCTAACTCCATCCATTTCCTTCTCAATTGATATCAAAATCAGCACCATTAAACCTTAAATAATACCAATTTAACATCCATACCAGAAAATTCAAGACAGGATGATGAAAAACATCAAACCCCAACTTTCCCCAAATTCATTAAAACTTTACTTTGTTCTGGCTCCTGGCCCTCTCCCTTGCCACCACTCAGAGAGTACTTTGGAAAGCTCAAGGGAGAAGCAGTTTGTAACCACATTCCCTTAAATTCTCGTCTCCACCTTATTTCTTCCCTTTCTTTCTTTCCTCTCTCCTTTTTTCTCCTTTTTCCTTTTCTCTCTACGTGGAACTCCTAGCCTTTGAAGACCAAATGAATGTTTGGCTTTGTTTTTCCCTTTATATTTTAACATTCCTTTTAATTGCAAATAACCTCATCTTTTCAATTCTTGAAATCAGACTCTACGAAATTTGTATTATGGCCCATCTCTTACACTTAATAATCTTCATAATCCTTTGCTAAATGACAATTGTATCCTTGTTTAATACCATAATCTTGTGTTCCATAAACTTTCCTTTCTAATTCTGGCCTCCAAAATTGCTTTCAATATGACATCACTTAGAGGCGCACCTTTACAAAGATCGCTGCACCGCACATCTCCCCGATCAAACAGAAAACCCCCCTAGGGAACATTTCGTCTCGAAAAATGAATAAACTAAACTCCAAAGAAAGGAAAGGAAAATACCTCATTTGGAAAATAATTCAGAGGGTAATGACGTCGCATCTAAGCCTCCGCTCCTAAGTAGCTTGCCTCCTCCTATGATTCTCTCCAGGCATTCAATTGTTTGAATCACTTTACTCCTCAACACCTTTCCTGCACCACAATCCGCACTGCATCTCTTCAAGGAAACAAGTTCCTTTAACCCGCACTGCTGTTCTCTAATACATGTGGAAGGATTCAAGATATATTTTCAACATCGATAAGGCTGAATACTATGAATCGATAACCCCCAAAAGGGAATCTCTAACCAGTGCTTACTAGCCCTAATTGCTCATAACTTCGCAAGTCCAATACATATACCTGGGCTAAGTTTGCCCCCTGCTTCCCTAAATCACAACACACCTTTCCAAGGTGAAATCTTTCAAAAAAAAAACTTGGTCACCTATCTCAAATTGGGTGTTTCTACGATTTGTCCGCATAACTTTTCGCCTCCGCTTCCTGTGTACTTTTCAATCTATCCATTATAATCTCATCTTTATCATGTCACTGGATAATCTCTGTGACTACACTAATTTCCTTTCGCCTACCTCATCCCAAATGAGATCGGAGTTCGACATTTCCGTCCACAAAGAGCCCTACAAGGGTCATACCAATACTGCCTCGTACAACCGCACCAGGCAACCCACCGAAGGTTAGATGAGTGTCCTGTAGCCTCCTAAACTCCATAACACATGCCCTAAGCATATCTCTAGTCTCAGATAAACCTCCCACGGCCAACCGGCCCCGCGGGATGAAAAGCCGTACCGAATGCGCTTTAGTTGCCAGGCATTCCAAACTAGGCCAAAACCGCGGAGGTAACCCGAATCTCTGTCGAAACTATCAAAATCGGGAACCCCATGAAGTCTCACTATCTCACCTACATACACCGGGGCCAACTTTTCTAAAGAATCTTTCAACATTAATCGTAGAAAATGAGCACTTCATTCAACGATCAACTATAACCTTATATTGTATCACGCTAGTTTCCGAGTCCCCGTGGAAGACCTCGTCACAAAATCCATAGTAATCTTTTCTCCCATTCCTATACCGGAATGGGGGAGTAACTGATCTTCCCCGTTGTGCTCTCGATGCTCGCTCACCGATTGTGTTAGGCACCTGAAACGAAAACTCGCAATTTCTTTTCTTCATCCCATTCCACCAAGAATGTTCTTTCAAAGTCCCGTGACATCTTACTTACTCGGGATGCATAGCATACGCAGATGAATGTGCTTCTTCCATAACGTCTCTCGCCGCTTATATCATGGGCACACACACTCCGTCCTTCACCATCATGCCAACATTCTGCACCTGAAAACCCACATTCTTCCCTTTTTCTATCTCCTTCCTTGCCATAATCATTTGTGATCTAAGACCGCTGGCGAATCCGATCCAATTAGAAGCTGTCTACTATGAACGTGTGGGCCAATAAGATTCGAATCCGCTAACTTCCCAATATCACCCCTAAAGCCTCTCGTGTCTACCAAAGAGTGGAAGATAACCCGATCTCATGTGGAGACAAAGTACTCGGGTCGCCACTTCCTGGCGCATCGCCACTTACATTACCTTTCCGGATGGTACTCACTAGTACAAATGTAGTCCTTAATCAACTCGAGCCATCTTCTTCGGGCCTTTAGGCTCTTAACCTTTCGTGGGAAAATATTAGCTTAAGACTTTGCGGATCCAGAAAGATCCTACAAGGAACACCATAAGTAATGTTCCATATTTTTAGTGCAAACACATCGGCCGCAGCTTCTAAGTCGTGTGTAAATTCTCCTCATGCTTTTAACTATCTAGAGGCATATGCAATCACCATTATTTTCGCATCAAAATGCAACCAAGGCCTCACCGGAAACATCACTATAAACCACAACCATCTTTCCCATTGACATTTTCAAAACCAAGGCCGGTTAATCTATCTTTCAACTCCTCAAACTCGTTGATTGCATCTACCCAATCATACTTTAACATCTTTCTTTGTCGCCTTGGCTTCACAACATGGTATCCTAGAGAACCCTCAACAAACAGAATATCCTTTGGCTTATACCAATGAAAACTCCTTATCTTTGGTAACACCATAGGGAGGTTTCAATTCAAAGATAGCTTCGACCTTCCGTGGGATCCACCGAGATCCTCCTGCAAACTATGTGTCCTAAGTACGCGACACCTGGTCGAGCCAAACTGACACTTTACTAAGCTTTAGCATATAACCGATGTTCCTCGCGAATGCTCAGACCATCCCCTCAAGTGCTCTCGTATGTTCTTCTCCATCGGTTCGACTAGATCAAGATATCAGTCAATAAACACGGCAACAAACTCCATCTGGCGGCGCCTAAAATCCCCGGCTCTCATGAGGATCCACATGCTTACCGGGCATTCAGAGTCCAAATAGCATGACTAAAAACTCAAAGCCAGGACTGCTCACCGTTGTCTCGGGGAACATCCCTCTACCGCGAGTCCTCAACTATTCACCCACTTCCACCAAATCAAGGCTCATGACAACATCTTGCAAGCCTCATAATGGGTTTATTTAGGCATCCCAAAGTGAAAACCCATAATGCCTCTTCACCTTAGCAAAAATTACATTTATATCTTAATCAATTTCTTCTTCTTAAACATTAATTCTAACACATTCCATTAGGGCATTTAATCACTTCCACCTGATTAAAATCAATGGAAACTCAACTTTTCCCCCACATTTCTCCTTATGTACAATCCCATGTCACACATTCACAATTACTTCTTCAATCCCTTCCATCTTTCAACAATTATATTTTATAATTCATCCAACGCCATTGATTTACTTAACCAAATCAAACTAATACATTTCCACTTAAACCTTTCTGGCCTAACCTCATCCTGTTTTCTATTCAACTTTTTAATTCCATTAATTCTTCCAAGCATTTCAAGCAATGTCATTAAATCAATTAAAACCAATCAAACAACATCACTTTCAATAACATCCAAGGTCGACCTAAATTGACAATCCTTATGAATCTCATTCTTTTCTTTCACTTAGCAAAATCACCTAGAATCATGTCAATTTAATAGCCAAAGCCTCAATATAACCTTTACAATTGAAGGTTTAGATAAATAATCCATAAACCCTAATTGCTTACTGGAACCTCTCTAACCCATGTCGACCTACTCCATTTCGCCCTTGACTGTAAGGTGAGCTCAGATTTCAAACCCATGCCTTCCTATCCCTAACTCGCGGGCCCCTACTACCTCGGGTCGTGACTGCGGTGCGGGCCGGCTGACGCTACGCGGTCCAAATCTGACTAAAACTCTACAAAGAAACCTCTCTCTTCAAGCCATGATATGGACCTTTGGTTTTTTTTTTTTTTTCCGTTTTATCTTTTATCATCGATTCAACTTTTCAAGCAATGATACATGACCAACTTCTCTTGATACATGACTTGTGGCATTTCTTGAATAAGGACCTCATATCCTACAATCTATCAAAGATTATGTATAAGATCATGCATTTTATATGTTAATCTATCATTAGAATCGCTCTTCTTCAACTTTTTTTTCAACAACTCTATCTTGACACGATTCCCTCGAAATATCGATCTCCCATGTCCCTAATTGCTCATCCCCGTTTTGAACCCGTGAGAACACATCATTTCCACAAGAGAATAAATTTTCATTTCGATTTAACAGACCCCATCTTGGACGAGTCCGACTTACATCACACTAATATTCCTCCTAAGGTGTCATGTGATGAGGACTCTTCTAAGGTTACGCCTGCCACCTTCCAACTCTTTTTATGATCTTTTCACTCTACACTCATTCTCCTCCACACCCAAAATGTAATCTTGAAATTAAAGTCCAAGACTCCTTTCTTTTTTCCCTCAGACCTTCCAACTCAAAAGATCTAGTATTATTTCATATAAATGAAACCTCAGATTTGGTGGTACTAATGCCCTCGTGAGCTCTCCTTCGTGGCGTCGGCCTCGACGACAAGACTTTCTCTCAGAATTAAAAATTTAATATGTCAGTGTAATGCATATATGATTTTAAATCACATAAATAATTTATGAAATTTAAAATAAAACATTAAACAATCATATGAACATAAAATTTTCAAATATTTATAACATTTTCAAACCGTGGCTCGATACCACGTTGAAGGATCCCGCCACGGATTAACCTCATGAACCCGAGGGGACCTCCCGCGACTCTGGGCAGGCATGGTAAAGGATGCAGAGACAGACGTGCAGAGTGTGCAAGGTAAGAAACTTTCCTCAAAACTATCAAAGAATCCATGGAGCGAACCCTTACAACTCTTTACATATCTTTAGAAAATAATGCAGGCTTAAGTGGGAATTTTTTTTTTTTTTTTTTTAACACTTAGATTTTTCGTAAAAATCGCCGTAGCTCTCCGCTTTTCTGACTTCCCAAATTTACAAATACCCGCATAAGCATTTAAAACACTTAATCTTTCAACCAACTTCCGCTTGTGACTCCTCGCCCACAACTCAATCAACACAACATATATACCATATACATTTCATTCCTTTCAATCATCAAAACATTCAAAACTTCTTCAATTCCATGCACGCTTTATAAAAGATCGTGGGCTCGGTTTTAATTCTGCCGACTTACCTAAGTAGTTCCTTTTCAAAATATATCCATATATGCATATATACATGACAAACTATTTGACATATAAATATGCAAACTATTTATACAATGCAAATTACATGCGCTGCCTCTCATATCACTCATCATGGCAGAGGGTACTTCACTACAAGACTGCCTGGGGTCCAAAATGTTTTTGGAAACATATGAAAAGAATGAGCCAAGAGCCTAGTGGAGTGTAAGAGAGACATTTTATTAAGATAACATTTCCAAAGATATATCAAAATAACACATACTTATACAATTAAAACTCTAATTTATGCTCTTAAAGATACATGCCCAAACTCTCTTCTTTCCGATAACAAATACCATACATTAAAAATCCATTTATGCCTTAAAACATTTATGCCTCAAACTTTCTTTCTTTCTTTCTTTCTTCTTCTTTCTTTCTCGATGGAACCTGAATAAACACACCGAACATTCCGCACCGACGCTAGGGATAACCACATTCCGCCATAACCACTACGCCGCGAGAAACCCACGCTTGCATAGGGTTCCAAACATAGCACCTTATCACGTGTAAGGATATTACTCTAGACACCTAATTCCTCCCTCGCGACAACCCACAACTCACCCCAAACTCACACGCCTTAAGGTACTTCACTGACATCACCATGGGCTCAGTCATATGGGGTTAGGGTAACCATCAAGAAACATTTATCAAAATACATTTATAAATCCATGAACTTTTTACTTTATCATGAAAACTCATATATATATATATATGCAAATATACATATGCATTCTTTACACATTTTTAAACTTTCTATAATACTCTTTAACATATGTATACATATATAATTTAGTATAAATATATATTGATGCAAGATAAAACATTTCCATATGCCTTAACATTTACATAAATATTTCCATTAAACTTTCAATTTAACATTAAAACCATTCACTTTAAAACCCAATTTTCAAAATATCATTTTCACTCACAAGCCACCGCTCAATCCCGCCAGTTTCCCGCGACTCCCCGCTTCCCGTCCGACAGCGTCCTTTTCACCTTCAAGAAAACTACAACTATACACAATCATAACTCATTTTAATCCATCATACACATTCATTTAAAGCCAAATGAACAAATTTTCTTCATCTTTGCTAATTAAAACTCACTCATTTTGGCCAATCTTTTCCAACAATACTCTATAGACTTTATGGACTAAAAAATTATTCAAACGGTTCAAAATTTATGAAACTCCATCGTCCCTATATATCCAACGACATCTCTTTAAATTTTCAATTTAAAATTCCTTCTCTAAGGCTCCTCAACCACATAAATACAAGTTATTACATCTAAATGATCTAATTTAAGTGTATCGTAATCCGCACATACCTACCTCGACAAATTTTAATGGCAATTTTAGGATTAAGCAATTCTGCTTAAAACTTCCTTCAGATAAATTTTTTCCCCTTTAGAAGTATATTTTAATTAAACTTGAATTACCTAATTCGATCATAAATATGTTACAGTCAAAATACGATAAATGGTCGAAACAGAAAATGTGAGCATTTCGTACCGAGAAACTGATAAAGGCTTACACATGGCCCTACTTTGAGTAAATTTTTGGGAATTTTAGGTTACAATTTGCAAGTACTTCCTTCAAATAACTTTTTTCCTCTAGAAGTCTATTTTATCCATACCTTGAATCACTCAAAATCAGATCCTCGAAATGAGCAAGTTATGATCAAAATACGCAAAACTGTCGTAACAGAAAACGTAAAGATTTCTTTTCAGACTAAGATCACGTCTAAAATGACTGTAATGTGTTTCTTCCACTTTTTTTCATCAAACACTAATCCACGCTTCCTCTCTTTATACCCATTTCAACATAACACTACACAATTCACTATCAAATCCTTAAATAATTCCCTACTTTCTTTTCAAAACCTTAACCTAATCCATTTCCTTCTCAATTGATATCAAAATCACACCATTAAAACCTTTAAATACCACCAATTTTAACATCCATACTCGTAAAATTCAAGACATTAGACATGAAAAAACATCAAACCCTAACTTTCCCACCCATTAAAACTTTACTTGTTCTTTTGTTTCCTTTGCCTTTCCCTTGCTACCTCACTTGTAGAGCAATTTTGGAAAGCTTCAAGGAGAAGAAGAAAATCACATCTCCCACTCAGCTCTCCACCATTTTCTTCCCTTTCTCTTCTCTTTTCCTCCTCTCTTTTCTCCCTCCTCTCTTTTCTCCCTTTCTTTTCCTTCTTCTCTCCTCTCCCTAGCTGAACCCTAGCCTCAAGACCAAATGAATGTTTGGCTTTGTTTTTCTCCTTTTATTATTTTTAACATTTCTTTAATTTGCAAATAACCCTCATCTTTTCTAATTCTTGAAATCAGAATTGCTTAAATTGTATTGCGCTCATCTCACACTTTAATAATCTTCATAATCCTTTGCTTATCGACACTTGTACCCCTTTGTTTTTAATACCAATTCCGTTCCATAAACTTTCCTTTCTAATTTCGCTTCCAAAATTGTTTCAATATGACACTTGGTATTTATATACCCTTTACAGATTGAAGTGTATCGTGACATTCTTCTCGGACGGGTGTTGGCAAATTGAATTATAAACGAATTGGTCAATTCTTGACATCTTGAATTGAATCAATATACTGAATAACCAACATGGCGGGATGCACCAATCGGCATCCGTCATGATGGTGTATGGCATTGTTAAAATGTTCCACTTGGTAGGATGCACCAATTAGCATCTGTCATGATGGTGTATAGCATTTTTAAATGACCACTCATGATGCACCAATCGCATCCGTACGATTGGGAATGCAACGTAATGCGTAAGACATTTTCACAAAATGACAAAAGGACGTTCACCAATGGAACTTTAAATGTAATTGTATGTGTATTAAAGTGAAATAACAAAACTTTGATGAGTGAAATGAGAGATTGTAAACTAAATACGCCTCTTGGAGTATATGCTAGAATTCATGATTTGAGCACGATTTGCTGTATGTGAAAATGGCTATTTTGATATGATCAATGATTTGTGCTGAAAGTAAGTGAAATGAATACAAGGAGTATTGTTTGACATTGATCATGAATGAAGTAAAGTATGGTTTAATATAAAAGCATAACTTATATTAAACTGAATTTGAGAATAGAACTGTATAGAACCACTAAGCATGAAAATGCTTAACGTGTAGTTTTTAACTATACGCAGGTATTGAGTGAACATGAAAGAAGACCAAGAACAAGAAGCGCAGAGTCATAGATGAAAGTCACATGTGATAAGTATATACCTCAATATATGCATAACATTCTTTTTGAACGCGGTGGGATGATTTTGCAACAAAAAGAGTTAATCAATTATTATTTGTATATCATTTGTAAAGGCATGATACGTCATTTTGTAAACGTATTATATAAAAGTAAATGCTTCATGGACCTACCATCTGAAATGCCTTCCTGTGAATTGAAAACTCCTAAAATGAAAAATGACATAAAATAAAATATTTTATGCTGATAACGAAAGCCATCGGAGCAAACCGGCCCGCCCGATCTCACATTCAAGGCTTACCTTGCGAACGGGCTCGCACACTTTTTAAAATAAATAAAAAGAATTAAACGAGCATCCCAGAACTGGTTCGAGTCCGCTGATCGGGTCAGACCGGAAAGGGGTGCTACAATTTTAGTAAAATAATTTGGAACAAATTATTTTTGGCATTTATTGTAACACCCCAAATTATACCCTAGTAGTCATTACAGTGTCAGTGACAGTAATAAACCAAATTTTTATTTTTCGAAATTTAAGTGCTAAAGGTAAATATGATAAATGGTAATTTGAAAATTCGACCTGGAAGGGCATAAGTTAAGGAGATTATATGCCAACATAGAATCTGACAACTTTGAAGGCAAATAGGAAACAAGAGGATCATAAACGCAAAAGGGATAAGTGAAGCCAAAACCCTGTAAGATACCAAAATATCTTTTAGAACAAACATTTCTCAATTTGGCTTAAGGAGGATAGGGTTACGGTTTGGAGGAGAAGCCATTCTTGGTGGAATTCTCTCCATTGTTTTGGCTCTCTTTGCTCAAGGAAAGGAAAAGAAGAAATTAAGGGTCAAATGCCTTAAAGCCAAACATGGCCTTGTTACATAGAGGAAGTTCTCATTTCGGTTTCTTGGGGAGAGCTAGCACGCATTTGGGAGAAGTGCAAGATTTTGGGTTAAGTTCTCCATTCTTGTTTTCTTTGTTCATGGGAAGGAAGGAAGAAGGGAAGGAAAAAGAAAGCTAGGTTTTGAAGGTTTCAAGAAGATTAAGGTATGGAAATCTCTCATTTGTTAGTTAGGAAAAACCCTAACTCTTCCCATGTTTGGAACCTTTTTGTTGGTTTTAATTAGGCTTGGGTCGTTTGTTTGGATCTTGTTTTTATGATGTTGAATCAGATAAAAAATAATTTTATATGATTTGCTGTGGCCATTGTAAAGATGAATTGGTGTGTATGTTTGGCTGGAAATCCTCATTAAAATTCATTAGACCTGTGATCGCTTTTGGCCATACTTGTCTAAATACTCCAAATTGGATGATTCCAACTGGAGATGAAAGTTAAGACCCAGGGCTACAAATGTTTAGAAGAGAATGAGAACTAAATCTTGCTCTAAGACCCTTGAAATTGAGTCTGATGTTAAGATACAAATTATGTTTCTACTACAGGAGTAGTTCATGTTGTTTGCACCATATCTTGAGTTATACTGATCCAAATGAGGTTAATCAAAATTCTACTTAAACTAGACACCTAGGAAATTAACTTTCATGAAGAAAGTATGGTCAAAATATGTTCCTATCGTACCCAGAAAATTGTTAAATATAGGACACAATTCCATATTCTGTTCCCGAAACTCGTCCAGAGCAAAGCTCGAATGTTTAGGCCATACTCTCCCAATTTAAAGGTCCAAATGACCTTATTCACAGCCTTGGGAAACTTAAGACATATGTGAACACTTTGCAAGAAGATCGCCTAAAACCTCATTTCCCCGGGTCGAAATTGTAGTTGAAATGAACTCGATTTGGCTTTGTACAATTCAAAGTGCACTGGTTTATAATGCAGACTACCGACCCTCTAGGGATGATGTTCCGATGTGAATTAAGACATTAATGTTACATAGAATTAGTGCAAGTCCATTAAAACGATCATGCCAGTCATTATGTTAAAGAACCTATGTTAAGGATATCAAAAGGACTAATCCGGAAACATAAACAACCAAATGCCCGCTATGTCCCGGTAAAGGGATAGATGTGCATGCATATAAGGATCTCAACACGCAGCTAATTGCCTGACAGCCCCTCGGGGTCATTACTTGGGCCCCATTTTGGTCATTACTTGGGCCCTGCTTGGGCTACATTTGGGCCTCTATGAGGCTTCATAGTCTCGCTCCAGACACTGCCCCACACGATGTACCCACGTACTTACTGCTCTATTTCACTATCCATTTCCACTGAAAATGCAAGTACAAGGCTCAAGTATAAAAATAAAAATATATGTGTGTGTTATGAGTAATGAACAACAAGAACATGAAAATGAACGGGTACCTTCTGTATAAGATTTTTGTTATGTGCTCCTACGGGAGATATAGTATTATGATAAGCAAATATGTTATATGTATACTGTAATTGAGGACCACTGCATGTAGTCATATATGCTATCTGTATTCCCACTAAGCTATAAGCTTAGCACAAATGTTTTATCCGTGTAGGTACTGAAGATGTCGCCAGAGACATTCCTGCGATTCGGGACAGCCAACACAAAGACAAGAGTCCACTATATGTAGGTTTTGATTCGAGCTGGAAATGCAAATGTAAAATTTTGTAATAGTAGAATTTTGTAAGTATATGAAATGAGACTCGTATTTATGTACAAAACTTTTAAATACCACTACGGTGGTAGTATTACAAGTTTTATCTGATATATGTATTTATATTTTGAAATTGGCCCACCAATGTCCAAAAGATCGGGTTAAGAAGTCCTAGTCCAGTGTAACGTCCCCTCATCCGCCTAGGCGGGGGATGGGGCGTCGCATGTACTAATATGTAAAGAGTTGTAATTGAATTCATATGGATTGATTTTTATATAGTCTTACATATTTTTATATGAATGTCTTATATTCGGCCCCTGATGGGTTATGTTGTTGTATAATGTAGAGGCCGAGAATTTGATAGGCAAGCCCCTCGTATTAAAAGAGACTTCTCATTCGATTTTGTTAAATCTATGGATCCCGGCGTGAATGGACACACGGCGGGTATCGTTACACGATATCCACAGGTTTCCATGGGTTAAGGGGTGATCAACATATCCCCTGATTTTGGGGCATCACAATCACAAAGGCGACAATCGAGATGTCTTCACAACACTCGTAACGCCTCAAAATACTCCCAGAATCTGGCACAAAAAATTATTATACATCTCAAGATGGTCTATAAACAACTTGTGATTTTTCGGAATTGTTAAATGAATATTGATTAAATGATTATATGGCTAAAAGCCAAATGTAAATATTATATGCTAAACAAGAATTGATTGGACCCGGAAATTAACCCAAGTGTAAAGGGCAATTTTGGAAATTTGAAAAATGAGGACCTAAGGGTCAATTGTAAATAAGCTTATATGTCTAAGTGTAAATATGAGGATTGAAGTGCAAATAAAATAAAATGTGGGCTATATAGTAAATTATGAGAACTTAGCCCAAAAATGGGTTTTGGTGTTTCAAACAAGGCTTCATGTAGTAAAGGCTTGAAGACTAAAAAGGAGAAAAAAAAAGGGAGAAATGGAATTTGTGTGTAGGCTAAACATGACCTTACACTTAAATGGGATTTAAAGACTAAAAATGGTCTAAGGGAGCTCATTTGAGCAAATCCCGTTTTGGGAGAGAAAGAGAGGAGAAAAGGGATAGAGAGTTAGGGCTTGGAAGAAGATCAAGTTTTGGTGTGATTCCTTCCCATTTCTTGTTCCTTTGTGATCAAGCAACTTACAAGAGAAGACGGAACATCACATAAATCAACCTAGTTTTCCTCTTTGTGATTTTATTTGGCAAGTGCTCTTAACTTGTAAAGTGGTTTTATTTCGGGTTCTAAACCCACTTCTGAGTCATGGTTGGATTCCATAGTGGGTCTGAGATACACATGAGTTTGTGAGGAAGTTATTTGAGTTTTATGGGATGAGAAATGGCAAATCCGCGATTTCTAGGCAAACCCAAGAACCATCAAAGTGGGTACCTAGACCCATGGACAGAGATCATGGTACCAAGATCAACAGTTAGTGGCACCATACCCACTCTGCATGCACAGGTTGGTAACGTACCGATCATAGTGGTATCGACATCGATGCTCCAGTTGTTCTGATTTTGTAATTCTTGCATTGTTAAGTCCCATATTCGCACACCGATTATTTAGGAACCTTAATAAATGACTAATGAGGGTTCAAATAAGAATGAAACTAAGTGAAAACGACGCACTGCCGTCGCTTAGTTTACTAAATGTGTAATGTGCGATTTGCTAAGGGCCAAGTGATGATCACCCAACCTAGGACTTCAGACGAAGACAAGGAAAAGATGCAGATACTGGTTTGTTCTATCTTCACTTTACTAAGACGGAAATGTTTGTCGAAATGTATAAGAAAAACATATTGATTTATTTTAATTGATTTGAGGTAATTGATTGGGGAAATGTTTGTATATAAAATTGCATGAGTATTGAAAATTGTAATGTTGATATAAATGCATATATTGTAATCAGATTTGCTATAAGGATTTGAACGCCCCACAGAATGTTAACCGCTTAATTCACATTAAGGATAGATTAGAAAATAAGAAAACAAACAAATTAGCGCATCACATCAAGTACATGTCATCCGATCACAGCCCCATCGACAAGATCGCATTGTTCACAAATTGATTTTTAATAACCAAACAAGAGCCCAACTGACCGAACTATAAGTTATAAACAAATGTTTTTATACCGCCCGCAATTTCCCACGGACTGTGGTTTGATTCCGAGATTCAGATAATTAAAACATAGGTTAAATTGCTTAAAGGGTGAACCTAATTGATTTGAGATTGTTGACACATTGGAATTGAAAGCATATCAAAATTAAATGAAAAGAGCATCAGGAATGCATGGGATTTGGTCATAAATGATTTATGGTATATAAAAGTGTATATTCGACATGATCAATAAATCATAAATGATTGTATATGAAATAAGTATATCTATTGTATTGACATTGATCATCCAAAAAGATTTGAAAGTTTTGTTTAGTAAAATTTCATGATTTGATTTAAACTGAAATAGAATAATAGAATTGTATAGAACCACTAAGCATAAAAATGCTTAGCGTATTGTTTTCATCAATGAGCAAGTACCAAGTGAACAGGAACGAAAGGCAAGATGGAGGAGCGTCGAGTCATAGAGAAAGAATTGCGGAGTATGCTCCGACATATGCATTCACTCCATTTTTTTTTAACACCCATATTCAGGAAACAATTTGAACTTTGAACATCTATTTTGTAAATCATTTTGAAAAGGAATGCAAAGACTCACTGTAAAATGCATTTGGTTAAATGCAAATGTTTAGCCTATTGAATTGAAATCGCCTCATGCGACATATTTGAAAGTGTTTATATGAAATGGAATGTCGGCCTAAACTGGTTATTTTGTTTTTTGTATATGTTTCGGTGAATGAATCCTCATAGTTAACCCGACTCGTGTCGAGCCGAGAATGGGGTGCTACACCGCCACATCTAACACACATGTCCTGGTGACTGCTGGTCCATGGATATGGAGCCTAAGGATGATAGCAACATCCTCGTAATGCGGATCGCTCATTCCTCCGACCGATATATGAAACGTGTGTCTCTGCGTCGCCATCTCGACGAGACTGGGTTGATGAGTGGCCAATCGATTATGATACGGTCTGCGCGCACATACCACAAAAATCCTCGAAAGCATATCACATATGGACAAATACGTAGATCCATCCTCCACATATTGATACTAGCGAGGGTAGAGTACCTCTTGGAACTACAAGTAACGAAGAAATCAATTTTAGAATTGATTATATCTACATTACACCAACAATATGTAATAGTAGTTGATATTTAATAAAATACATACCTGCTCTGTATCTACTAAATGCGATCTATGTTTGTCCTGCAATACCAAGACAGATGGATATGAAGGATCTGCATCATGAAGCCCTCTGAACGCTATATATGTTCCAAATAAAAGACTGTATAATTATTAACAAAAAACATTGAGATAATAGTATCATAGCCATGAATGAAATTATTAAGGCAATAAACACAAAAAAAAAAAACCATGTATAAGAATGATGTCTCTTTTACTTAGATAAGGTAATAATCCAAAAAATAAACATTCATGCATAAGTCTTATACAAAGCAACTACGAACATGATAGGCAAATTTCCTTACAAAAAAAATAAAAATAAATAAATATTGAGTTACATCACATCTTTCACAAAATATTGAGTTACATCACATCTTTCACTGAACTTGACACATCTTTCACTGAACTTGATTCCTATTCTTACAAGAGTGGTGATTATGACCTCGCTTGTTTTGCACAACCTATTACGTGACATAGCAGTTTTCCCTCCCTAACGTCCATTTCATTATGCAAACGAGGTTGATTTAGGACGTCCACTGCCTATGCGTTTCATTGACTCTAAAAGGAACAATCGAGGGACCATCATATAAAGATGCTAATTATCTCACTGAACATGATGAAACAAGTTTCTTGCCCATATCATAGTATGATCAAGGTGAGTGTAGTAGCCTGAATGTTAATCTAAAATTAACACAAATGATGTTGACATGTCATATGATATGGCCACATGGAACCATATATAAGTGTTTTACCACATGTGCATTTCTCTCGGGTCATGTAAGTCGAGGCACTATGCTCACTAATTCCTTTGACTTTAACATGAAATCATCCCTCATGATCATAAAGAACAATTTCCATCGGGACATAGCCTAACCACATACCTTAACTGGGAGCATCAACACAAGGAGTGTATTGCTCATCCGATGTCAATCATAGTTAATTCCTCTGCTCCTTCTCGCAACAAATTAACTATTAAGGCGAAAAAATGTCAATTGAACTAATGCGCTATTTTAAGATAATGAAGCTCCTTTAAAACATTATTAAATACTTATATTGTCAGAAATATTATCCCACATTTCATTTCCATCACGTGAAAGTGCCTATATCTCAAGAGGGATCGTCAACCATTGCCAGCTTCTCGACCAATTCTTCAAATCAGAGTCATGCTTATTGAATTTGCGCGTTTATTACTTAAAGCCGCTTCTCCGCAAATCAAATTCTTCAAGAGTTTATCTTTGAAGCGAGTCATAAAATTACTTGCAAGATGACACATGCAAATCCGGTGATTGGTAGATGATTCAGCCCAACCAAGATGAGGATCACTCATTGTTGCCATAATACCTGGATGTTTGTCTGATATAACACAAATTCTTGTTCATTTAGTTACTATGTTTCTGATACATGCCAAGAACCATCCTCAACTATCAATATTCTCGCCTTGTAATAAGAAACGCCAAATTCGAAACAACTTATTATTTCCATCACACCCCATAAAGAATCATTAACGTGTTTCTTTATACTTCCCTACGTACCATAAATACTTAATACGAGACGACAATGTTCGAACCCTTCAATATGGTGGCTTGAGACCGACAAGAACACACGCTGGAAATATCTTGTGCGTTCGTAATATTACTATAAATGTTTTCCAAATTGGCATAACACATCCGTGATTTGGTTCGTCAAGGCTAAGAACATACGTGGCAGCTTTGTATATGATTGACAAAAGTCACCAAATAAGTGTCTAAATGCTTTATGCTTTCCATCCAGTGCCTTTTTGTATGAAATTTCATATCCCCATTTCTCTATCACACATTTTTTTGTATAGTAGCTACAAACAAAGTAAATTGTGTCTTAATAATTACCTTCATATGAGCAGCAACTAGGTTTGAGTTTAATTGATGATGGTCTCGATTCAAGCAAACATTGACACAAGTATGCACCCTTATACTGAAGGATAAATAAAGAACAAGCATCTTCACAAACATGACACTAAGCTTCCAGCATTATCATCTCGTCTTTCTTATATCTTAAAACTCAATAATTTTTTTTTGAGAATGCAACAACCACAAACTCTCATGCGGCTTTTAATCTGGAAGAAATTTGAAGAGCTCTTGCAAAGCAGATTAGGAATTAAAAACTTGGCCAACTACAAATTCTCCACTTGAGTATCTGGTAGTATGCTTCACCCATGGAGTCCAATAACTTGAAATAACATTACAAAAGTTTTCCACATTTTCAAATTGAGGTGATGGTGCTAAGTGATCTAGGTCCTCAACATTTGGGTTATTTGATACATCACAAGATGTCACATCCACAGAGACATATATCCCTTGCTCATTCTCTAAAACTTGGTTAAAAGTATGGAATGATGAAACATGTCCATCAACTTGAACATCTATATCTCCATTAAATTCATCATCACCATTTTCATCAGATTCATCATTAGCTTCTTCATCTTCACGGTCATCATCATCTCCATATACTTTACATCTATCGATCGTGTCCCGAGAGCTACTAGCCTACAACCATAGTCTAATTTCTACAACATTATCATTTCATCTAACCAACAAATCGCGGTAGGCACCCATGCATTGATTCACTGGGCCGACCTAACGACCTCAATATACAATTCGATTTCTTTCACGCAAGCAATGCTATGCTTAACTAATTTCAACATCTGCACACTCACTGTCACTCCCATATCGGGATAAGGTTGGAACCTATTTCCACTTTTCAATGGATACTTATAATTGAAAACTAATTTGAACATTTTTTTGTCAATGTCCGCCAATGCTCTGTCAATGAGCATACTGTCACCCAACCGTTTCAAACGCAGAATCAACTCTAGACATCTAAAAGCACAATGATAGCTTTGTTTCTAACATATTTCTGTTATTTATGCTTCAGCCTAAAGATTTAATAATAACATATCAAGAGAATAAAGTAAAATAGACATATTTGGACACATACAAAATATTCTGAATCGCCAAATAATATGAGGATATAAAAGCCATGTATGGAACACGAAAACGATGAGGGAAAAATTGAAAGGAAAAAGGTAAGGAAAGGAAAATATAAAATTTACCTTGTTTTGTTATTCGTGAAAAATTTTAAGGAAAAAGAAAAGATTTATTTTCCCTTATTTGGTAATTATATAGAAAAAATTAAGAAAAATAGAAGTAAAAATGTAAAGAAAAATCCTATAAAATTTTCTCTACTTATTCCCTTAAAAATCGATTAAAATAAGAAAAAATTAAATTAAAAAAAAAACATTTTTCCTTAAATTATCTAACAATAATCGTATTTGTTTCCTTCCATTTTTTTTCCTTTCAATTTCTTTTCCTCTTTCATTAAGATTTTTCATAACCAAACATACCCATAATAACCTTATTTTTACAAGAAAAATGAGATTATTAAAAAAAAAACAAACAAAAGAACACAAATGATCAAGAGCAAAACCTGAATCAAACGAACATGAAAAAAAATGAGGGAGGTTGAATAAGCTAATAAATTCTTTTTTTCCCTTGAATTTTCCATATTATCCAAACTGAAGAAAATTATTTTCCTCATTTGCTTATTTTTCCTTTCCCTAACATTTTCTGACTTCTAAACGAAACAAGAGAGAATCTTATATCTAAAAAAATGGAGGTCATTTTGCCTATTTTCTTAATTATTTCAACTATCGATTTTCCAAAGATTAAAATGGGAACTAAACTGCAGATACATATTTTAACAGCAAACTGCTGCTAAAACAGATAATATATAATAAATTTTGACAAAAGCTTGATCGATGTAGGAGGGTTATAACGTGAGTAGAATATAGTATTATGAGAAAAGATGAGGTAAAAATAATTGCATTTTCTCTAAGCCCTAACGCTGTCGCCAGAAGAGGAGAAGGATGCCAAAAATAAAACAATAGAGAAATGGAGGAGGAAGAAGGGTTTTGCACTAATTTAAAACGCGATAATGTCGTTGTCTTCAACTGTGACATTTTTTTTTAAATGATAAAGCCGTTGTTGAGGAAAACTTATTTTATTTATGAAAAAAATAAATATAAAACACTAGATAAAACTCAGTTCAATATATAAACTATAGCCCTTTGTATTGATGTGTAACTCTGTTTGTTTTTCATAACATATTATATGGATTATTTGGTTTTCTGTGAGATCAGTTTCTTATGGTTCTGATGGATTATGTTGATATTATGGGATATAGATGCCATTCTCTGTTCTGTAATGGGTGTAGACTTTGTGAGTGTAAACTCATTTCAATGCAATCGGGTATGAATATTATGATTATATATTTTAGAAATAAATATTCTCTGAGCTGGATAACGACAGGCTGTAATAAAACTACAAAATATTTTAAAATAAAACTTAGGGTTTATTTGGAACTTAATACTAATTTGGATATGCTTATTGTGAAAATTTAAAAAATATTTACAAAAATATTTCCCAATTAATAGATAACTTTTATGTATAAATATTGTATGCTCCTTTAAATCTAATTATACTACTGGGACTCAGTTATTATTATGATTACAAAAACACAAAAATATTTGAAAAATATACTATATATATATATATATATATATATATATATATATATATATATATATATATATATATATATATTATAAAATTAATTTATTTGTCTTATATAATTTATTATATAAAATAATTATATCAAATATAGTATTTATAAATAGTTAGATTTTAAAAAATTATTTACTATTTGATATTAAAAATAATATTATTTATCGAATGATACTTTGTTAATATAAAATCATTATCTCTCATCATTTTTTATACTTAAGGATTAAAAAACAACTATTATCAATTTTATATTAATATTCATGTAAAATGGATGCATTCTTCTAAACAGTTTCTTAGAATTTCTTGATGGAAAGTAAGTAATTTGACAAGAAACGAACAACATGTTTTCAAAAAGAGAGTTAATTGAGTGTCTCACAATGCATAATTGGGAATATGAATTTTATGCTCTAGGGCTGCTCAGATGGTTGACTCCGCTTTTATGGTTGCATTACATATTGAAGAACTTTTCGGCAATGGCCTGCTTGCAAATTAGAGTTAAAACAAATAGGTTATGAGCAGAAAGGATTGGAAGATATGACTCTTCAAACTTTCATCAATTTTTGAACTGTTTGATCTCGGAAGCTTTTTGGGATCCATGATTCTTCTTTTAACTTCCGGTTAGATTGTGTGAGGAATATAAACAAGATATAACGATATAGGAAAATAAATAGTATGTGGGACAGTTGATAAATATGAGTGGAAAAGAATATATCTTTAGATGAAAATTGTGAGAAGGTAGATTAATTTATAACAGAGGCATATTAACAATTTTTAAGTAAGATCTTTAACTTTTAAGTAAAGAATATATCACAAACAGTTCAAGGAAATCATTCTATTACATGAAACTAATATAAAATAGATTAGATCAAATAGTCATTTACTAATCATTAAGGCATAGAAAAATATGTGAGATAATGGACAAAATCAGCTATGTTATAAGATATATCTCTATATATATATACCTCCTCTCTATAAGCCTATATCTATTTTAATTACATTTTAGGTACCTTATATGAAGATGAAAATTTCTAGCAAAATCCTCTATTAATGACTACAGCCTTTAAGTAAATCTATATTATTTTATCTGATCTTATTCGAACTGATTAATTTATCAAATCTTATAACTTCATTATTCTTATTTCAATAATTTTTAAATAAGTTGATGTAAAAAATAATATAATAATAATAATAATTTAAAATATGTTTGTATTTTAAATATTTTAAAGATAATTATCAAAACTAACAAAACTAAAATGATAATATTATAAAATATATTAACAGATAACTCATAGAAGAAAAAGTTTAAAAAGATAATACAAACATAAACAAATAGCCTCAATTTAAATTAAATAATTTTTAATACTTAATTCAAACATCAAAAAATTGTTTTTAACATTTGATAATAATTTTGAATATAGTTTTTAAATTATAACACTTTCAACATGCCTGTTAATTTTTCAAACTTTATCTTAATAATATTTTTAAAAGAACATATTCAAATTCTATGACTGTGCATTATTACTATTACAACTTGAATCTTCCCAGAACACCAAAAATGATTATTAAGATAGATGTGATAGTATCAATAAGTGAATTAAGCGAGATATCATTATTTTAATGAACTGCATTGATTACCTTGAATTGATGAACCAAATGGAAAAAGTTGATTTTTTTAATCAGAATTACATTTTAAACTAAAATATTAACAAACTAAAACATATCAAAATTTAAGGCTTATAGTTTTACATATCAGAGTGTGATTTTTAAGATCAGTTATTTGAACAAAATAATATGTTTAATAAATAAAATATAAACATACTTAATAACGATTTTATGGGTTTTGAAATAATAAGTCATTGTTGAAGAGCTCTAACATTTATTTACTAATTATTACCAATATGGTCAAAGTGCATTGATTATAATGGTTTGCCAATATATTTAACAACTATTTCATTTCTTTTTCTTAAATATTGTTGATACATAACTCTAAGAAATTGGCATGAGTTTACAAGGAATTTGTGGATCGTATCGTTGCATCCTTGTGAAAAGGATTTTGTGGATCGTGTCGTCGCATCACTTGTGAAGATTAAAATGTGTATCTATCCATTGGTTTTATTATTAAAAAAGCTCTCTTTATACATGAAGCGCGATGTTGACCTGATGGATTTAAACAATCAGGCACTGAAAAGACAGTTATTTCCTCCAGATTGAAAAATGTACCAATGAATACAGAAGGCAAAGTTAGAACTACGATGGGTCTCTACAAGCATCTCCTACATTCTACATCCAGTCGGACGAAAAACTCAAAAGGGTCTTTGTCGATATTTGAATCGATAAGAGTCTTGGGGACACTCTTTGTGATATAAATCTATAAAAAAAGTTGACGACAGAAACTCAAATGACAAGTTTTGGAAATATAATATAAATCTCAGGCTCAAATATCTGGTGTTCTTTTCTGAAAATATCAGTTGATTAATTTCTTATATTTGAATACCATAGATGATGAGAGATTATTTATTTATAACAATTAAGAACTAAGTAAAATTAAATGGATTGTAATTATTAAATTAAATGACAAATATATTTAATATATGTCCATCATAATATATTAAAAATATCTATTAACCCTATTGTTTTATTTATATTATAATCTTAGACAAATAATACAGGAGATTGAAAATGTTATACTATTATAATTTTAATTTTTAAATGATATTGACTTTATTTAACATCTTAAATTAATATTTGATTTAAAATATATAGATTATAATGTAAACTCAAAAATAAATAAAATATTATAATCAGACAGTGGCCGGGATATGACAAATACAAATGACAAAATAGCTCTCAAAAATTTGTTACTCTATAATCAGTGATCAGGCGACTGGAACAGTTTGGAGGGGTGTTGGGGCATTTTGGAATGATTTAGAGAATCTGAGAAAAATGGGGAGATTCTGGGAAAAATCAGGTCTAATGAAATTACAGTTGAGTCTCATATGAGTCTCATGATAATAAATTCAGCAGATTAGAACGTTGTACAAAAAAGCGAATAAGAAAAAAGTTCAACAATAATTAGAGTTATATCACCAGCCTTTTCTTGTGAAGTCTTTTATTTTCTTCTTAATTTTTCATAATATGAGAAAACTCATTTATGGTTTTTTGAATAAGACCTCACTTTCCTTATCGTGACCAGTAATGTTTTGTATAAAAATTGTTGCATGTTTTTTGGAGCTATGGATTTTGATCTTGGAGTTTATGGATCAAATGGCTTAGCAATTAGTCTTGTCTATTTATCAAATATAGACTTTTAATATAGGTAGGATGTGTTTGGGGCTACCGAGATCACGTAGATGCAATGGCTTTTGGCCAAGCATGGATATGGAATGGCGACTTGAAGTTCGAACGTGAATTTATCCGATCAGCGACAAAGGTCTTGAGGTTTAACCGCACTAGGCATCAATTCGCCTGACTCGGTATGTGCGTCTTTGAAATGACCAGGTCGATGTTTATCAGTTCAGATCGTAACAGAATTTGAAACGTATCTCAGCAAATCGCGTCACGTGGTGCGCGTGGATGAATGAAACGAATCTCGTTGGCGGAAGATTGGGGCATTTACAACCATCCAGAAAGGAAAAGCGGACGATGTGCGGAATAAGTCAACTCTTTCAGTGGCACGGCGATCAATACTTTGTAAAAATTGGATAATAACATTTTCATAACAAAGGAATGGGCGACAATGAAATATATGAAGTACCCTCTGCGAAATACGGATATTCGTTATACATTCTCTTTTTAACTTAATGAAAAGCGTCGGCAGCGTCATTTGTTGATGTTTTATTTGTTTTGTAAGTCTTTACTGCTAGTTTAATGTTTAGATGATATGATGACTCTTAAAAATATGAGAGACAATAGACCTTAAATAGAGTTTAAAATTATATCGTCTGATTAGTTACCATATGATTGTATGTGTACAAAGAACAGAAACATAGAAGACGAAGACAGGCCTGGAAGTTAGGCTATAATAATAAAACTAAACAAGACCAGAGTATGCGGGCTTCAGTCTTTCATACAACAAAACGTGGAGAAACTGATTGACCGACTCACAACATCTAAATAAGGCACAAAAGTGAAAACCAAAAAACACAAACACCACTAGCCATACCGCTTCAGCATTAGCTTTTAGAGTTCTAACGAGTGGTAAGTAGTAACTGTGCGGCGACGCGCAGAATGACTAAGGACCAGGCTAGCACTTTGCCGGCTTCTCTCTTTCTAGGGCCGGAGCAGCTTCTTTCAGTACCACACGGGAACGGGAGCATTTTCGCATAATATATTCCTTTACTTCATCGCCTTAAACAGCTCTGCTTGTGAATCTCAGACGCCACTTTCAACATTTCTTTGGCAGGAGTGACCAAGCCCCAATATAAAGAAGCAGATAAAAATATCTCATTCTCACTATAAATTGAGCATACACTTCTCTACAGCTACTGCTCTCATTTCCATAATCTCATTTGAGAGCTGGTAAAATCTGGTGAAGGTTGAAGCCTGGGGATTTGAATTGAGGCTTCTTCATTCCTTTTTTGTACCCAGGATGCGAGCTTTTGAATTTCTTAGGTCAAGGTCAATCAAGGAATGTGGAGGAAGGAACGTAATCTGATCTGCTCTCTGCAACAGCACCACTCAGTCATGGTCGATTATCTGGCGCGTTCCGAACCCTACCTAATGATTCACAGCGTGGTGCTTTGATATTCTTCCACGATCCATGGTTCTTTGGGGTGCCTATTTCTCATCTGTAATAAATCTATCATGCTGCTTTGTGTTTGGTTTTGATCAGTTTTACTTTAGCAAATAAACTCAGGCGATCTTATTAAGCGTGTATTGCGATCATTTTTGTTAGATTTGTTTTCTTGGTAGTCGGAGATCTGACTTGCTGATGAGATTTCTCTGTTTGCATTGATCTTGACAAGATTAGTTTGGAACTTAATTTGTATTTACAATTTTAATTTTTTGAAAGCAGGACACTGGCTTCCCTTTGACAGAGAGGGATCGACTTGGGCGCAGGAACCTCTCCCTCTCGTGTTATTTCATTCGAGCATCAGTATGCTCGATTCAGTAAAATTCTATATTTCTAACTGTTCTAAATCGATATACAATATTCTTTGCGACTTGACTGATATTTATAGTCAATTAAAGACCTCAACTTTGCTTCAATCTGCCGTGAAAAGGATCATTACAGGCTAAAGTTTTCATCGATTTTTTAATAACTATTTCATGCCAAAATAACAAGAGCTATTTATATGATTGAATCAATTCAGACAGGAAATTCTCTCTGAACTATTTTGACATGATGGGATAAGATTGGGAGTTCTATGAGAAGGTTTTTTATGGAAGAAAAATATTAACAGAGACATAGAGTGCCTGGTGGACCTTCGTGACTTCAATTTAAGTATTCCTATCTACAGAAAAGCTGTAAAAAAGATGCAACTTCAGCTTACAGTATCTTTTGATATTGTGCAAAATTGAGAAACAAAGAGGATAATAAGGAAAGAGGCGGGAAATGGAAGACTTATCTATAAATCTGAAGAAAGCGTCCTGCAGTGGAAGAAGAACCTCTAAATAGGATGAGGGTTTTTCATTGATGAAACCACGTGTGAGGCTTACATAAATGTCTTGAGTATGGATGAAATATATGAGTACCAATATGAGACGTATATCTCTATCTTCCTTGTCCTCTCCCTCCCTCACTTCCTCCTCCATCTGTTGGTTTTTTTTTGTGGCAGATAGGCAGATACTAAGTTTCTACCATCTAGATTTGTACAAATGGTCGGTTGGATTTTCCTTGGACCATGACGGTCCTCCTACATAGGGGGTTGGCATGGGTGTGGTAAAACTGTATGGAGATTAGCACTCCCCTGTCTCCTGTGGTGTGTAAGGAGGATAATAGAAAATTTCAAGTGTGTGGAGATCTCACTATAGAAACTGAATTATTATTATTTTTTTCAATTTTTAATAAACTCCACTTCAGCTTTTGGTTTATCATTCTTTAGTATTTTGGAGTTGTGGTGTTTTTTGATAAATAAATTGAACAGTGTCAGCATAAAAAAAGAGAGAGCCGAACCCCAGCCTTCTCTGGGAGTATCTCTGGGGAGGCGACACTAGAGCAAAGGAACCCGAGACACTGCCGCTTCTTTTGCGAGGATGGATATCAACATGGAGTACTCTTGTACCTCTGAGCATATTTTTCTTATTCTCTCCACTCAGTTAGAAAACTGGAACCCCAGTTGAGTCTTTTTGATTTGTTTCATTGGAGTTTGGACCAAACAGGTTAATATAGGTTTTCTGGGTAATAATCTCTACAGATTTTCTGTTTTAAGTATCAGAACCCTTCTTCTTGATGTATATCAGCATTCGAATATTTTGGAGCTACCTTCCAATGTTCTGTCCTTTGTACTTTGTACTTTGACTTTCTTTGTCCTTTCTAATAAAGTTTGTTTCCGATGATTATTCATTGTGGATGTTAATGCATTATTCTTTATTGGGATGTTAGTGGAGTCATATCGGTCATTGGAGAAGAAAACTGCTCTGAGCAACAGATATCAATGCCTATCTTATCAAAATGGGGACCTCTGCTAAATATGAACTACACTTATTGGGAATGAGACACTGTACTACCGGGTAAGTTGTAGTGGTGTTGCATGCTAGCTTGTAAATCTTAACCCCATTTAAGCATTTTCATCTAAAGAAAGCAATGCTATTGATTGTACCATCAGGACTATATTTATTCAAGCATCAACAGGGCTTTATACCACTAATATACACTTCCACAGTTGGATGGTATAATAAAACTACAAGGACATTTGACGATCCCGTGGAATGACTGATTGCAAGGATAAAGGAGAGATGATGTCCATGATCTACAACTAGCCAGCTCAGCAGGTAGCATGAATCTTTGGAAGATAACTAGTAAAATATAGTATTTCCTCTTTGTTATCCTAGTCCTTAGTTATTATTTGACATTCAATTCATTATATCTTTACAGATCAGCGTTTTACGTTAGAAAACACTATTGAGTTTGGAACCTAATTAATAAGTTCCAAAAAGTGTTTCTCAAAGTAATATTTAAACTTTCGTATCTTTGAGGAGAACCTAATCAGTCCACAAAATCAAACAGAATACCATGCTGCATATTTGTTGATTCAGGAGGAGCTTCAAAAAAGTGTTTCTCACAGTAATATTTAAACTTTCCTTATCCCCCAAGGAGAACCTAATCAGTCCACAAAATCTAACAAAGATGTAATATCATACACGTACATCCTAGCCCAATTCAGAAGGAGCTTCAAAAAAGAGTTTCTTAAAGTAATATTTAAACTTTCCTTCTCCTCAAACGTTTTTATAGTTCTTTCCCTTCCAAATAACCCAAAACACATATAAAGGATTTCCAAACTCTTCTTTATTCACAGTACTATCATTTCTGCTCTTCTCTTCTTTCTTGCACACCTAACACTAACGGCAACCTTAGCCCCTGCTAAACTATGGTAGTAAGAAGCTGGCTCTTAGTGGCACCCAAGGATTCCACACTATATTGGGATGGGTGGGGGAAGGACGGGAAGGGATAGCTCTCCTATAAGTCAAGGAGTAGAAAGATCATGTTGTGAAGATTCAATCCTTGGCACCAAATGACCACTACAGATCTCTTACTTAAATGAATGGAAAACTCTCTGAAACCTTTCAAAAAAATGCATCCATCTCCTCGACTCCCAATCATTGGATACTTTCATAATCCTTGGCTTTGGCTTCCGCTACCTGAAGCAAGGAATGGAAGACGACAGTTCTGGAATTAGAGCAAAAAATTTTGTACTCTATAGGCATACCATAATCTGCTCTCTTTCAGAATGAACTATTCTTCCCCTCCTCTTCAATTGACAACATATCTAACTATATGATAATAGAAAAGTTCACCTAAACTTCTTTCAACACCATGGTATCTATTCAATTAACAACTTTTTATCTTTCTCTATGTTTTTCATAACAGATTAATATGATGGTTACCACATAGGCAGGACACATGCAGCTTTGAGACTTTCCTTTGTTCTAAAGTAAAAATGAACCTTATTCAACATTCTTTGATGGTAAGATTGGGTTTTTCTCACTGCTCTCATCATATAATGGATTCCCCTATGTGTTGCAGGTGGACATGATAGTGATAACAGATGGCAGTCGTATTCTTGGTCTAGGTGACCTTGGAGTCCAGGGAATTGGAATAGCTATTGGAAAACTTGATATGTATGTTGCTGCTGCTGGTATTAATCCACAGAGGGTATGTGCAGCTCCTCATTCTATGTGCATGTACCTGTTTCATACTTCTTTTAAGCACAAACATGGGCACATGATTCCTGGAACAACGAGGGTGCCATGTGCTGGGCACACAGCATGGCTAGGATTTGCATCGAGAATGTGTGTTTGTGCACAATTGTATGTGTGAATGTCTCTTTATATGAAGTATATACTACAGGTTTGTGTTTATAGACCTTGCTTTTTCATAGCATTACTCTACAATTTCTGATTTATAGATGTGATTTTATTATTTAGTGATGACCCATGGATTTACATAGAAATTACATCAATCACAATACTAAATAAATCCCGACTTTTTGTAATTATATTCTCATGTTTCAACCATATCCTCTTTGTTTTTCATTTTAGAGCAAAATATATAATAACTCTTCAACTATTTTCTTGTTCTTCACCTATCAAATACTAGATACTATCTATATCTATATCTACTTTTATACTATACTCTTATACATATATATATATATATATATATATATATATATATATATGCAATAATATGTATAATATAATTATTCCTATATTGCTCTTTTTGCTGAATCTCTTCAGATTGCTGTACGATCAGTGGCCTTGCACAAACCAGAGCTCCTTGAAGATCGCCTTTGTAGCGAGAAATATGTGTGCAGCTTACAGTTTCTTGCTACCTGAATTCGGAAGTGTTAACATATGAAGTTGTAAATAGTTAGAAACTTAACATATAGAAGTTGTACATGAGATAGAGCTGCATATGGGGTTATATGATTAGAAATATAGACTACCCCTCCTATATATATATATATATATATATATATATATATATATATACTAACTATATATATATGTTAATTGATAGAAAAAAACCTGAGAATTATTTCCTCCAGTTCTCTCTCTTCCAGTTTGTTTTTCAACATGGTATCGAAACTGGGTTAGGTGCAGAAAGTTTTTGGAGATTTTTTGGAGGATTTTTCGGCAATCTAGGCCTGTCGGAGGGGTGACTTTTGAAACACCCACCTAGAGGGAGCGTGGAGTCTCACCGTAGGCATAGGAAGAGGTTAGCCCGACCAGCCGATGAGCGAGCTAATCCGTTGAGATTAGAGCATGTGAAGCTTCAGCGTCTTGCCGCATGGGATTTCTGAGACAGGTTCCACAGCGGCGCGTAATGTGGAGATCTTGTTGGGCTTTCTTGTTCCTCTTCAGAGATGTCGATCGCGACGAACCTTTGTTGCCGGTTTCCTTGTTTGGTTCTGGGATGCGGTAGTTTTAGTGCTTTATTGTAACGACCCACCACGCCGGTTCATGATTTTCCAATCTGGGGTGCGGGAACATCTTTGCTCTTGATCTTAACTAACGTGAGGTGCCATCTGTGAATGTTGGAGAAAGCCCGACCGGCTTCAGTGATCTTAGATGATATCTGAAATGTGGAACAAACGGCGATAAATGCTGGAATGGAGCAAAACAATTCTAATATACGTAAGGAGCGTACGCATGGGCGGTCATCTCACTAAGGATCATGACCGATGATTGAAGAAGCGATGGATGGAGGAGGATGCTCGTCATTCATCGAATCAACTAATAATTCTCAAAACCAACAGGCATCTTGGGCACGATTAATCATTGTGAATTTGTTAAGAGCTAATGGATTATTTGGAGTTGTGTTTTACTGGAAAGAGTATAACTAGGATATTTGGTATGTGTGTAAAACATTCTATCGATCGGAAGCTTGGTCGATCCTTTCACATAATTTTTATGGCTACAAAAAGATACATGAAAGGCTTAATATACTTATGCCCTTTAGTCAGGATGTCAGGATTCGACCAAAGTCAGCGAACCGGATGGCCGGTTATGGGGCCTCTTGGCCATCTTTACTTCAGATGCATGATTGGTAAGGCACAGATTTTTGTCTAGTCTTGAAGATATCATCTCTCTAGGAGACCTTTAGCGGGGTCTTTACCAGAGTATCATCCTCTTTTTCACCTACCTTTTATCTACCTGGAAGCAGTAGTGCTCTTATTAGACCGAGCCATTGAGTCGAGACAACGAAATAGAAATGAGTGGTCAGGAGATAAAACTAGACTGAGTTTACGGAGGTGTTGTTTGTTATCTTTGTAAGCGACCATGTGATGTCCACACGATTGTAAGCAACCGTCGAAATCGAGAAATTTCAATATGCTCATATAGCTACTTGTTGAGGCATCAATCGATTAGTTCGAGTTCCGGTAGCGGGTCTGTGGGTTCCCAGTGTATCAAGACTCATTGAAGGATCACCCATCTACTAGATATTATTCTTTGATCGGGTAGCTTCGAATAAATGCCTTATATCTTCTTCATCTTAGAATGGGTCATTGACTGCAGGAGCCACGGATCCGCATGCAGTGTCTAGTCTTTTCTCTACGCTTTCGATCCACGATCTTTGCCTTCTCATCCACTCATGAATGATTCGATACCTTTATTCTTATAGGTCGAACTACAATTATTGCCACTCTAAAATACCAACCTAATGACATCAGTCTTGAGTTTACCAAATTTCTCTTTTAATTTGATGTCTGTTGTGTTAACTCAGACTTTTAGTATGCCTACAGCGCTCACGGATTTTTGCTCTGAATCGCATAGATGAAATGAGTCTTGATGACGTGCGTTTTGGGGGTTTATCATCCTTGAATCTATAGTCGGGACACATTCGGCACGTTACAGGTCGTACAATTGAACTCAAATTGGGACCACAGGTGTCTTCACAATTTTAATTATCAAAAATTAATATATAGTTTTGGTTTGCATCTTGGATTATGGAGTCTTGCGCTCAAATTACCAATATCATAGCCTTAGTTATAGTCTGGGAGGTGATAAGCGGTGAATTAACTCCTTTTGAGTCGATCAGTGAATATTGGTCAGTGCCTAGTTGTGTCCTAGCCAGGGTTCGATCACTTTTAACTCTTTGTTGATGATTATTCCACGAACCATAGTTATATTTAATGAAAAACCGCTGGTTGTTTTTCTCATTTAATTGCCTTTTGTCTTGAGATTCATACTAATTCAATATTTTATGTTCAAAATCAGAAGTGATAATACAAAGAGGTATATTTGAGGTAAACTGAGTCCTTCGTAGCTTCAACATGGCATCGCCATCGAACTTCTTGTGTTAATGACTCATGTTGAATAGTTAGAAAGAATAGTATATTTGAAGCTTTTGGAAGCTCTATTATTCAGTTATGCTGGCTTTTGACACCTACGGGTGTGCGGTTTCACGAGCTTGTTTTTGATTAGCGGAGGCCTTCTCCGAGTCTTGGTCTGGATGCAGCAATATCACATCCTTTTCACCCCCAGCTCAAACCTCTGTTTACTGTTGAGCCTCGGATATTTGGATGTACACTGTTTTGTTCGAGATGTTAGGTCTGGGGTAATAAACCCGATCATAGAATCACTGAATCTGTATTTCTTGGTTATTCTCGGGTTGGGGGTATCGGTGTTGCGCCTAGTCTTCGTAGGTACTTGGTTCCACGGGATCATCAGAGTTTTTGAGGAGAAGTGTCCCCTTCTCTTCACCCCGACCCACTAGTCAAGGGAGGCGGATGATACACGCTGGTAGGAGTGTCGAAGCGATGTTGGGTTGGGTTAAGCGGTTCTGGGGTTAAACGGGTGAAGGTGAAAACATAAGCAGAGCATTGGGCTGTGCGCGCGTGCAGGGTTGACAGTTCATCAGGCATTGGGTCTCCGTGGCCGTTTAATTAAGCGGTTAATCGTGTCGGTTAATCGTAATAGCGTTAATTTTAACGAGCTGTGGCGCATTAATGGCGATGTTGAAATCTCGGCATGAGTAGCGGGTTATAACGGACCAGCGTGTCTCACGGCGCGGCCGCGTTATTAAGCGTGTTAAGCGGATTATTGCCGTTTATCACCGGCCGTTGGTTTCGCAGGCCGGACCGTTTGTCGGTTAATCGTGTCGATTAATGTCGTGTTGGTACAGCGAGGCCTCTTTGCTGGTGTATACTATTGCCTCCCGCACGCGGCCTTCTGTTCTTGCTCACAGTAAAGCCAACCCCTCCTATTCTGTTCCTTAAAGCCTCCCTACTCACTCCCGGACTCACACTGGCGCCAAGCCACAGTCTGGTGCTCCATCGATTTAGCCGACATTAGATCGAGTTCACGATAAACGAATCTCCTATTGCTTTTTGCAGGAAACATGATAGTGCGTTCGTCGAATTTTCTATTTTTAACAGGTTATCTTCCTGAATATGTTCTTTATTGCTTCTTTGGACTCTATTTACCGTTGCTAACACTTGGGAAACGCACATTCTCTTTTGGTTGGCGTAGTGCTTTATGATAGAGGAGATGGATGCTTTGAATAAGAATGGTAGTGGAACTTGGTACATACCTATGAGGAAGAGAAAGCCGTGAATCTTGTGGGGTCTTCGATCGAGGATTGTCGGATGGTTCGATTCTTTGATCGGCTGCACAGGCATGGCCGAGTGCGCTTAGGTATGGTGTGGACTATTAGATACCTTTTCCCCTATTGCTAAGATGACATACGATTCGGCTTTTATTTCACTGATTTGCCACTCATAATTGGGATGTGCTGTTGACGACTCGTGAAGCCTTTCGCCCATGGCGATCGGAGGTGCCATATGGAGACGACACTCTCCGCGGTTTGTTGCTCGGGGAAGATGAGAAGAAAGTTGTTGCCAGCCGTTGGTCGTTATATGGCTGAAGGCGGAATAAAGTGTGATTTAAGTGAATCTGTAGACGATGAGGCGACTGCGGAAAGATGGAAATCGCAGAATAGTCTTCCTCTGGGAACTCCCATTTAGGTATCATTTTGTTGGTGGTGTATGCGGATGATATTGTTATCACTGGGAGTGACTCTACAAGAATCTCATCAGCAGAGATCATACTCTTCGCGGTCGGTTTTATACAAAGGACACAGGGATGCTTAGATATTTCTTAGGTGTTGATTGTATTAAGATAAACATGGAATCTTCTTATCTCTCGAAGGAAATATGTGTTTGATTTATTGTCTGGCCGGAAAATTAGGAGCAAAGCCATATAGTTTCCCACATGGCTTCAGGCGTACACCTTACTAAGAAGGCCCGAGTTTTTTTGAAGGATCTTGAGAGATATAGAAGACTAGTTGGGAAGGCTGAGCTAGCATAACACCTCAGCTGTCACAATATTGCACCTCTAGATTGATGAGTATGAGCCAAATACGTGTCTTCGATTGACAATTGGGCGATTTGTAAGACATATTCTATGTACTGAAAGAAGAGACTCGGGACGAGGTATTACATATGGCGCTCTCGTAGACGCAATAGGGTTGAATGCTTCCCAGATGCTGATTGGGTAAGGTCAAAGGAAGATAGGAGATCCACATCTGGTTACTGTGTTTTTGTTGGTGGAAATCGATCTGCGGAGGCAAACGAGGGGTTGTTTAAGTTCAAGTGCATAGTTAGAATATGAGCAATGACACGATCGCGAGTGGCTTCATCAATGACGAAGAACGGTGATGGCATTAGGCGTTGAAACACCCAGATGAATGGCAGGGACTGCTTTCTGCTGTGCACTGGGGATCTGTATTCCATGAGCGAACCTTCTTGCCTCCTTGAGATTATTTGCCCTTCATTTGTGAGAAAATACATTTCCCGGTTTGATTTCTACAGGATATGTGAAGACGGGAGAACAATTGGGTGATATTTTCACAAAGGCTCTAAGTGGGGACGGGTTAATTTATTGTATGTAACGAGATTGGGCGTGATTGGCGTTTATCTTCCATTTTGGCGAGGAGAAGTGTTAACATATAGAGTTGTAAATAGTTAGGAAACTTAACATATAGAGTTGTAAATGAATGGAAACTTAACATGTAGAGTTGTAGCAGTTAGGAAATATAGACTACCCCTCCTGTATATATATATATATATATATATATATATATATATGTTAATTCAATGAAAAAAACACAAGGAATTCTTTCTTTCAATTCTCTTAGTTTGTTTTCAACTTAAGGCTTCAGCATCATTTTTTTATTTTAAGTGTTGCTTTGGGTTAGCAAATTGTGTGCTTTAGATAACTAATATGATACATGGATTACATTTACGCTGCACTTGATCGACGCAATAAACCACTCAGATTACATTTGTTTCCTTGTTATGATTGGAGGTATTATCACATTTTTTACGAATGGGTTTACAACACCTTAGATTGGATCAACCTATACCTCTTTACTCTCGTCTGAATAGAGTAGAAAAATTGTTTGATTTTGAGGCGAGTTCAATACTTGATCCAGTATTATAGTGATTATATGAAACTCTCAGTAAAAAAATGTTCCAGTCAGTATATTACAAAGCTGAGAGGAAACTTCTTTTTCACAGTGGCGTTTGCCATTTTTGTAGGCTATGATGAGAATAAACAATAAGCAGAAAAAGTTTTCAGGTAAAGATGACTGAAAATGAGTATAACGTTCACCCGACATACTTTTGTTGATAGTTAGGCACATTCAATCCAAATATACAAAGTTTTGAAACCATGCCCCGCCTCCATTTAAATTTTAGACTGAATTTGATAGTCAGATGAGAGTTAGTGGTATTATTGTGTCATGGCTGTTGTTTTCTGTAAAGTAGTATTAACATTCATTTTTTTTTATCAGTTATTAACATTTATTTTTTTAGTCCATCATCTCAAAAGTTTTAGAGCCTTTTCTATCCTTGACTCAGGGTGTCGTATTTTAATTGTTTCATTTGAGTTTCAAAACCTATTTTCATTTCTCACGCCGATCCACGGGATGAATGGATTTTGTTAAATGCATAATATTTTCTTTGCCCTAAATTGGATCTTCCATCATTATTAAAAAATTCAAACCTTATTGGGACGGTAGTTTTTATTACTGCGGGACTTTTTACCCATTTTGCATTTTGGAGGTTGGAAGGAGGAAGAGAGTTATATCACCTATCCAATTCAAATCCCACAGGGATTGCTTGATTGTCGTCTCTTCATATTCATCTAGTCTAGGAAATGTAGGAACTTCACAAATTTTTGTCGATTTGTTGCCTGCTCAATTCATAGATTCACTTTCACATGACTTTAATTTGACAGATTAGGACTTGACCGCCCTAGATTGGAAGGAGAAGAGTATCTATCAGTAGTTGATGAATTGATGGAAGCTATTTTTGCTCGTTGGCCCAAGGCTGTTGTACAGGTTCATTTTCTTGAAACCACAACTCTTATCTACATTTGTCTGAGGCATGTACCATATTGTTAACTGGATGGTTGGTAAAATTATATCAGTTGAGTTTTCAAATGAAGTGGGCTTTGAAGCTTTACAGCGTTGCGTAAAGTTCTGCATGTTCAACGATGACATACAGGTGTTCTTCAGTTGGATCTGTTATTTTATACATTGTTACTGTGTAAGGCCTCTTGTTGTGATGCAGAGTTCTGTTTGTTCTTATATTCATGTCTTGTAGGGAACTGCTGGTGTTGCTTTGGCAGGACTTTTAGGAGCTGTTAGAGCACAAGGTCGACCATTGACTGACTTTGTCAACCAAAAGATAGTTGTTGTTGGGGCAGGAAGGTATTTTTGTTAGAATTGAAAGTGAATTCCTAAATGAGAATTTTGGTGAACTTTGGCTTCAGCTGTATGTGTTCCTTTATCTGGACTGCAGTGCAGGGATTGAGTATGCAAACTAACTGACCTGCTGACACGTCTCAAAGATAACAGGTACCCTGGAATAACGGAATCATCAATTTTATCTGCTGGACAAGGTAAATGCGGTTCTGTAGTTAATCACTTTTCACTTTGGTGGTCTTTATTGACCAGTGGATTCTATCTTTGATTTTGGAGCAAGCATGTGCATTAGCTTGAACTATATTTATCAATAGAGGTCTAATAGAAACCATATGCTCATCCACATGATGATGAGAAAGCAATATGGTGTGAATCAGTATCATTAAATCTCACCTAAAGAAATCATTAGGCTGTGGCTTTTGTTGCACATGCATTGCAATCATCTATTTGACTTATTTTCAAACACAGATTAGAAAAGTTTGTTTGGAAACGAGACTTATCTGCAAGAGAGGAAAAATATATAGATCCAGCTGCAGCACCATTTGCTAAGGCCAGGAGATAGAGGACTCAGAGAGGGAGCTAGTTTACTAGAAGTGGTAAATATGTTAGATTGATTTAAATTTCCTTCTTTATCAGTGCAAGGTTAAGGATGATGATTTAAATTTGCCTTTATCACTGAAGGCACAAAGGATAAATTATGGAAATATAGAGACTTGACTAGCTGACTATTTTACATTCATCAAACCACTACTGCATCATGATTGCTGAGAACGAATGTTTCAGGTTAAAAAGGTCAAACCCCATGTGCTTCTTGGTTTGTCTGGAGTTGGCGGTGTCTTCAATGAGGAGGTGGGCATCCCTCTAGTTTCTTCTATATCATGTTAAAGCATATAAAAAAGGTGAAATTGATTTTATATGAGGAGGTGGGCATTCCTCTAGTTTCTTCTATATCTTTTTAAAGCATATAAAAAGGGGAAATTGATTTTATATATTGGGACTTGTGTGGTTCTTTGAGAATTTATAGTTGCATGCTATATTGCTGCCATTAAAGACTGTGTGATTTAGTGTCTATACCTGATATAAATCATGCTTTTTGTGTTTTGCATGGGCTGTATTCAGGCATGATTTCAGTGCATATTTTTTGTTGAAAAAGATTGTGGTTATACACTAATAAAAGGAAAAAAATATATTTACCAGTTTTGTTCTTCTCATTGGCTTACTGCAGACATGAGCTTTTTGCTCTCTATGGATGGATAGTTTTGTTGTTTCATCAGGCACATCACTGATATGCACACTATTGCTACTCATTATCTGATGGCAGTCTGTTCAACTTCAGTTAGTTTGGTTCTTCACGAATCATCAGTTTTGACATTTATTCATCCCTTTTGTTTTTTAATGATACATTTCATTGTAAGCAATTGCTCTTGTAAGTGGTTGAGTTTCTTATTTGTATTGTTGGCACATAAATCAGGTCCTTAAGGCCATGCGAGAATCTGATTCTACCAAACACATGATGCAATGTCAAATCCACCATGGTGGTTTGTTTACACTGAGCATCCCCATTTGTACCCACAGGCAGAACATGTATTGGCATCCATTGACATTTTTATTTTTCATGTTCTATGTGGTGTAGCTGAGTGCACACCTGCTGATGCTCAAACATCAAGGGAGAAAATATAGTTTTTGCAGAGTGGGAGCCCTTTGCAAATCTTGTTCTAGTATCTTTCCACTTATGATTGCTAATTATGTTTGAATTATTTTCCCTCCTAATGTTAAGCAATGTGTTCCTTCCTTCTCAACGTTCTATAGCAGACAGCAGGCAGGTTGAAAGGGGGGAGAAAGGGTTGATTCCACTGTTAGCCCAGACCATTTTCTGCTGAGCTCATAGAGCCGACTTGTTTTCTATGGCTCAACCTTGGACTGTGCTGAGCGATAAACTATGAATCAGGATGGACCCAGCTCAAGCTGGGCTGGATGTTTTTAATAGCCCAAAAGGAGTTGAGATGGAAGGAGGTTTAGACTCAGGCCTCATCTAGATGTACAGCAAAAACTGGCTACAGGACCACTTATTGGCATTTTTGCTTATTGTTTGATTGGGATGACTCAAACCATTCCACTTTATTGGGAATGGAAAAACCAGATATGCAAATCTGGCTTAAATAACATGTACCTGTTTCACAGGTTATTGCAACTGTAAATCATTATATTTTATGGACTTCATTTCTAACACTACTCACCCAATTCATTATGAAGCTGCACATATAATTCAGGATTGGTTTGGGGACTCTCTTCTCTCAGGTGCTCATTTTATTTTCAGATGCTCTTGCAGCTGGCTTTCTGAATGGTATGAGTGAAATAGTTGCTCTTCCTTGCATTAAACATCCGACAGTACAAATGTCAGGGATTTGGAGTTTATATTATTCCTGTCTCCTAAATATTCTAAATCATGAAATGACTGGAACTATCATAACGAAATATTAACATACTGTTGTGTTAGACCCTTGGTGTTTTATATGGAACATCAAGAGTCTAAGCATAATGGAATAAGAGGGTATTTGGGTCTTTTCTAAGTTAGTTAGAAATTGTGGTGATCCGTGTGTGGGTTGCTGCCTGGGCCGTACTGTTTTTCTGGGTGGGTATATCAGGATCTTGGGGTTGGCCTCAGGCACTGGATCTTTTCTCTCTGTCATTTGTGATCATTATGAGAGGGCCTAGCAGACCCCTCGAATGTATGCAACTATTTTTTTGATTTACAGATTACATTGAATGAAATTTATAGTTTACAAGGGCGGTTCTAACATTTTGGTATCAAAGCGAGAAAACAATCGAGTGGAAGATGGCGGGGAAGAAGACAGAGAAGTTGGGTGGGAGGCTAGAGGCGGTAGAAGGGGACAGAGCCAGATGGGGACAGGAAGCTTGGGGAGATCAAATACCGATGTTGGAACAGGATCAGAGGCTGCTCGCTGAACTCGGGTGCAGGCGACCCCCGAAACTGAGAATTTGAGTCGATCAGCCACAAGGGTAGTGGGAAAGCAAAAATCGACTGTCACTGGCTCCGCATTAGGACAACGAAACGCAGAGAAAGAGGAAGATGAAGGCACTTTGAGTAAGGAGTACGGACCAGGAGGGAAAAACGAGTTTCGAACCATGAGGGTTGAGATGCCTCCTTTCGATGGCATAGATCCAGATGGATAGCTGTGTAGAGCCAAAAGATTTTTTAAATTAAATCGAATGAGTGAAATGGAGAAGATGGATGTAGTCATGGTTAACATGGAGGGGGACGCTTTGGTGTGGTACTGTCTGAAGGACTCAGATGGCGACCGATACGGAGGCGCTTTCCCGGAGTTAAGGACGACCACTGGAAACAATTCAGGTTGGATGGGAGAAGGGGAACATTCTCACTGATGAGGATACCAGCCTAAGTCAGAGTAAGGAATTGCCAAGGAATATAAACACCCAATTTGAAGGCTTTCTTCCACCTACTAGTTGATGTACTAGGGCATATCTTTGGAGAGACGATTCGTAGATGGGTTGGATCTGCGATCGCGGTAAGTTAATTGTGAATAGGCCCGAGTGGATTGAGACCGGGGATATCTGGCAGCTGGACAGTAAGAAGATCAGGCCTCAAACACTGAGGCTGCTGCAGGAAACAAAGGGGATATGTAAAGAATGGTGGGGATAAAGGAAATTTGTAAATTCGAGCGTCTAGAGGTATGATTCAGACGGAAAAGATCTTGGGTTCTGCGATCGAGCGGCTTTTTCATTCAAGAGGATGTCGGGCGTGGAGATGCATATGAGGCGTGAGAGAAGGGCCTCGTGAATATAGATAAAGAAAGTATTCGATTAGCCATAGATGCAAGCTCGAAGCACGTTCAGTGGTTTGTCCAGAGGAAGGAAGCCTTGAACCGGGGGATTAATGCCGATGAGGAGCGAATCGGAGGGTTACGAGTAAAGAGTTGTATGGTGGTTGAAAGCTTTGGTGAATTACGTGGTTGGAGTTGTGTTCTCCCGAAACTATAAAATTACTAGGGGAGATTAAAGAGGATGTGATAAGTAATGGATGATCAGGAGCGCTCATTTCATGCGGTAGAATGATGCGAAAGTGGGAATGGAGGGTGGAGAGGAAGCGGCGAAGGCTATGGTGTGATTCACAGGCCGCAGTGCAGTGAAAAGCGAGGGGGAATCTATAGGGGTGGAGACCCAGATCTTGGGGTTAACGATGATTGAGGATTTTTTCCCTTGGAGTTGGGAAGTTCTAATATTATCATGGGTTTACAATGGTTGGAGAGTTTAGGAGTCACATACACCAACTGGAAGACTAAGGTGATGCGGTTTAATGTGAGAGGAGAAGCCGGCGGTCTGAGGTGATCTTTGACGCCATAAAATCTGCAGTCATCTCTGACAATGATGGCTAAAGCGTGACAGGGAGACCGGGTTTGTTGAACTTCGACCACATGGGGAATAGAGGATAAGCTGAACACAAATAAGTCGGATATGGAAGAGTAACTACAAAGCAGATTCGAGTCATTTGGGTCTGAAGGGAGCGCCATGATGCGGGGCGAGCATGCTATAGTACTCGAGAAGGTAACAGACGGGTAATGTTAGTCCTTATCGTTATCTCCAAATCAAAAGGTGATAATGAAGCTTATTAGCGAGATGTTAGCGTAGGAATAATGCTGGGATGCGACATTTTCTAGTCCAATGATCTTAGTTAAGAAGAAAGATGGGAGTTAGCGATTACGTAACGGATTATAGAGCACCAGACAAAGGTATAGTCAGCGATAAATTCTTAATTCCTTATTGAGGGCTATTGGATGAGTGCATGGAGCAACAATTTTCAAAATTAGATAGAAAGTCCGGGTACCATAAGATTCGAATTCGCCCAGAGGGCATTCCCTAGGCAGTCAGACCGGCAGTTTCTGAGTTCCTCGTAATGCTGCTTGTGTTAGTATTTTTCGATGACATACTTGTGTACAGCCAGAACAGGGAGGAACATCAGCTGGGCTGAAGAGAGGGCACTAGGAATGTCAAGGGCAGCAATTATATGTGAATCTGGCAAAGTGTTGTTTTGACAGAAAGATTGAGTATCTGAGACATATGTTTGTGAAATGATTGAGCAATTGATGAGATGTAAATATAATGGAAATGGCTAGTCCCAAAAAATATCCAAGAGCTAAGGGGATTTCTAGGGCTTACAAGATACTATCCGAAATTCGCATCCAGGTATGGAAAAATAGCTTGGGCTTTGATAGAACAACTTAAAAAAGATCAATTTGGTTGGAACACATCGGCTAAAGTCATTTGAACTGAAAGCAAATAGTCAGTGTGCCAGGATTCTTGCACTTCGAACTCACTAAACCAGCACATCATTGAGACAGATGCTTCCGGGATTGGGTTAGGAGCAGTTTTGGTGCAAGATCGGAGACCCATAGCATATTACAGCCGTGCTTTACCCCCACGAGCAAGGTTAAAATCAGTTTATGAGCGAGAATTGATGGTCTTTTCCATTCAGAAATGGCGGCCTTACCTACTTGGACGAAGGTTCGTGGTGCAGACAAACCAGCGAAATTTGAAGTTTTTGTTGGATCAGCGGTTAGTGAGTATGGAGCACCAGTGATGGGCCTGATGGCTGACAAAATTACTTGGGTATGACTTTGAAATCTAGTACTGTTTGGGAGTGGAAAACAAGGCAGCCGATGCCTTATCATGGATGCCGGAGGCAATAGAGTTCTGACACTGCTCTGGCAACAATAATCCAATTGGGGCTGGTGGATTCTAAAGTGGAAGGGGACAAAAAGATGGCGGCTGTCAAGGGGGACATACTTTCTGGCCACGAAGCACCTAGCGGGTACACCGTGCTCAACAACAAATTATTATTTCAGGGAAAAAACAGTGTTAATGGCTACAGATTAAATCCTCATTACTATGTGTACAAGAATTTCATGATAATTGGAGTGGAGGACACTCAGGGATATTTAAAACATACCAGCGAGTGAGTCGGGAAAACTCCGAATTCAGCAATATGTGGCAGTTGTGCAGTTTGTTAATAACAGAAATATCTATCCATGTCCCCTGCGGGCCTTCTCCAACTCCTATACATTCCCGAACAAATTTAGGAAGATGTGACAATGGATTTTATAGAAGGGTTGCCCAAATCTGAGGGGATGGACACAATATTGGTGGTGGTTGATCGACTGAGTAAATACGCTCATTTTGCGGCACTACGTAATCCTTTTATGACCCAAATAGTTGTAGCTATCTTTGTGAAGGAGGTGGTTAAACTCATGTGCACATTCCCATACCGTCACCGACCGTGACAAAGTCTTCACAAGTCACTTTTGGGCCGAATTGTTCTGTTTGCAAGGTACTAAGTTGCAGAGGGGCTCCTCTTACCATCCTCAAACGGACGGACAGACAGAGGTGGTGAATAGAAGTGTGGAAACATACCTTCGTTGCTTTGTGAGTGACAAACCAAAACAGTGGCTACAATGGCTACCGTGGGCGGAGTATTGGTATAACACATCTTTCCATACGTCAGCCCAAACCACGCCCTTTCAAATTATCTATGGATGGGAATTTACCTGGCAAATCAATTATGATGAAATTCAGCTTCAGTGTCATCAGTTGAGGCCATGTTAGAAGGATCTTTATGCTGGAGGAGGGTGAAGTCCTAGCTCTTGGCTCAAACAAGAAATGAAACAGATCGCGGATGGCAGACGGCGAGAGGTCAGTTGAAAGAAGGTGATCACGGTTTATGGGCAAAGCTCAAACCAAACTAGCATAAATCATGCAAGCGGCGTAAATAGAAGTTAGACCACAAAACATGAACCATACAAGAACATCATCTTGGATTGGTTGATTTAGTATAAACCCTAGAGTTACCTTCCTAACCATCCATTCATCTAACTCATACTCTCTGTTAAGAGGAAAGCCATTGGGACCTCCAACACAGCTACCAACATTCCACCTCAACTCTCAATGGATGGACTGATAAGAACAGATATCTTCCAGTTAATTAACAAACTACAGATACTGCTTCTGAGCAAGTAAATCAAAGCATCACAATGATACTAGGGATATGAATAAACAAATATGTAATTCCATTCTTCTGATAAAGTGCACTGTATGTTGACTCTTGAATCGCGGTGCCCTGCCATACAGATCTCTGAAGGGACCAACAGAATCTGGATAGAAGGTGGCCCCGGATCGCATTCAGGAGATTATTAAGAAGTGCGGCGGTGATCCGTGTGTGGGCTGCTGCATGGGGTGTACTGTTTTGGGCCAGTGCATAGAAGAGTCTGGGGATGACTGAGCATAGTCTATTTTTCTCCTCTTGTCATTTTTGAGTAGTCACGCCAGGGAAGGGCTGGACCTCGAATGTCTGCAGCTTCATTTTTTGATTTACAGATTACATTGAATGGAATTTACAGTTTACAGGGGCGGTTCTAACATGTTGGCTTTCTATAGGGGCTATGAAGTTAAAAATTGTGAATATGCATTTATTCCAAAAGAGATGAGAGTGATGATAAGGTTCCATATAGAGAAAAAACATGTGGGGAGAAAAAAATTCACATTATGATCTTAGTTTCTGTTTGAGCCTGTATTTATGAAGTATAGTCTATTGGTCTACAGCGTTCTTTATGTGCAAGCATACAATGTTATCTTATCGTGTTATTTACCTTGTCTTCATAAAATGTGTGCCTATTAAACCAGTGGGATTTTCTGGCATTTCTCTCATTTTTCATTGTGAGAACTGTAGCTATTCTGGGATTCATGCTAATCTACCATCTCATTCAGTCAGTTCATGGTAAAACAGGTCCTTTCTGACTTTTAAGGTTTAATGTGAAAATAAGAACTTCATCCATAAAAATGAAGGATTTCTGTGATGTCAAAATCCATGCTTGAAACATCAAATGAAGTTTCAGTTTTAGCCAGCTGACTAAATTTTAGCCTCTCTTTAGGAGTTTTGGAATTAAAGCATACCATCTCCATAGACTTTCATTAGAGCAAACCATAAAGGTGTGAACAATTTGGATATAGACAACAAAATTGTTCTGGTATTGTTTTTGGGGATGGCTGAGATATTATCCAAGAATCACTTCAAGTGATTCTTCAGATTCTTTAAGTGATTTTCAAATATATACCAAACACCTATTTTAAGAAGAAGGGTTCAAATTGATATTTCTATTACTCAAAGTACTCCCAGCAGGCGTCTAAGTTATAAATACTAAAAGCTCTGGTAGTTCTAAGTTTATTGGCAGGGACCACCTGCTTGTGTGTTTCATAGTTGAAGCCCTCTGTTTTCACTTGTAGACTTAATGGGTGTTTGGTAAAACAATTTAATAACTTAATTTAAATCATTAAGTAAATTAAGTATATTAGGTAAAATAACTTAATGGCATGACTTAAAGCCAAAAACAACTTTGAATAATATATAAAAGTAATTAACTTGTTCTTAAATCTGCATCTTCATTTTACCTTCCTACACCTATTTGTTATAGTTACCTCCATGATCTCTTTTACTACTCCATATCTTCTATTGTTACTTAACCTCCTTTGTCCGTAATCATAATTCATGACAATGACTTATATGGAAATTGACAACATCTGGTTAGATAAAACAATTGCTTCAAGTCGATTTAAGTCATTAAATAATAGTGTGGCAGTTTTCAAAGCACTTTAAACCCAGTTCATGAAATATAGGATGCTGAGATCTTAAATGAAAAGGTTTCTCTTCTGGTTCTTTTTTCTGTTGACTTCACCTGCTATAATAAAAATCTCATCTCTATTTACCGACGCAGGATTTCCTAACTATTGAACAATAAGTTCTCCAAGAATGAGGCTGATCTAACAATCACCAGGAGTTCAGAGATAACATACAAGTCATCAAGATGACATTTCTCTTTTATTACAGATCAAACTCTTCAAACTATCTAAGGAGGCTTTTCATTACTTTTGTAAGATTGCACTGAGCAATCATACAAATAATATAAAACATGTAAAAACCTTCATTCATAGCTCAGATGATTATATAGATAAATGTGTTCTTTTTGTGGATTGCAACTGCAATAAGACTTCCACATTTATATGATATATTACATATGTTCTTTTGATTGATTTATCCCTGTTCTTTTTGGATGAAGCATGAAACATTTTCCCGCTGTTGCTAATATGATGATATCTTCACAGCCTTGCTTCTTATATGAAGCGATGAAGAAAGCAAAATGGCATCTTGTATCCATCCGTCAACAGGTAATTTCTTGGTTCCCTGTGACCAATTTAGTGTTAACTACCGTTTGATCCTTTTCCGATTTTTGAGTGGAATAAGACAACAGAAAATTCTTAAAATGCTGCTTAAAGTTTCAGCTGTCAAAAAAATATACAGCCAATGAAAAATATCACTGCTTATGTTTTTGTACCAAAGTTACCTAATTACTATTTGTTCTAGACTGGATTGATGGTAGAGGTCCTAGTGAGTTTGTAGGTTTAATTGGAATTAGTTGGATTTTGTATCCACAAATATGTTAGCCCACGAAAATTTGGATCTGATCATTTTATGTATGGATATACCTATTAACAATAAGCCTCTCTACTCTACCTACTCTATATACTCTCTTTGATAAGTAAGAAAGTATATTAATATATTCTTCTCATGATTCTATTTCTTCTCATTTCCATTGCATACTGAATTCAACGATCTGTTTATCCTTTCTAAGAATGGACTGTTAAGCTCAGTATTTCACCCTGAACTAAAAGAAAGAATGAAATGTAGATAGGTCGTTTCATTGTTTAGTTATAGAGATGAAGGGATCTCAAATCTAAACACATCAAATATCGTCATGGCATGTGACCTGTTTACTATGCTGTATCATATGCAGCATTACGACATATCACGAAACGGAGGCGGAGGCTGCTGTATTGCAAGCTGCTGTTGCTGGCTTGGCGAAGGGCATATGGTGAAGTGGGAGCCCAAAGAGCTCGAGCACATGTCAAAGGTACTATCTGGTCAACATGGACTGTTTTAAAGTAAAGAAGTTGCCTTTAATTATGCATACAATGCACAGCATATTAAAACAAGTTTTAATGTGAAATAATGAGTGTAAGCGAAGCGAAAATATGAGGAGTGAAATAAAGCTGGAAAGAAGCTGAAAGATCTGACCCCAAATCAGTCCTTAAATACAATGACACTTTCCTTTTCTGGAATAGGAGGAGATGATGGGAATACATCACACACACCAATATGTGGTTCCCTGTTTACAGCCACTCTTGTTCACGAGAAATAAGGCTAAGGCTAAGGCTTCCTTCTCTATATAACGATTATTCAGGGGACTCAAACCTTGGCCATCTTAATCCACAATTGGTTAATTTTTGGTGAAAGAACTCTTTTTTTTTTTTTTTGAGCATTGAATCGTCCTGGATCGAATACATAAACAGATAAACTCGCGCGCGCGCCGACTACTGTGTTGCTGTTGATTCAGTGACCAACACCCATGACCCCACCTAATTATAAATTTCTGCAAATACGGAATTTATCATTCAGATTATTAATTAACAACAGGGACTCCTCAAACTTGCTATTCATTAAGATGGCTGCACCCGTGCTATTTTAACCTTTTCTTTCTTTATAATAGAAATTTTATACAGGGCAAAGCTCTCCCTGCTACGTTTGTTTTTGTTTTTAAATGGAGAGATGAATAGGTAAGCGCTTGTTTAGCGGTGCAAATTTTTGTTCTACAATTATTCTGGCGAAGAAAACGTGTTGGTGTCTGAATCGAATAACCAGGTAGAAATCGAAAATGAGCCCTTTATTTTCGGCGTTTTATATATGAATCGGCTTGTATGTGTTGTTTCGCTGTTTAGATGCGTCAAGCTGGTTTGATCGATTAAGGATAAAGCAACAGCGGGATTGTGTGGCTTCTTTTCATATTTCGTCTTGCGACGATTTTAACTTCGTAATTCCAGCTTGAGATTGTGAATAGCCTTTGCTATTTCTTAACTGCTTGTTGCGTTGTTTCATTAATTTCATTTTTCGAAAATGGTTTTCTGAAAAGCAGTTTTAACATTAACGACTTAAACCGAACTGATATGAAACGTATTTAGAAAATAATGAGATGAATCTGTTGAAGAACCCACTGCGTAATCCCAATTTTTGGATGGAGTTAAAAATTTTAGTGAAACTAGCGGAACATCTTCTACATTTAACATTTCAGAACTTTTAAATCGTTTGAAGACTAGTTACATGAAGGCTGCTTTTAAATACAATCATTTGGTGTTGGATTTTTTTTTTAAAGAATAATGCTTTATTAATGTTCTAATTTGTGATATAAAATAAGTTCATTTTTTGAGTCACTTCCAAGTTCCAAAGTGATTGTGGAGGAATCATTTCAATCAATTTAAAAAATTTTGTTGTAAACTTCAATTTTCTGTGAGGAAATGTTATCAAGCCTTACATGATATTTTAAAATCCCAAAATTGCATTTCTAGATCAGGAACGCTGAGAAGTTATGGAGGCCACTGGAAATTTCAGTCCCATTTTTAAGAAACAATATTTATGTTAAAGCCTAGATTTCAATGTTTTATAGAAGTTCTGAAAATAGAGTAGTTTCCATCTTATTTTTAAGAGATCTAAAAGATAAGTTTATGATCTATCTAAAATTAACGGATTGTATATGGAGTTTTAGTGCTAGAATGAATGTTTCATCAATGGATAGAACAATTTGTAACAATTATTATTGCCTTAATGGAACTGCACACTGTTGGGAGGGAGGAGGGATCTGGCTTTCTTTGTTGAAGAACTCAAGCTAAACCCAGCATACCAAGTCGATATATCAAAATATTGGTTATAACTTATAGAATTCTGTTGTGTTTTAAGAAATATTCTTGAAACATCAGGTTTTGGAGCTTGGACATAAATATATTATTTAAAAAAAAATTATTAATACTCAAATTAAAAATCAAAATAATGCCTTAACTAAATTAATGAACAGTGTTAATGTCATAAGTGTAGCGTGGCATTTAAAAATAATTAAATTTTAAAAGTGCAATATTAAATACATTAACATGGGTGATAACTAAAATTTTAGAGAATAAGCCTCAGGTTTGAAATATTATTTTCATTTAATATATTTTAATAATTTTTTTCGAAAATAACACTAAATATGTCTACATTTTGTTTATTCAATGTTTCAAAACTTAGCTGTACTCAAATAGCAGAGTTTAGACTCAAATAGTTTATTTGAAAATTTTTTTTTATAAAATTAGTTTTTAATCAAAGTATCTGAAGTGGTGTATTGTTTAAACATACGCAGCAAGTTTTACTGATCGATAAAATCCATCTGCTTTTTTGAGCTAATTTGTGTTGATTAAGATTTGTTTCTACTCTGTTGAGATTATAAGAACATACACTAATAGGCATAGAGCTTCAGTTAGGATAAGAATATAGCATTAATAATAATAATAAATAACAGTGCACAAGAACTCTTTTGTTTAAAAGAAATATAAATAACAAATTCAAAAAAATTAGAAAAATAATATTATTTTATTTTAAAAATAGCCTCAAATAAGTACTCAGAGAATCTACCATGATAATATAGAGGGCCATGAATTTGAGATCTGATGATATAAAATATTGTGCATAATGATGGTGCTCAGGAAGTTATAGAAGAAAGGTTTGTTATAACATAAACATGATAGATTTAAGCGAAAAGGCTCTAAAGATAGAAGAACACAGGTAGAATCACTTAAAAACATCATAAATCTAACGGAAAATCATATTGATATTATATGGAAGAACTATGTGATTGTGAAGAATTTGATAGAGACCCGATTAGATCTTGACTAATAATATAAAAGCTTAGAATTTTAAGGATAAAGATCAAGCAAGAGTGACATAAAATATAAATCGGATAAAAAGTAAATGAATAGTAATGAGGAAATATTGAATAAGTATTTACAAAATGTAAAAGTTGAAAAGTTTGATAAATGTACAAATTGAAAAGTTTTTACGTGATTGGAAGAGAGAACACACTGAAAAGAACTTCAAACAGAGTGGAAATAAACAACATGGAAACAGAGAATCTGACTTCTAGGATGATACGTGTAATAGTAAGTTAGATAAACATAATAGATTCTAAAACATATATACTAAAAACATGATTAAATCCTAAACAGTTCTCTTTAAGAATTTTTATATTAAGTTTTAAGATGTGAAAATAACAGAAGAAAGATAGACTATGATCAGGACAACATTGTAAATAATAAAACGAGTGATTATGATCTAGATGACATTGTGTTAATAGAATCTTTAACCTATTATAAATTAGAATTTTTAACAAATGATTGGATATTAAAGACATTATATATCTCTAAGCCTCAAATATCTTTACAAGAATCAATGACAATTATACAACTAAATCTCCCTCGAGGAAATAAAGAAAAATATTAATAAAAGCCAAGATAGAAAATTTAAGAACAAAAAACTCATATTGATGGTTATAACTTTAGATTTAAATTTGGTAAATAACCTTGTGTGATAAATCTTCAAGGAGCACTTTCAATCAAGAAGATGATCTTAGTGACTCTTGTATGGCGTAATCTAAATAAGATAGAAAGTCCAAATATAGAAGACAGAGCTAAAATAAGTGAAATCAAACAATATAAAACGATTGGTACAAAAAATAATGGACAAACTATTTACAGAAAAAAAGATTATAAAGACTTTCCTTCTGTAAAATGGAAGAATATTGCCTCTGTAAAATGATTTATGGAGATGTGTTTAGAGATTAGTTTGCAGCTTTGTCTATAAAGCTAATTGAGGAAAAATATATGAACACAAAAAATATAATAATACGACATAGTACAAGAGTACAATGAATATTTTACCGCACTAGGGTTAATTTAGATCTGAAATAACAAAAGTAATAGAAAAAAATAAGGCGTTGTAAAATGGAGGAAACATCCAATAATAATTAAAACCACAATGCAAAGGAAATAAGAATTTGTATCCAAAAGATAAAATAAAAAATAAAAGATTATGAACCTACAAGAAGTGGAAAAAATTTGAAAGAAGTTATAAAGCTTGATAACATGGAATCTAGAAAATTGGAAATATTAATGGAGAGAAAGTGTGACCTAAGATTAAGGAGATAAGATTAGTGACTTGAAATCAACATATGGAGACTACAGGTATACTTTTATCTGAATACCACCATATTATCATTCATGGATACAAAACCATGTCTATATATTTTAAAAATAGCTAAATTTATCAAAGCAGTTCATAGAGTTCGAGTTTTAACTCTCTTATATTACATGTAAAATCTAGTTTTTTTTTTTTTTTTTACAAAAGGTTTCTCAGCAGGTTGGGCTTTTGCCTTCTGCTGCGATCAGTTGAAGGTCATTGCGCACTATATAACTGCTTTGAAAGAGGGTCAAAAGCTGAGTGAAACGTCTCTGGCATAGACCTTCTCTAGGAACTCTCCCACCTAAGTGCATGCGATACCATGTTCATGCACTCAAACACATTCAAGTAAAATCACGAGTTTCTACCATGGAATTTCTACATGCCATGATTGAGATGAGACTCATCATGCCCATGTCTAGAGTCCTCACAGACTCCTAGCATGCATATGCCAGTCATGTTTCAATAGTAATCTTGGAGACATCGATGATAATTTTAAAACAAATTTCATTTTTTTATAAACAAAGACGGACAGCATTACAACGATCAGTATATTCATGAAATCATGATCTTTTTGTGTGGGTAGCGGATTTTGGTGTCTCACCGTAGACTCGCAAACCCGGTGCCTGCGGCGCGTATGGCTGCGGGGACTATGTCGACCATAATTAGCGGGTTTTTCACCCGAGGATCTATCCCTTCTTGTAGCCTGGCGCATGTTTTCGTTCCAGCTGCAACCCGTACGACTACATTGGACTTTGTCCCGTTACGAAGACCACGTCGACACAGCGGTGTCGATTTTGACCATGCACTCACACCCATAAATCACGATGATACGATGCATATGCAATCTGAAAAACCACCGCTGCGGCCTCTGTGCGCAACAGAGTATTCACGTAAACGATTGTACTTAAGTGCTATGCGAGTACCATGGATAATTATATCAAAACGCTGCTCGTTACATATATTCATGCTAATATATATAACACCTATATATCCCAACATATTTACAACACATTAAACTCAAACGTAAATTTTACACAAACAATAACACACAAAAATAATTCAAAGCAGGCTTAACTGACCCCGTATAAATCCATTTATAGTAATGATGAAATCATCAGGAACTAGATAGAAGTTGACTTTATTTTAAATATTATTTTCTTTCATTTCAGAGGCTTTATCATTAATAACTGCTTTTTCTGATATGACGGTTCTAAACTCGACTTGTATCCGAGAAAAAGCAGTCCCAACATCAGAAATCTCAATCCCGTAGTTACAGGGGGTGACCACACGGCGGCCATTTACAACCTTATATATTAAGAGGAACCCGGTGTAGGAGAAAACCTGCCTCTTTATTTGGCACCTACTCGTAGCTCTCGTCAAATGGGCCGACTTTGACCTCGGACTAACGACCATTTGTCGAACAGGAAATTGGAGCCCTTTTCCTTTTTTTCCTTTCCCTCACGCATGGTTTCCTCCTCATCTTTTGTTTTCCTCATTTTCTTTCCTTAACTGTACTCTTTCTTTTTTTCTTCTTCTTTCCTTTTCTCCCTTTCCTTTCTTTACTCCTCTTTCTTTCTTTTCTTTTTCTTTTTCTCTCTTCCTTGAATTGTTTTCTTCTCCGTTATCTCTCTTCAGCAGTTTGATCCAGCGAGAAAGAGGAAACTTTCCTCTCACTTTCTCACGTGCACGACCTGATAACTCTATGCTGTATATCATGGACACATGCCCTAGGTGGAAAATGTCACACCACATTGCTCGACCACCATGTGTACTCTCAAATGCTGTGTGGCACCACTCTATAACGCTCTATCGCTGTACCTAAACATGTGAAGTGCAGCAGGTCTAGGGTTCAGTGAAATCCATTGGGTAGCTAGATTTCACGAAGACGATTCAACGATGAAATCCTTTCATCATCACGAGATCCCTAGAAAATTTCGGGTTTTCAGCACATTACCACAAACTAGGCCACAGTTTGCCATTTTCATGAGTTTTTTTTCTGGGTTTATAAAAGTATAACACCAAATATACCCTGAGTCGTTTTTCGACATGTTTAGAACTATTTTGTAAGCATAATTTGAGCATTTAGGTAAGGATTAAAATGCGAAACTCTGGAAGCAAGAGACTTGAGAAGAAAATTACAAAACTTAAGGACAAACCACTGTAGTCTTTCCAAGAGAACTTAAAGTTAAATTGAAAAAGACATGGGCAAAATACAATTTTGGGAACTTGAAATACAAATGGGCAAACATAGAGGGACCTTTTGCAATTAGAGAAAGCTAACTTAAAAATGGGTTTTTATTTAAAGCCAAGCAGCTATCAGTCCAGCAGGATTTAAAGACCAATTTGGTCTCAAGGGCAAAAGAACAAACCGTGAAGAGAGGAAGGAGAGCAAAGAAGAGAAGAAGAGAAAAGGAAGAAGAAGAGGAGGATTGAGCAAGATGTGACATGACTTAGGCTATGGATTCACAAGAGATTATGTATAGTGCAATAGCAGTTGGGTTGGTGTCCCCCCCGAACATGGGGTTTTGCTAGGGTTCATCTTAACCCAAAAATGATGAAAAATGAGGTGGGTAAAACCCCATATGGCCTGAAGAAGCTCATGAAAATCCCTCTCTTTGAGGATGAATCCATGTAGTTAATGGAAGTAATTGAGTTAGGGTTTAGAATAAACCTAACTGCTCCTCATGTTTGTTTGTGTATGGGTTATAGCTTATGTATTAGAAGAGGTTTGGAAGAGGCACTTGATGGATTTTGAAGAAATATAAGAAATTGAAAGAGGAATTGAGTAGAAAGAGATTCAGGAGGTGATTTGGATATTTTGATGTGTGTTTGAGTGAAGTGAGGTGGGGATCAAAAAGTATGGAAAAATGAAAAACACATCTGGGCATTTCCCAGAGTGACTTGTGCCGGGTACAAATTTGAGCTGTGCAGAACGGCAGTTCTGGTCATTTGGCTGACTTATTACCCGTCTGAAGTTAGACTTGTACCAGTACAACCTGTTCCCGAGTTTTCTGTTTGGAAGCCAGTTTTGTAAATTAGCCATAACTTCATTTCTTATCCGATTTGGTGATTCAGTGCGACTCACATGAAATGTTTCTAAGGAGAACAAACCGGGAGGTATCATCGATATGACTCTGATGGTAAAAGAATCATAAGAGCAGTATCAGCACAAACCAATTCCTTCATCAGTCTTGAACATGGAGATGGTCGGGTTTCGGACGTAACCCGGAGTTCGATTGCTCGAACAGGTGATTCAGTTGGACGAATACCTTTAAGGCTGCGCTCATTAAAGGAGTACCAGGACATAGTGTCAAAATATGAAGTTAAGACCCCGGAAAATTGAGTAATACAAACAGTCCCTCCGGTAAAATCGTGCATGACCAGTTGGCAAGATTCTGCTGCGGGACTGGAGATCCGAGATGGATTGATTCAATTCCTGAGTAAAGAAATAGATTCATAGAAGAATAAGAATACCTGAGAATAAGTGCATGATTACATGCTCATCATACCTTACCGGTATAATAGGTCACGATACGTAAGCGAACACGTAATGTGATTAAGATAGGTTATAAGTTACGAAATACATATGACAATATGACTACCTAGGACGAAGAAGAATGTATGAGTAGGCGTCCTGTTGGTGTTCAAGGCATCACCGTGGGCGCTCCTGGCGCTCCTGGTGGTGCTCACGGCACTCATTGGTGCTCACGGCACTCTGTGGCTGCGTGGTGTACGCGTTTTGATTGAGTGCTCACAGCACTCCTGGCGAGTCTTCTGACACTCTGTTCGCGTGGCGAGCCGTCTGATTGATGTTTCCGACGCACTCTTGGTCTTCTGACATCTGTTTGTGGGCGATCGGTTGGACTTCCGGGCGTCGTCGCGGTATCTGAAGCGTCTGTTGCCGCTGGACGCTGTTATCGTCGACGGATGGGGTGCGTGGATGATGGGTTGGCTATTCTGGCGCGACAACGGATAGGAATTCGAGGATCGGATGCGGCCGACAAGTTACGTAGTATACCGCGGGTACTCTCGTGTCGATAAAATAAGTATAAGATGCAGCAGTACCTGCGAGATCTGTACTCGATAACTGAAACATAGACTATCGCGTCACATTATAAGTCCCGATCGTAACTCTGGGGACTGCTTAAGTATAATGAATACGTGATGCGTACCTCTGAAAGAACCTCAGCATCAGCCGCCCTGCGTAAAATCGATCAGAACCTTGTACGCGCCATGATCGCGATCTGTTGAACTGTCATTACCTCTTGGTACCTTCGTAAAAGAATAAGATCGAAATCTGAGAATCGGTTACGTAACACAGTATAAGATGCATAAGACAAGAATAAGTCGATTTTTACAACTATAAGTTCAGTAGATAAACCTCAAGTTAAAGTAGCTCTTTCACATACTGGATAAATGCACATGTATAGGATTACGTAACCTGCGTATAAGATCCGAAATACGATTATAAGTTTAGTAAGACCGATTATAAGTTACGTAAGACAGATTATATCTTGTAATACGTGTATAAAATGAAGTAACCAGTGAAGTACAACATAAATCAAACTATGTATCGACAATACCAGGAAACAGATCCAGAAATATCAGAATAAAACTGTAGTACAAGTAGAAGATCCGTAAGACAAGGATAAACTCCGTGGTACCTACGGGTACTCCCTTATAAGTCTAGGTATACATTAACATAGGACTTGTTGGGATATGATACCAACACAAGTTGGTATCAGATCAGATATTTGATCAGTAGTACTTCTGCAGTACTCCGTATAGATGAAATTCGCAAATCCGGTATACATTCCGTAATTTACACGCTGATACCTCTACGGGCACCTCGAACAAGTGTAAACAACGAGTTCAATATCAGACTCTATAAACTCCTAAAGGGAGATCTGAGATAGATATAAACAATATCTATTTATCACCTGCGTATAAGCATAGGTTTTACTGTAACTCTACCAGGAATTAAGTAGCTGATTTGAGATAGTATACGTGCATGTATATGGGTCAGATACGATTATCACGAGGGAAATCCGAATAAGAGCTGAATCTGACTGCCTGAAACCACCAGACTGGACAGAGCTCAAGTGCGCCATAAGTGAAATTCTTTGAGTAAGTATAAGTTGTTATAGTATATAAGTTCGATCTGGATTTATAGGAATGCGGATAGAGAGTATAAATATGTATCCTATGGGAGATATAAGCGATCTGTTAAAAGTCCGCGCGAAGTCTGGTAGACAGAATTATGTTGATGACATGAATAGGAACCCGACACTGAAATCAGAAAATCATGAGTTATGTAAAAGAGATGGAATTGGATGCCTTGCCATTGTATATATGTCTAAGTTTGCCTCCGAATATGATCGACTTTGTTATGCGCGTGGTTACTCGCGGATCATGAAATAATTTTGATATTTGTTTCTCTTGCAGTTTATCATGATTCGAGTCTAAGCATGTGCATCGGTATAAGTTATAAGATATGCTTCCCAGTAGCTAAAAAGAAAGCTTAACACGGGTTTTTAATCCGTATGGATACGAAGAAGACATTAGCAAACATCCGCATCTGTTACAGAAGGCGGCTTACCTTGCCGGGACTATTCCATATGGATTAAGTCTTTACGATTTATGTAATTATAAAAATGCAGTTTGCTTCTTTATAATCTAGACCAGGATATATACATGTATAGATTTTGATGTGGACTGCTCCGTTAGTGGATTCTGATTATGTTGAATATGAGCCATACACAATTGTTACAGTTGTTTAAAAAAAAAAAAATCGAGTAAAGAGTCCGGTATTTGGTCTCGCGTCCAGAAAAATCGGGGTGTGGCAGTATTAAAAGGCGCCAAAGAACATATAATAAATTAGAAAAATTGAAGAAAAATGAACAAATTAGAAAATAGAATGATAAATATAGAAATACAACAAAACAATCACCAGTAAACATGGAAAGATAAAACTATATTAATTGAAACGTGGAAAAACAGAAAGATGACAATATTTAGAAAATATCAAAGACAATGAAAAGGAAGACATATGAAAAAGAAGCCCTAGATGAATAATGGAAACGATATTACAGATTAGAAAGAAAAAAGAAAAATAAGAAGGAAAACTGATATCCGATGTGATACTGAGCCGGGGTTCGTCTAGACAATCCGTCGACCAGCGGAATACATGCTTGATTGAGCATAACATGCCACCTGGCAAGTGCTCTCTATAAGACTCGTTTCAAGCAAAAATCAGCAGTCATGGAACCCCACTGCCATCTGCACTATAAATATAATCAACTATATTACAATGGTTTCAAGAGTTAATTACGCTTTTATACAAACATATATGAATAAACTGTTTCCTCATATATTTTGAAAACTACTCATAATCAAGCCACATGTCGGCTTTCTTCTCAGACCCAGTGAGTGTCGTCTCACGAATCTTTTCCACTGTACCTGAAAGGGGGATCCTGGCACAAGTCTACCTTCGATTCGGATCTAAACTAAGGAACTTCATGTTGGTCTCGATCAACAATCCTACAAAGGAAAGGGAGTAATTTAATTTGTGACTATGAAATCAAAATCAATCGATACGATCCACAATGAAATCCTCTAAGGGAATGAGCTAACATATGACATTGACAAATAAACTGATATGTGGCTCCACATGCAGGAGAGGGATTCTGACATGGTAATACCTTAGGGGTAAGAGAGATGGCTTAAGCCAAACAAAGAGCAAGGCAAATCTAAAGGAAGCTAGATATGGCCAAGCACCACAGAGATATCAAACCTAAGATCTAACCAACTATCAAGCAACAATCAAAGTGACACACGGCCTGCTGAGCTATCCATGAAATCTAGCTCGAGCTATACAAGTCTTCTATTAAACTTTCAGGACATCAGATTATCTCCATGATGCATCTGACATAAATATAAACATATATTAAAAACCACATTCCAAACCCCTTCAGCTTGATGAAACAAACATTGAATGACTCCCAAACAACATAAGCAATCAATGAGGAATAATTGACTAAGACTAGTGATTCGGAAACAAGGGGATAGAAGTGCCCCCATAAACCTGAACAAATCAAGGCTGTCATTTTAATAGAGAGGGTAGTCGTGATTAGTCATGCCTTGAAGAGCAAACATCCGCAGGAATATACACAAACCAACTTATACTGTCGAAACATATGGCCAGGTACCAAATCAACCATGAGCAAACACTTATTTGGAATCCAACGAGGGTGGAACCACATAAGCCTGAAGCAAACCATGGTGTATGCCCGAATACCAGCAGTAAGTGATCATCCAGTCATTTTGTGTAGCACAAAGTCTTGGTCGACGAACCATGTGCTCGATATACCCGACTCAAGTTCGAAACACGATCTCTTATGAGAGAACCAAAGATTACGGGATGGATCCCTAAGCGAATTACATCAACTACATGTGGGGACTCTATACCGAACATCCACCACTTGGTAGAAGGCGTGACTTCGACTTAAATGAAAATAAAAGCGTGGGTTGATTTTGGAGTTTTGAAAATCCCGTCCACACACGAGGAAGAGCTTGGTTTTGCTTTGGAGTCCTACTTCTTTCTATTTGCCTTACTGCACTATGAAGGGAAAACAGTAAGAACAAAAAAAACTAATATGACTCGATATGGAAAAAGTGGTATCAACTAGATTACAGTGCGGGATCGGATTACCTATCGAGGAGTACCTGCTATAGGGGAGGAGTGCTTTGCCAAATCTGAACTCAGTTCTGCCTGACAGGTGGGTATGTGGGAGCATATGGGTCAAAGATCAAATCTCCTAGGCTCGACATACAGTGGATCACGAAACTGTTGAGTATCTTTGTGCCAAGAGCTCACTCAATAAGGTCAAATGGCGTACTGTGGTCACTAGCCACGCAGCTACATCAAAGGTTAGACAAACATAGCAGAAACTGCATGACACTCCAAACAGAAGCTGACTAGTATGGGAGATATTTGACATCATGCACACATGGTCCCTAATGACGCTGTGGGGAAGGTTGTATTGTATTCTGATTTTTCTGTTTTCAAAATTATCAAAGCAAAAGAAAGCTAGGAGAAACCATACATTGCATCTCAGCCACTCATTGATGCTATAAGCACTTGTCAAGCTATCCAAACACGTCTATTCTTCTCGAAGAATGCAAATACCGATAAAACAACAGACTCTTGTGGCAACTAACACTGCTGACTTGCGAACTAATTCTCTTCAGATCAAGATGAACCATTAGCTTCGAACTATTGCATTTCAGACATAGCGTAGCCACATTGATGCGGAGCGAATGAATTTGGACTCCGCAAAGTCCGCAATTCAATTAATTAAAATCGGACGACCCACAAGACGACAATTCGGCGATCCGAGTTCTAACGATCGTCAGGTTGAAGAAATTCTGAGAAAATTTTCATAACATTCCCTTATAGAGTAGGAAACGAAAAAAAAATAAAGGTGTATCGTCGAAGCTGAATGAATGAGATTTAGCTTATTTGTTACAAGTACCACAACTACTATTTCTAAAAAGAACTGTGGTAGCAAGGCGAGATCCGGTTTTTGAACCGATACAATCGGTTGAGAGAAGTTCTCAAAATTTTCAGAAATACTACTTACATATTCTGACTCAAAAAAAGCTGCGGAGTGCAAATTAAAATCAAACCAAACAGAAAACGACATAGCTCAAGAAAGAACCCAGCTGCATTCGAACTGAAACACAACCCAGTAGTTGACCGGACCTGGTTTAATGAGGTCCAGATGGTTGATAAAAGATCTCAAAACATTTAGACACTTCTCACAGAGTCAGGAATCCAAAACAGGAAACAAGCGGAGTGCAATTCGAGCTCGAATGACCAAGAGAGCGGCCGCAGAGCAAGAAAAGTACCCAAGCGCTGTTCACGGCAAGCGAACTGATGAACCCGGCGAGGTCCGGACTTAACAGTTCCATCCGGTTGAAAAAGATCTCAAATTTTTCAAAACCTTCCTCCTGTTTGGGAACCAACAAAACAAAGCGGTGATTGATTCTCAGCTCTGGATGGCTGCAAGAACCATTCAAACAAGAAAATTCTTCTGTGTATTCCTAGAAAGCGAACTTCATGAAAACCAACTGATCCGGTTTCCCTAAACCGGTTGACCAGTTGGGCTGAACTCTCCCAAATTGTTCAGATTTCCTGCAGAGTCAGAGTCCAACAAACTCCAGCGGGCGTTGATTGCCATTGGATGAGGCGATAACACGACGAACAAGGCAAAGTGCCTAATTCGCTAATTCTAGAAAACTGAACTGTAGATAACTGATCTGGTTTTCCTAACACAGGTGGGCGGCCAGAACAATTCTCAAGACCATTGAAACAGCTGCCGGGATTCCAGTCTAGCAAAACAAGCGGTGATTGATTCTCAATGGATGGAAGTATGAGCAGATCGTAATCCGTTAAGGCTTTTCTAAAGCAGGAGACTGCCAGTGAAACTATTGAGCCGCTCTCATGTGAGCGAGCCGGTTCCAAATGATTGAAGAACCTAATTTATCAGAATATCGCCAAAGAATAGAAACTAAAAAAACAAACGATGCATGATTCTCAGCTCGGATGAGTGAGAACCAATCGAAACAAACCGTTGTTTTCTAAAACTGGGACTGCCCATCAGAAACTGTTGAATCGGCTCTCACGTATGAGAGTGAAAATCGGTTCAAATGGTTGAGGAAAAACCTCAAATTTGGTTAGAATATCCCTTAAAGAATAGAGTGGAGCCAGGTTCTATTTCTTACCTCTTCCATAAAACGCAGAAAAGAATCCAAGCTACATCCGAAAAAAAATTAGCAAATGTGTATCCGAGCTCGGAAAAGTTCCCAAAGGTCCTTCATATTCTGATCTTTCTCTCATTTTATACTGATTCCCACCTCTAGCCATCAAAGCCTCTTCGTTTTTCTCTCCTTCAAGATTTGGAAAGAGCCCAATCAGTGTCAGAATCAACTTCCCCATTAACTCCCCTCCTCATTTTCCATGCAAGCTGACTATCTTAAGTTTTCAGCTTGCTTCACCACCAAGTATCCACATGGATTCATGGTGGGCTGCATGTAACTTAAGACAAAGCCTAAAATGGACCCAAAATACTGCCCAAGACCGATCTGGAGCATATGGGCACAATCCATATGGGATTTGGGCTCCAAAATCACAAAAATCAGCACTCCACACAAGCTGGCCCGACGAACTGGTTGAACTGGAAGCCAACTGGTTGATCCGGTTGAGGAAAATTATGAAATTTTGACAGAATGTTCCTGAAGAATAAGGAGACCAACAAAAAAATGGTGCACAATTCCAAGTTCGGATGAGGGAGATATGATCAAAACAAGGAGGAGTGCTCGCCAAAATCACCCAAAAAACAGTGTTGTATACGTACCGCCCGACGAACCAAGAAACCGATCGGGTCAAACGGTTGACAAAAATTATGAATTTTTAACATAAAACTCCTTGGAAAATAAGGAATCCAACAAAATAAATGGCACATGATTCCAAGTTCGGACAAGGGAGATACAATTGAAACAAGCTCAAGTGCTCCGAATTTGACATACTCCAATCAATTCTGACTTGTTTCAAAACCCCAAAGTGGGGAGGACTACGCCAATAACTAAAAAAAGAAAAGAAGCCACGATGACACTCTTAAATTTAACTACATACGCACTCAATGGGACCACGACAAGCCTACCCGAGGCTCGCATACTCAAGCCTGCAAGGGCCCTAATTTATGTTATATGAGAATGATGGGTGAGTGTGACACCCATAGGATAAATGCAAGTGCTAAGGGAGAAAATTGAGGGTCTACAATAAGCATGTTTAAATGATAGGATATGTTAGATGTATATGCATGTGTATAGAAGTGTGATGACCCGTGTTAGTGGTCGTCCACGAGTTTATTCCCACTAAGCGTAAAGCTTAGCACGAGTTTTCATCCATGTAGGTACGGAAGCAAAGGCAAGAGGACAGGACAATCCGCATCAGTCTCCAAGGTCAACACATCATTAGGTACTCACTTGAAGACTTTTTGGTCTATTTTGTATATGTAATATCCTTTTTGTTGTTTGTAAACAAATGAAGCAATGTAAATATAGTAAATGTTGAACACTTCCATGTATGGAGCTTGTATATATTTTGTAATCCGCTACTGTAGGATATAGTACAAGTTAAGTGTTTAACATTATATAAATGAACAAGCTTAAAGGTTATAAGTTTAAAAAAATGATGACACCCTCGCTTGACACCGGGTGCCAGGTTGGGGGCGTCACATCTCCAGTGTAATGGAAGGACTGACCATGTCCTCCTCCTGAGATGGCTATGGTGGTGAGGGTTGGGTGGATGACTGCCCGACCTCTCCCTAGGCACCTACTAGAATCCAAAACCTAGATTGGTATGCTTTAAGGTTATCCTCATCGGAGGGCTCATTGCCCAAATCGTACACCTTCTCTAGCCTTGGTACACACGGTTTATCTTTCTTAACCATAATCGCCTTGATCGGGTGTATCCAAGCCTCATTATCCTCTAAGGGCACCCCGACTTGCTTGCATAGGCCGTAGATAAGGAAGGGGTGCCCGAGATTCATCTTCGCATCTTTGTTATAAAGGATTGCATCCTCTATAACCTGCCCAACATCAAATGGAATGTCTTGGATGATGGCGTAGTTGAGCAGGGCTCTCTTGGCCGTCACTTCACACATTAGTCATCGGGATGAGACGCGATGTGATGAAGTGATGCCATACGCCCAGGAATGTTGGCTAAGTGTTTGGCCTTGAAGTGTACAGTGTGCCCTTCACTGTTTAGTTTCCACTCAGCCTGTTCGTTGGTCAACATCCTAAGGACTTTGGGATAGTTGGGATGCTCATGGAGCCTGTTATAGGCTTCAGGATTAACCGATTCTAGGTTATAGTATCGATTGATAGAATTCGCACTGAAGTCTACCAACACTTCGCGCACCCGGACCCTTTTTAGTATGTAGTGCGAGATTGGCGTAAAAATCTCGTACCACACTTGTGGCGTGGTCACCGGAGGGTTGGCGAGTGCCCTCCATCTCTTCTTCGCAATGGTTTTGCGAAAGAAATCATCGGGGTGGTGAAACCTCTTCTCCTTGATGAAAGACCAATTCTTCGAGATGAGGCCGAATTTCTCGGCCACGCTCTCATTGACAAATTTCTCATGATCGTAATCATGAGTTGGCTCTTCACTTGCCCGGCTTCTTTTCGAGCTCAGTTTTTTCTTTTTGCTTGACATCGGGCACTTGATAGGGATAGGGATTGGATGATCGTCTAGGCTTGAATCACTCTCTAGTTGGCCTCCTGACACCAGTGTGATGCAACTCAACCAAAGTGCCCAATGAAGCCTCATAAAACTCACATAGGCAACATATCGAACACCTAGTGTGCACTCCGTGAGATGGTGTTCGTGGCTCTATCCTATGGCTTCTATGATCACCAACCACTCCTAAGGTCCCTTCTCTATCTCAAGCAACCCAAAAACAACAATACAAATTGAATCTGGAACTAACTCACCCGAAAACTAGACCGTGTGGAGAGTATCCAAACGAGGGTGGATCTTAGGGTTTTCGGACATGGGAACGTTCTTATGGCTTTAGAGCGTTCTGATTAGGCTGCCCACGATGGAATTGTACCGAATCAACAATATTTGTAACCTACCCACGTCAAAGCAAAGCTACCGCAAAGATAAAGGGTTTGTGTGGTCGAACCGTGATGGGTTTTCTTTGCATAAAATGATTTACAGTGATTCAAAATGGTGAATTTTAGTTTGGATTTGGGGTGTTGTTAAAAACAGTGGGTTGAATTGTTTGAAAACTGAAAATAAAGTGAAATAAAATAAGAAAAAGTACCTCGTTGCCGTTGGCCTGGCTGAGGTCCTTAAGGTGAATGAGGTCCTCGTGTCCTTTCCTCACGTCAGAAGGATGATCCATAGTCATTAAACCTGGATCTTCATTTGGCCTTAAAACATGAACCCCTTATAAGCTCTCTTCAAAATGGCATTTAATGAGCATGTATACAAGCCCCGTGACAAGTGAGAAACACTCTAAACCTACTCCACACACCAATAGAGGGCACCAATCCTGATATAAGTGGACGAAAAGTAATAAGCATCCACTGAACTCCAAAAAGCTTGCCAATGACAGTTAATCGGGGTATATTTAAGAGGATTTAAACCTATTTGGTGGGAGAAGTAGAGACATAATCTATGAATGCTTGTAATAAATATAGTATAATCATTTTACCCCCAAAACTCCAGGACCTGGGCAGCCCTTCTTCAAGGATGGAGGTTTTAGCCAACCATCCCTTGAGTTGTCATCCTCAAGGGTGTTTGGTAGCTTCAGAAACAGAGAAAGGGAGAGAAAATGAGAGAAAAGGAGAAAAGCGAGAAAACTAGAGCTCTTCGCACCAAAGTTTCTTCATCGGGAAGGTCTCCTTTTTTACGTTGTGTACAAATGGCTTATGAGAATACCAAGGCAAAATGTATCAAATTACATGAACTACTTATTGGCAGTGTACTTTGGGAAGCAAAACAAAAATGCATATCAAAAGAGTCAACAGTAAATCCGGGTAGCAAAGAAGTCATGAACAATGGCAAAACTATAACAATGCAAGTGTGAAGCAATGAACGAATTTCCTCGCAACCCGGGGCCTCAAGAGGTTGCAAATTTCCACAATCCCAAAATTCCGCAGTTGCTCCATTTTCATGCATTTTCTGCTCTTTCTTTCCTTCCTGGTTTATAGATCTACAGTCAGTTTGACTAGAATTCTTCGTTGATGACCCAACAATTTTGGCAAAATAGCTTACAAAACTACAAAATTACCCACAAAATGCACCGTGAGGAATAACGTGGACCTTAATGTGCAAATCGGCTACTATTACACTGATTAGTACACAAAAAGTGCTCAAAACTTGCAATAAACAGGGTTCAAAATAACACTTTTTGAGCACTAATCACGTGCTACAATTTTCAACGTCGCGACATTCCTAAGAGTAGCTCAAATCTAAGTTACCAATGTCGCGACGTTACAGAGGGTTAAGATTTCATTTTCCACAACGTCGCGACGTTGGGACATTGCGATGTTACAAAGAAGAAACTCACTTTTTTTTTATAAACAATACTTTAAGTTTAAGAGCACTCTTTAGTCTTCCAATCATTGTCCAACCCCATTCGCAATCTCGAGCTACCTCCTTTGTCGCCACTGATCTCGAGCCCGAGAAACGCAATGCCACGCCATAAGTTATGTGGTCTCCGAGAAAATTCACCAAAATAAAACAAACATATGCTGCTTAAACTAATGAATAAAAACTTGGAAAATGCCGGTTGCTCCTGGCAGGCGCCGTTTAATGTCGCGCTCGACTTCCCCCGGCCTCACGTCGTCAAAAGAGACTAGAATTTGCGCAACAAAAATCTATAATGTTCACCGTTAATCGCTTCGTGGTGGATGGAATATCTTATCTTCCTCACTTAACTTCTGCTTCAGGTCGATTGAGTTTAACAGTCCTGCGCTACCACGCCGTTTGTATTGATCTCCTGGGGTGACATTCCCCGGATATCGTCATCGGGGCTCACATCCCATGTTTCGTAGCTGAATACACCTAATCACATCATCTCCTTGAACCCCAATTTAAGCTCACCCCTCTTTCACGTGATTCAGCTTTTCTCAGAGCGTTAGCTGGCCCCCCGAGTAGGCGATGGACCTGTCACTTCTTCCATGTAAAAAGATGATAAAGTCTACGGAAGATGAACTTATCCACCACTAGATCGCCAATACACTCGTGGGTGTCGGGTACGACTGCCACCAACTCGCAAACCCTATTGTCATCGGCCATTTCCCAACTTCAACCTTTTAAACATTAAGAGTGACATTAAATTGATGTTTGCTCCCAAGTCGCAAACGGATTTTCCCACTACCGAGTTTCCTATCAAGAATGGTATAGAAAAATTGCCCGGATCTTTAAGTTTAGGTGGGAGCTTCTTTTAAAGGATTGCGCTACACTCAGTTAGAGCGATAGTCTCATACTCACCCAATTTCTTCTTATTTTCCAAGATCTTTTTCATGAACTTCACGTAACTTGGCATGTTCTCAAGTGCATCTAGAAAGGGTATATTGATATGCAATTTCTTGAAGATATTGAGAAAAATTTAGAACCCGCTTTCTCTAACTTTATCCTTCTTTAGTCTCGAGTGATAGGATAAGTGGGGGTGGGTCTCTGCCACCGGCTTATCCCTTCAGTCTACCTTGCGCTCTATCGAATTGCTTACTGATCTCGACACCCCCACCCCTTACTAATGGGCAGGTAGCCGCCACCCACGTAAATCCCCAACCTACCTCTAATGACTAGAAATTCCCAGAAGCGAACTTATTAAGCCATGAAAACTCCTATAAAAAAATTTATTTTTTCCAACTCATGATTTGCAACTTACGCATATCAACTCGCATAGTGCCGACATATTCCAAATCTCGTGATACACAATTTACACTTTTTCCAAATATGCAACCAACAATGTTCTTTCAAAAGAGCCTCGTGCTCAATACATTTTCGTAATAACCACACTATGTACACAAGATATGCTCCATTATACAAATTCAAGTATTTCCTTACAAAATAGTGATTAATAATAGCACCGATAAAAATTCAGAGAATTTAATCGCTTCCAAACATCTGGGAAAATTGCACTGAAAATAGTTTTAAACAGAAAATAATGAGCTAAACTGAGCTCGCTGAGTGTATGCTTATAAATGTTTTTCTAAAACACCTCAAAAATCGTGAAAACTCTCTTTTACAAGATATTTTCCGCAGTTTTGGCTTTGCTTACTTTGCTTTGCTGCTTTAAAGTTTCTAAAACTTTTCTTAAATCTCTTGCTTGTTTGCTTTACCTTGCTTGCTTTAAAAGTTTATAAAACTTTTCTTTAAATCTCTTCGCTGTTTGCTTTACCTGCTTTGCTTTAAGTTTATAAACTTTTCAAATCTCTGCTAAAAGTTTTTAAAACTTTTTCTAAACACGGAAATGGCTCAATGGCTGTTTTTTTTAAAATAAAAACGGAGCCTGGCTCAACCGCTTGATTTAAAAATCACCACCTGAGCCCCGCCAACCGCCGTTCAAATAAAACTGAGTCAGCCGCCAAACCGCTTCACAGATCGGAGCCCGTCAACTCCCGCGCTGGTTGATTTTCAAACTATGGCAAATATGTTTATAAATCAACAACCACTGAGGCCTTTCCCTCGCCATTGCACTTCTAGCGAACACCGGTCAAGATCGGGTCGCTCTGGCCGGACTCCGTCCGCCACCTAGGCAAAGGGCCCTCGCACTTCACTTCACCTTTCCCAGAAATATGGTGGAATCGGGACCTGGTCCCATCAATTATAATTTAGCAGTTAACGCTGCTAACCCTATATACTCCGTACGTGCCAATGTCTCCTTTAAATGCATGATGCATGAACTAAGTCACGCAATTCAGCAAAATTCTAAAATGCATGAATGATAACAATCAATCGTGCACGTATGGAAAATACCCCACCGGTATGCTTCTTAAATTGTGGATTTTAGTTAGGTTTGTTTAAAAATATTCTTTTGCTTGTTGCTTGAAAACATGGTTTGATAATTCAAAACCATTTCGTTGTTTTTACTTCGCTTGAAACATGGTTTAATAATTCAAAACCATTGTTTGCTTTAAATATATCATAATTCAAAACCATTTTCGCTTGCTTAAACTCATCGCTTGATTTTCAAATATGGTTTACCATCAAAAACTATTAAACAGCAAACAACTTTATAATACGATACACAGATTTAAAATTAAAGCTGTAATTTTACCTTTACTAAACTGAAAGCACTAATCTTCACAACTTTCCTCGCCTCTTTCTTTATTTCACACACTCAAACGAATATGGCAAACACATTAATCGCCTGAGTAATCGCATAATCTTAACGTACTTCATAGACTTTAAGTCATTAGCACTTATTCACACTCAACGAATATCACCGAGGCGGCGAGGTACGCTCCGTTTTTCATTGAGTTCTAATCCTCTTTGAACCTCTCTTAATCATTTAGTAAGGTTCCTATACAATCGTGCGACTTGAAGTAAAATATGCAAAACTACACAACTGGTACGGGGATTAATCAAAATCGGTAATTATTATACCTGGAGACTGGTACCATCTTCTGAGGTGGTACCAAGCATTCACTTGTATCAAGATTCGCACCGACATAGATGGTGGTACCGGTACTGCTGGGTGTACCGCACCGCCGAAATTTTTGCCCATAAATGCTAATTTTGCATCTTTTGGTACCAATTTTCTTCATACAACTTCTCTAATCAATAATACCTCAAAAATCAACATGGAATTCATCCAAAACCACTCCATAACACTTGAATTGGTGATTTGAACTTCATAAACCAACCCTGTGTGAAAATCCTCTAAGAATTCAACCTTAAGGTCCACCACTCCTACAAAATCATATAAATAGGGAGGATTCCATGTTTAATTTCTCAACTAGGTTTTTTTCCTAATAAATTTAAAGAATTTAGGGTTAATGTGATTCTCCACAAAACCTTTAAAATGAGTTTATCTCCATGAGTGTCTGTCAAGTTTTTCCATACCCAAAAATACATCCCTGATCCAAAAACCCTTGTTTTGGTCTTCCCACTTTCTCCTTCCTCTTTCTTCCTCTTTCTTTTCTCTGTCCAAACTGCAAAAGCCCTAGCCAAAAAGAATGAGACTAAATGAATTTTGGTTTGTCTCAGCTCCTTTTATAATCCCATCTTTGCTTTAATTAAATTTAGGTCCTCAAACACTTTAATAATTGCACAACACTTTTGTTATTTCATCATGGCCCCTTATCTTCTTTGATTATGCCCTTTATGTCCCATTTTGATAAATTACAATTTTAACCTTGCTCATGTACAATAATTCCGGGTTCATAAATTTATCATTTCAAAATTTCATCTACAAGATACTCTACTAAGGTGAGCACTTTGCTCTGAGCTCCTACGCTACATGTACTGCTCTCACTCTCTCTGATCTGGCTACATGATCCCCCTTCTCTGCTCAGATTCACTCCTCAAGTTCGACCGGTCCGACCTGTCTTGTCTCTTTACTATCATTGGTGGGGGTCCCGTGCGCTACTTCCTTTTCACTTAGAGTTATTGCTTTGCAAGATTCCTCCCTTCACCTCTCTGTTTATCTCCGACTGTTTGTAGGGAACCTTGTCGCCTCTCGCCACCGTATCGCCATTTCTACCATTTGGCACTTCCGTGCTTCACTGGTACCGCCTGATTATTCCACCGGGTCGACCGATTCAAGATAGTTGCCTTTGTTTCATTCATAAAGGCCAGGCGCGAAGTAAGCATTCGAAAGCATCGCTCTTCCAAATCCACTTTTTCTGGCCACTGGGTTAGCCTTCACTCTCTGGGAGGTGACATACTATTTTGATTGTTCCTCCACCCATAGTTCTGATTGTTCTGATTGTTCCGCCATCATTGGCCCTGGTTTTGGTTCTGATTCTGATAGGTGTTGCCCCCATACTGACCCTATTGCTGATTCTAGTTAAACCTTGCACATACTGTGCATGTTCTATTGTCATCTGGCTCAACTAGCATTCTGTAGTACTATATTGTCCCCCACATGATTCACATATCTCCTAAGGGTTAGCCTGAATAGCATTTACAACACCTTGTCGCTTCTTTGTAACTCAAGCTTAGGAAGAAGACATGTACTTACCAAACCTCAGACTCCTATAACGCACTCCTACCGCCTTCCTGATCATTCTTTCCTCAATATTGGTTACTATTAGCAGCCATACTAGGGATTCCATACGGCTGGTTCAGAAGTCTTTTTCATATCATGCTACTCGCTGAGGCATCTGCCACTGCTCTAGTAGAGTCATCAAACCGGCGCAAAGGTATGGACTTGCATCCATCTAGTCAGCTTGTGACGTGGGACAATCTCCTACCGGGCCATGAAATATCTCCCTGTGCCTCGCCTGCTCTCTCCCCTCCAATTGTCTAAACGTGTTAATCTCGCAGACCAGGCCAACAGGAATCTTGAGGGCGTAAAAAACTGGTTAGAATTTGCATTCAAGTCATTCCATGAGATTATGGAATATGGTGGTTAGCTTGTCAACCAATGTTTAGCTCTATCACCCACGAGAACATCTCAAAATATACCTGCTAGCTGGGACTTGTTACAGGTATATTAAAAGCTAAATGGAATTTTTCGGAAATAAAAAGATAGACTCGGAAATTAATACGAGAGCAAAGGGTAAAGATGTAATTTACCACTTGAGGACCTAGTGGTCATAAATGGGATAAAACAAGGGTACATATGTAATTTGCCAAAAAGGCATATAAGTCATAAAACAAGAAGGCTGGGTGGATTAAAATAGAAATAGTGCCTAACTTTTATTTGCAAAAAGAGAAGAACTAAGTGACTAAAAGGAAATAAATGGAAACCCTAACCCGTGGTTTTGGGAGCCAAACATGGCCTAAGGAGATCCTAATTTTCAGTGTCTCAAATTTTTATCTCATTTGGGGAGAAAAAAAACCGTGGAGGCACAAAGGAAGGAAGGAGAAGAAGAATAGTTGTTAAGAAGTGAAACAAGTTAAGGCTGCTTTACAGACGGATCTTTGGATTTTTGTATGGAACTATGACTATTAGTATGGATGCATGTTTTGGGTTGTAAGAAACCTAACCCTATAATGAATTCTTGTATGGAAATCATCACAAATCCCTTTGTTTTTCTAGGGTTTTGTTATGTAGAGGACCTGGGAAGTTCCCGTTACATGTGTTTTCGGGTTCTGCGGGGTTATGTAAAGTATGGACATGTTTGTTCTTGTTCTAGTTTTGATAGAACTTTCCTAACCCTAGATTTCTTGAAGCCTGGTTGAGTAAAACCTAGGCCTTGTATAAGATATGAATAAGTATGTTTGAGTTCAATAGAGTGTAAGATGCGTATTGGAAAAAGATGATTTGAGTGAATAAATGTCAGAGTGCTACAAGATGAATATGGGAGGGTTTTTGATGTATATTGATTATTGAGTTGATTTCCAGTAGCAAAATATGGGAAAAATGAGAGAAAAACCACATTTTCAGAAATTTCGAGGGTGGTATTGGTACTGAAACAGAGGTGGACGGCATCATAAGTGTTCTCTGTCAACTTGCACTCCTGCATCGATATCGATACCCAATGCTCTATTTTCGACCAACAGAGTATTTCGCCATAACTGTCATTTTATCTGGATTTGAGTGATTCAAGTGGATGTTAAAATAGACTTCAAGGAGAAAACACCTCGAATAGGGTACCTTCAAATTCGACTCTTATTCTGGGTCTTAAATTCACTAAAAGAGGGGCTATGTTTAAGCCAATTTCTACTTCAGTTTTGATCATAGAGTAGTCCGGGTTGTTTAGGACATAACTCTCAAGTTTGGTGATCTCGATGGTGATTCTAGTTGGAGAAGAATCCTGAATCCGCTTCAGTAGTACAAAGAACCAAATAATGCAACGCAAGCTTAGCACTCTAAAAATGACAAATAAAGATTCGCGCATTGCTGCCGCCGCCGCAGTGCTTGAAGTTGCTGACGCTGGCCACTTTCTCCTGCAACTTCTTACATAACTCCTTCGTTAGGACTCCATTATGGGTGCATATTCTTGGACTCTATGGAAAGCTCATTGAGTTTAGAATCTAGCCATATGACATTTAATGACATTTGCGCCCACAATCTGCTCGAAAATTGAATTGTCAGACCAAGTACCAATCGCTGCTAAAGCTAATTGGAATACATGGTAAGAAATGATTAACGGGGTTCAAATAAGGGATAGAACTAAGTGAAAACGCATCGCATCGCCAGCGAAGTAAGTTCGCCTGGGCAAACTTAGTGTCTTAACCTAAAACCGTTAACAAAGATAAATTGTTATTCATTAAAAATATGATAATTGTTTATGCACTAAGAGTGGCGTGATTATTGTTGACTAGGACTCGGTGATCGCTCAACCTAGACCTCCAGATCGAAGAGAACTAGATCCAACAACTTCGCTTTTGTTTTCGACTCTATTCTTATTTCAAGTATTTTGGTAGTTTACCAAGTAACTATGAAATATGCACAATGAGTATACGAATGAGACGTGAACGTGTATATGAAATGAGTGCATGAATGAGTATATGAAAAATGAGTGTACATGAATGAGTATATGAATTGAGTACGTGAATGAGTATATGAGTTTCAGTACATCGACGAAAGTATATATTTGAAAAGATAATACGAAAGTGAATATGGAATTGAAATGTGATATTTGAAAACCGAATAAATGTGAATGATAAATCGAATTGTAAACGAATCGGTCAATTCCTGACATCTCGAATTGAATCGATATACCGAATAAACCGCCTGACATGATGCATCAATCGACATCCATCACGAAGGCACCCCGAAATTGTCCAATGTCTCACTTGGCGGAGGGACCAACTCACATCCGCGGCGACGGCGTATGACATTGAAGAAATGTTCCCACTCGCAGTGATGCACCAATCGCGATCCGCCATGATACGCGGTGAATCGATACCACATGCCTGGTGCACCAAACGACATCCCGCCATGATGGAGACCGAACATACCACATGTCGTGGTGCACCAAACTATCCGCTGCGATGTGGAGACCGAATTAAAATGTTCGTGCAGACAATAATGATAATAAGGATCTAGATTCATCAAACTAATCCCGCCGAAATGTGGATTTGAATGGTCAAAGGAAATAACCAACAACATTAACGAAAATGGGGTTTTATGTATATGCTTAAATCTCATAAATTGAATTAAATTGAATGCTATTGCAGCTTGAAAAATGTATGTTGTGGGATATGATAAATGATTTGAAAATGGTTACGCGAAAATAACAGTATGAGTATATGCTGATATAATAGGCATGGCTTGATGTTAAATGCATGTCAAGTTAAATTGAATATTGAGAACCACCAAGCATGAAAATGCTTACTTATAGTTTCTTTATCTATGCGTGTATCGAGTAAGCAAAAAGAAACCAAGATCGCAAAGCCGCCAGTCATAGAGAGAGTACGGCGTATGTTATATATTCCCCACATTGGGATATCATCTTTTGAACATGTGGCATTTTGTAAACAAAAGGGTTAAACTCAACCTTTATTTTTTTTTTAGATATTATGAAAAGGCATGAATGCCTTTGTAATGTATTTTGTTAAATGCGATGGGTCACTCGAATTGCATTGAATTTTGTAAATGATTGGCGGGCTTGCCCAACCGAACCACTTCCGCAACGTAATGATGCACAAATGCTTTTGACAAGATAAGTCGAAAACGTTTGAGTAAACCGGTTCTACTCGATCCGCTATTCGTAGCTCGGGGGATTTGGTCGCGACATTTTTGAAAAAGAAAATTTAATAATTGACGGAAAATAAAAAGCAATGTAAACCGAGCGCCCTGCTTCTGTTCTAATTAAATCGCACCCGGCTCCGGATCAAAGTTCTGGGTCGCTATAATAAGAGTGGAAAACTCATTTAGTGTTTCTATCACCCATCGTATATTTAACGCAACGAATAAACAAACAGTTTGTCACCGTGTTCCTGGTTTTCACTGGGTACCATGGAACCAATGCTTTGGTTATCGTGCTGGTTATCGCTTTTAGCTCAAAATTGGTACCGCTTTACGTAGTTCTTGTTAGTAGATCGAATCTGACCAGTGGTAAAAGTTTAACTCTCTGAAGCGTAAACATAAACTGATCATCTGATACTGTGGCAGCGTCCGGAGCATAATTCATACCATTAGACTCATTATGACCCCCTATGTTTGTTTCGCTCGCCCCGATCTGTTTCTTTCATTTCGCATGATTGCTACAGATTTCTTTAGTGTGTGCTTTTCTTTGCTCTTCGCTGCACCGACGTAGCGTTCTTCTCGGTTAGGATTGAACGGATGTAGTTCAACTTGACCTTGTCTTCGCATACACTCACGATAACCTTCACTACAATCACATGCACAAACACAGAGACCAAATTACAAGCACTTGTGTAAACAAAATAAAATGAAAAGAAAAAAATATCACCCCTAAGTATCTAATTTATCTATTGTCAATATCAACATGAAACTTCCTCGACAACAACCGCCAAAAACTTGACTGCTTGGAGGTAATTAGTATAAACGAGCTGTACGCCCAAGTGGCGCTGCCGAAAGATACGTAGCGGTAGTAGCTAGCTTCCAAGCGTCGCCCCATAAGGAGAAGTGTTAAATCACCTAATCGACTCTAGAGTATTATCTGATCCTCAAACTTCAAAGTGATTTTAATAATATAATGACACTTAATCCCCTAAACTAGTTATGTTCAATTAACTTAAGACTAGGGGTTTTGTCTTTCCTTGCCATATTCCCACGTGATTATCATCCGTAAAACTGCTATCAAGATATTAATGGATGTACGTCGAAGTGGCTGATCATCCCTAATAGAGCATCCTCTCTCGAGGTATTTTGTTCATCTCAGTAGGGCTGGACTCTGTCTCCCCGCTTCACCCGACCTCGGGTCGCTTAAATGGTTAAACCTAATCGCCACATTCTGGTTCCGGAGATCTCTACTTCCACACCAAAGTGCCACTTCACCTTAATCCCGGGAACCTTTATTACTTTGGTCTTATATTCTGATTAAAAAGCAAGTTGGTGTTGGCCAAACACCACCATGTAGGTAATTAACACGGAATAGAGCAAGTTGATATCAAATCTATAGATACACTGAATAAACTGAATTAAAAACTAATCCATATGAATATAACAAGAATACAACAAAACCCTAGAAATAAAGTTAGAACATCATTTGGCTTATTACAATCATTTGATTTCAATCAATAAGAGTTTGAGAAAGGAAATACAACCACAGCGATTACAGACTTAATCGCCCTTTGTCATCTTCTTCGTCTCAGACTGCTCCTTCGATTCCCTTCGTTTATTTTTTATTTTTTACATTCCAAAAATTCTCGCAATCGCATCGCCGAGGTCGGGCTCTCCTCCACCCTTCAAATCTCCACAAAGCCTTCAAACAGATTTTGAAATGGGACAAAAGCCGAGCACGCATATACGACGATAACTGCGCACCCTATTACTCTCAGATGAAAATGAACCGAAAATGTGCTCACACGTAGGTATATGATGAGTGTTTTGGGCACTCATCAATTCCCCTTTTTTTCAATGATTTTAATCGTTATACTTCCTCTTCTTATTCTTCTTCCGTTTTTTTTTACTTCCTTGAGGTTTGTGTCATTCGCATTCATTTAATCCATTCTTCATCCGATTTTGTTTTTTACATTTAGATAAATGCTTACCCTTTCAATATATTTTGAGTTTTATACTTATTATAATGATCCAATAATTTATTATCATCACGTATATTTAGATTGTGCCAATTTTGCTATGGCAACTGATATTTAGTTTTCATTACTTATTGACATTTTTTTTCTCTCTCTAATATCTATCCCGGTCTCTCACATTATTTTAACATTCTCAGATTCTCGCACCTTCATATTATCGATTATTTAGTATTTAGTCTTTCATCATGATCATTTAATATTCTTTAGTATTGTAGGTTTATTACACTTTGTTAACATTTTGTCGATCATATCATAATTATTTAACATTGTGCTCTTGCGATTATTTTTATATTCTACTTATTGTACTTATCTAATATTTTATTAGCTAGTATTTCTCATAAGAACTAGCAATGTTTTGTACTCTCATTCTGCTTAACTAATTTATGTTTTATCAAAAATAAAGAAATTCTCACCAAATTTATATGGTCCAACCCATTAGGTTATTTAATCATTAGGTCCTTAAACAACTATCGCCAAGCAAAAAGTCATGTTATCTCTGTACTCAACCTGTTAACATTTGACTCGACCCATTAAATCTATTAGGACATTTGACCAAACCCATTAGAACTTTTGACTCAATCCATTAAACATATTAGGATATTTGACTTAACCTATTAAACTCATTAAGTCCTTCCATCAAGCCCTTTGACCATACTCTTTGACCAACTCTAGCCCGTTAGACTTATCCTTAACCTAATTTAAACATGACCAATTTTGAAAATTCAAGTTCAAATCTCAAATTTCAAAATTTGCTCACTTTCAAATCCAAGTCCCCAATTTTCTATTTAAATTTCCTAATCTTTGCCTCAAAATTAAAAATTTTCAACTTCAAGATTCAAGCGTCTACCCCTTACACTTCTAATTTCAATTTTTTCAAGCGTCATACTCTGCAATCCAAGTCCCAAATTCGATTTCAAATTTTCAAATTTTTTATTTCAAATTTATCAAATTCTCAATTTCAAAGTTCAAGTACCATAATTTCAAATTTCAAGTCTCCCCATTCCTAATTTCGAATTCTCAGTATCTAAAATTTAAGGATCTAATTCCAAAATTCAAGTTTCTAATTTCAAATTTCCAATTTAAAATCTCGGATTACAAAAATCTCAGTTCAAAATTCCCAAATTTCAAATTTTATTTAAAAATCTCTAATTTTCAAAATTTCAATTTCAAACTTCCAAATCAATTTTTAAAAATTTCAATCACATAATTAATTCTATAATTCCAATAAAATGGAACCTTGTGGAATTAATTTATGTAAAAGATAAATGGGTTTGGATGAGACCTAATATTCCATGTAAAATTTTAATAAATATTAATAACATTTGATCTCTAACAAATTTTCCAATTGACTATTAATATTTTGTATTTGCATTGAGTTCTATTATAATTTCCTAATTTTATTTTCCCTTTAAATAAAACAAAAATAAAAGATGATTCCAAACCATTGGGAAATGGTTTTTTAAAATTATTTAATAATGAAAAATTACATAACTGAAATGCAAGGTACGCACCCTCCTCCCAACAATGGGAAAGAGTTCCATTAAGGCAATAATTGTTACAAATCAATTCTATCCATTAATAGACATTAAGGAAATAAATTTATCTTTTAGATCTCTTAAAAATAAGGAAACTACTAATTTTCAGAACTTGCATAAAACATTGAAATCTAGGCTTCAACATAAATCTAGGGGTTCACATGCCATATGAACATCTCCAACATAAAAATTATCGTAAAAAAGCCCTGGCAAGGTCTTATTAGCCTAGGACTCATACAAACAATGCAAGAAGCCACAAACGGTATCTCTTTGTGATACAATGTTCTTGGTTCATGCGTAGTAATGAACCTTTTTTAGTTAAAATTCAGACACTTCCTTCCGAATAAAGAATTGGCCCGAAGGCCCCCCATCAGGCAGCAGAGCCAATCTCACAGGACTTTCAGCTCCTTCTTCAACAGTTAAGATGCCACAGTTGAATGTTTATATCTGTTTTGACAAAGCCAGGACAGACACAGTTGATACAAAGAGTAGGAGTGTACTTCCCTGCCAGAACTTTGTGTGCGTTATTCAAGGCTGCTTTCGAGACTGTATAGGCAGAGAGAAAATGGGGCCAGCTTTTCAGCTTCTAATAACCCCTCTTGTACCTTTCAGGAACTGGTCTTGTAAACCCATCTATTCCCCTCTCTTCTGTAAGGTTTTCAGCATCGCCTAACACTGCTTTCTTTTTTGCCCATCTATTACACGTTCTGGGACAACACAAGAAGAAAGGCAATGTAAGCTGGCCAAATCTAAAACCACGACTCAGGAAAATGCTTCATTGGACTCCCCTTAACTCACACAAATAAAATGCAGCAGCTCCTTTGATCTTCACAACAGATAGTTTGCAAAAATGGGCAATTTATGCATCATTATATAAGGCCATTTTATCTTCTAAACAAATCAAGATGTAACAAGAAGTGGGCTAGATTATTTATCAACAATCTGAAGCTGAATAAGCTCATCGTAAAATAGATTTGCTCTGTTCCAATAAAAGGCAATCTTGAGGGCTGCAATGTAAATTTGTAATGCAACTTGGATCCTACTAAGTTTCCAACTGAATCATTTAGTTCTCATCCATCTCTACTGAATTTCATCAAATTCCCAGTAAGGGATCATTGTTGAACATCTACAGTAATATAAAATTTATATTGTATTCTGAATAAGGTTAATGTTATTTTTAGACCTGCAACTCTCTCCCTTCGTGAGGAAACGCTGATAATCCTGAATTGATAACTGGAGAAGAGGTGAATGAAAGCTTCAGTCATCCTTGGCCCAATAGTTAATTTCTTCTAGCTCAAAAGGTCAACTATTATTTCCTTCAAATTTGACTTTTCTCCTGCCTTCAAAATAAATTGAAGAAAATTTCAACTCGATAGCCGTTATGACCTACCACTTCAACAGATAAAAAGTAAGAGAAGAGTCATATGTTCAACTTCAACATAAAAAGAGAAAATGAAAAACCACTTCTGACCTGCAACAGCCTTCCATAATTAGTTTCAGAAAATTATCTCCTTTAAGAGAAGTTAGAAGAAAATCAACAGCAAGGAGGCACTGAAAGTAAATATTTCCTTCAACTTTCAAAAATACCCCAATGGTCAGCAGAACTTTACAAAGTTGCTCTTGAAGTTATAGCCACATCCAATTGCTTAAAGCCACCAAAGAAAAGCACAAGGAAACTTGTTTGGAGAAGCAGCAACAACTATTGACTCTTAAAGCATCAGGATCCTTATAATTGTTCCTACTTTATCCCTGCATTGTCTTTCACTCCTGTCCAAAGTTTCACACAATTTTATTTATCCAATTTTTTAACTTACAAAAGGAAAACAATGAAGAAGTTATTGATGCTTCCAGCAATTAGTCCTCTCAAGCAGCCAATCACGTAAAAACTTTTCATGTGTAAGGAGAGATATATTATGTAGTAAACATATATACAATTCATTGGCACCCACATCATATAAAAGTTCATTCAACACTCATAGATAATGATGAATGTTAAAATAGAAAATAATGGGATGGAGGAGGGTAAAAAGGCACTGGTTCATAGTAGAATGGGCACAGTAATGTGATTTCAGATATTGCACAAATACAGCATTCCAATAAGAACCTGTCAACTGAGCAGAACACATGCTATACAAAAAGAAATGAGCTCATGCAATAGGATTCAAGGGCAATGACCCAGAAAGAAGACCTCCCCGCCCCCTAGAGGACTTTAGATATTATGCATCTAAGATTGTTAATCAAGGACAAGGACAAGAATAGGCCATCAATCAACAATAGAATGATGCACATCACTTAATATCTGGTGGGGATCAGACCCACCAAATCAGCACAACCCTGAATGATATAAAGACCCACAATTGACAGTTTGGTGGAGGAGAGCCCATTTCAAATTCCATTTTTTTGGCCAATTATCTATAAGCCCTGTAGATAGATGTCCATGATTGACCTAAATCATCAGAAAATAATCGGCCTTACTGGCCTCCCCACTTCAACCATGCATTTTAGTGTTACAGAGGAAGGTCATCATGAAGGCCAGCTACTTTGGGGTAAAATACAATCAAATAGAAAATTTTAACATGGACAGACACCATGATCCAATCTCCACAGCTAGGGAGAATATGGGCACCGCCAAGGACCTGAATTCCCATCTAAAATTCTCTAGTCACTGTTTCTGCAGACGAGAGGAAGATGTAATATAAGTTGACATAAAAAGAGGATCCAATAGAAACACACTGTGGGGAAATTTTGATATACATAACCTATAACCAGAGCATCCGTGTTATGGATTGCGAAAAAGAAAAAGTATAAAAATTCATCAAGAAATGAGGGTGGGTTTCAATCTTCTCACCAATATATCGAGCTTCCCAAAGTGGGCTTTGACGAAATCTGCAAGGGAAGTAATACTGAAGAGATCCCCAACACTAAGCTTTCTGATGAAAAACAAGATTAGAGACCAGACGTTTGAGAGTTTGAAGAGCTTCAAGGCCTCTCTTCTCATCTTCTGTTGTTAGCACCACTGTGGTCACCCCATTGGTTGCCAACTGCCTACATATTCTGTACTTTTATTCCCTCCCAGTAACAACTGCATACTTGAAACCCCAATTACCCAATACACAAGAAGAAACTGAGTAAAACACTTTGTCATTGTCTATGTGGAACAACACATTCTCAAAAGGCCCGTGACTCTGAGATACATACCTTATAGTAGTTGCTGCTTCAGCCATTGTCTATGAGGATGGATAATTGGAAGAACTGAAGAAGATGGAATTTTTGCTTTATTTTTATTGTAAGCAGCAGCAGCACTTTTGTTCTTTTTTTTTATTTTTTATTTTGTGGTACTCTGCTTAATCAGATAGGATTGGAGAATGGTTATGTAGTTTTTTTTTTTATATGCTTTAATTTGAATTGTTTTGACAAATGAAACCTAGAAAGTATAATTGCTGTCGTACCGTATAGTATAAATCAAGGATTTTTGATATATTGACTGCACACTCAAGTCGCAATCATAAAAAACAGTGGTTTTCTTTTTTCTGTCTTCAATGTAGACCTTGGTAGAGGAGAGCTAGTTTTGGGATTTAGGATAATACATTTAACTGTACCACCAGGTATTCATCTCAACTATCTCTGATTTTCTTCTCATGATTTTATTAGGTTATTGTATCGTTATTTATATAGGTTTTTTTATTACTTTATCTCAAAACCATGGATGTACAGATAAGAACTGGGAATGTTTTTATTTATTTCTTACTTACTTTTGAGGTGGTTGTGTCATTTATATCTAATACTGGTTTTGTTGTCATCACAGATATTTAGGATTCTACATCAGTTATATAATCTGGGATATTAGTTTTCATTTTGAATAGATCATTTTTTTCTCTTTTTGTCATCTATCCTGTCTTATTATTATTTAACATTTTGTATTTTGCAGTCTATGGTTTATATTATTTAGCATTAGTCTTTCATCATGCATCATTGCATATTCTTTAGTATTTTACGTTTATTACACTTCATTAACATTTTGTCAATCATATCATGAATTATTTAACATTATGCTCTTGCAGATTGTTTTTATATTCTACTTATTGTACTTATCTAATATTTTATTAGTTGCATTACAAGAAAACTCCATCCACTAGGTATGTTTGGTACTTCATTCTGCTTAACTAATTCATGTTTTGTCAAAATAAAGAAATCCTCACCAACGATATGGTTCAACCCAATAGGGTTATTTGCAGAATCAAACCACAGTCCTTAGCCCATTAAAATGCCAAGGAACCATGTCATCTCTAGTCTCAAACTTATTAGGACATTTGACTCAACTCATGAAACCTATTAAAACTTTTTGATCAAAACCCATTGTGGAAGCAATGTGCTAAGCCACACCCTCACGTTTCACCGTATTATAACTTTTAACTTAATACATTAAACATATTAGAACCTTTGACTCAACCTATTAAACTCATTAAGTCTCACAAGCCATTTTCGACCATACCTGATCGGGGCCTTTAAATTTCTGTCAAACTCTCGCTAACCTTAACCGGATTCTAAATTTCTTAATTTCAAAATTTTAAACATGCTTTTGTTTTAGAATTCAAGTCTTCCAAATCTCAAATTTCAAAATTTTAAAATTCAAGTGCCATATTTTCAAAATTTAAATCCCTTAATTTTTACCTAAAACAAGTTTATAATGTAAAAATCAAGTGCTATACTCAAAACCAAGTCCCCAATTTTTATTTAAATTTCCTGGGTCTCACCCAAACAGTACCTTCAACTTCAAGATTCAAGCACCTAATTTCAAAACCCCAAGTCCCCACTTCCACTTCAATTTTTTTCATGTTATAATTTCAAATTTTCGATTTAAATTTACCAAATTCTCAATTTCAAAGCTCAAGTACCCTAATTCCAAATTCTTCAAGTCTCCTATTCCTAATTTTTCGAATTTCAAGTTTTCAAAATTAATATCGTAAATTTAAGGTTCCACCTAAAATTCAAGTTTTACCAATTTCAATTTAAAATCTCCGATTTCCAAAAAATCCCAGCTTAAAATTCCCAAATTTCATATTTTATTTAAAAATCTCCAATTTTCAAATTTTCAATTTCAAACTTCCAATTTTCAAAACATTCAATCACATGATTAATTTTATAATTCCAATAGAGTTAAATTGTGTAAAAGATAAATGAATTTGGGTGGGATCCAATATTTCATGTATCATTTTAATAAATAATATGACATTTGATATATAACCAATTTTCCAATTGATTGTAAATATTTTGTATTTTGTTATTATCCTAACATTGTTTCCTAATTGATGGCGCTTCTAACATGCCGTAAGTACTCATTCTTCTCATCTAACTTTGCTTAATAATTTTTTTATATATATCTTGCATGGTTTTGTATTGTTATTATATTCAGTATTCATTAATTGATTAGTTAAAAACTATATTTTCTTCCTTTCAAAAAACCATATTTTCCATACTTATTTAATAAAAGATCACTTTAAAGTTTTAGGGGTATCATTTCTGTCGCACATTCCGCATAAAGTGACTTCACCCCATATCTAAACTCGATTTTTAATTCACATTTTCTTATTAAAATCAAATTTAAGATTTTTCTTTCTTATTTTATTTCTCCTTTAAAATAAAACAAAAATAAATGACAACTCTAAACCGTTTTTAAAATGAGTTTTTTAAATATAAAAATAAATCTCGTCTTTTTAATGAAAACGCATAATAGCTGAAAATGCAAGGTCCACACCCTCCTTCCAACAATGGGAAAGAGTTCACAAGATCCACTCATCCACACAGATCAACCAAACAACCCCTAGTACAACCAATTTAGACTATATAGATATCCATAAATTTATCTTTTAGATCTCTTAAAATAAGAATAAACCTGTAGCAACCAATTCGCTCGCTTGACTCCTGATTCTGCCGCACAATTTTAACTGCAAAAAGGCTGATCCCACTGACAAGAAAATGAATCGCCTCCGACGATTAAGCCCAAGAATTTGGTATGCAAGAAGAGGCCGGTGATATTGAATTGTGATACTTTTTTTCTACGTGGGACCTTCCCAATTTATGTGGTTCGGTTCCCAAATCTTCTTGCTTTTATTGGTGGCTTCTAATATACGTTTTCCTTGGCTGATTATCCTTATGGGATAAGATCTGCTTTCTTCTTACCAAGGATTAACTTTAAGGGATAATATATGTTTTCCTTATTAAGGATTATTCTTCCAATAAATGACTTGAATAGGAAATTTGTGTAGGATAAATATCTACTTTGCGTATTTTCCCAACTAGGTCTCCCATACGCGGTGGAGAGATGGTCTGGTCAGTCTCGGATTCCGTGACTGCTCCTGTGGACTCCGCACTGCCCTGGGTGTTCTCGCAGTTTCGACATCAGGCTGGGCCGCCTGATGAGGCTGGGCCCAGACAAGTGGGCCATTACTGCACTGAAGCCTATCAACAACGGCCTACCAAAAAGCCACGCCGCAGACCACAATGCCCCCTTTTCCTCGGTCAAGGTCGTACTTCTTCGCCGAAAAATATGGTGCTTTTTAAACCTCGAGCGAGAAAGTCAAGCGGACCGGAAGAACCACGCGTGCATCGAACGTGTGTTCGATATAAAGCAACGCGGTGAACCACATGTTCAACACGGGCCGATGGCTCTCTCGAGATCAATGAGAAAGAGCTCAAATGGTTCTTTGTCTATGAAGAACTCCTCAGGAGCCAAGCCACTCTCTTCCTCTTACATAGCCCCCGTCATACCCCATCCGTTGCTAGGAGAGGTCGTTGGGGGTGAACATTTTGTTCTTGTTGATCTTTTGAAGTCAATCTAAGGTAGCTCTTCCCAAGCGGGGTCGGCTCGAGAACCTCAAGCCGAGATCGCTGAAGGGGCCTTAGTTAGCTTCGCTATCCTACTGACGTACCACCTCAGGAACAAGACTCACAAGCTCTCCGCTCTCAAGTGGTAAAGAGAAAGCAACGCACAAATGAGCCATCAATGTGTTTAAACATGCACAAGCGGCTGGGGGAGTCTAAAGTCTTTAAAGTAAGCAAGAGTTTAGAGCCACAATTTGGTCTTTCGAAGTGCCGCACAGCCTTAGAGCGAAGTCCATTAAGAAAGTGTCGACCCGCTTATCGGAAGTTCGCATTAAGAAAGTGTCATACGGCTTCTTGTAAATTGCCGTAAAGCTACAGAGCCTAAGCCTACATTAAGAAGCCGACGCGCTAGAGCCGTAAGTCCGGTACCAAAGAAGGTCGACAAACTGGGAGCCAAGGTCCGGGCATTAAGAAAGTGTCGACCATTGGAGCCACAAGTCTGGGCCTCAGTGCTCATCGCACCATCTGTGCTCCACAAGTCCGGCATTTCAGTGCCGATGACCAGAGCTAGAAGTCTCGACACAAGTGACGTGCCAAACCAAGATAGAGCCGAAGTCCCCACATTAAGGGAAGTCGTGACGGCGAGCCGGGAAGTCCGACATTAAGAAAGTGTCGACCCGCTTACGTAAGTCCGGCATTGCAGTGCCAATCTGGCCAGCCATAAGTCTCGTCATTACAAAGTCACATTGAGCCAAGTTCGGGCCTTTTGAGGGGTGCCAAACCGCTTAGAGCCGTAAGTTTAGCATTAAGGAAAAGCGACGAAATGTGGCTTGGTAAGTCCGGCATTAAATGAACTAGTCGGGCATCAACCATACCGGCCTTGGCGGACATTTCCTGACTTAGTAATGAGCCGCTAGGCATCCATCATGTCGGGCCTGACAGGCAATAGCGCCTATCCCAACTCTCAGATTCAGCCGCCGAGACACGTTTCATGCCGCCTGATAGGAGCCAGCACCATCAATTTAATCTCGTTTGCCGGCATTAGCCATGCTCGGGTCAAGGGCATTAACGCCATTCCGGCTTTCAAGTGACCGGGCGAGATCTTATCTATATCAGCCGAATAGGTCATTTATCATGCTTATCCGTGCTTTTAAGTGGATCGGGTTAGATGTTGTCTATACCGAAATGCCTGACATGTTTTACCGCGCCATCCTCAAGCTTTTAAGTGACCGATACAGATGTTGTCTATACCGAGCCGAACGTGTCATTTTACTACGCCTATCCTGGGCTTTAAGTGGGATCGCTTATATGTTAAATAAGACGCCTACAGGTACTCGCATCGAGTCATCCGTGCTTTAAGTCGGATCGGGTTAGATGTTGTTATTCCGCTCGATAGGTCATTGTTTCATCCCAGCCTTTAAGTGGTCTCATTAGATGTTGTCTATACCGGCCGATAGGTCATTTACCGCGCTTATCCTGCTTTTAATGTCACCAATTAGATGTTATCTATCACCGGATATGTCATTTTACCGTACATCCGGAAGCTTTTGAGTTTACCGCTAAGTCATCTATAACCCGCCTGACATGTCATTTATCGCCCCATCCGACTTTGCCGACCGCTAAGTTGTTCTTTACCGTGCCTGATAGGGTCATTTTAACGCCATCCCACTTTGAGTCGGGACGGCTAGAAGTTGTCTTTAACGCCGGACAGCGTTTTTACCATACCATCTGGACTTTTAAGTTGATCGGCTAGAAGTTGTCTTTACCGGGTCGGACATGTCATTTTTATCGCACATCCGCTTTTAGCGGACCGGGTTAGATGTCAGTTTATACCGCCGATAAGTCATTTACCGCGCCATCCTGCTTTTAATGTTAACCGCTTAGATGCTATCTATACCGGTCCCATAGGCTATTTTACCGCGCCATCCGCTTTTGAGTTTACCTGCCAGAAGTCATTCATACCAGTCGATAAACGTCATCCATCCACTTCGGCGGTCCGTTAGACGTCGCTTTACCTGGACGGATGTCATTTACTCGGTGTCATCTCGGACTTTTGCCTGGACTTTTAAGTTGATCGGGTTATAAGGCCTTTATCGGGCCTGGACATGTCATTTATCAGCGCCCATCCCGACTTTTGCGTCGACCGGCGCTAAGTTGTCTTTACCGTCGAACAGTCATTTTATCATTAATCCCGACTTTTGAGTCGAATCGCTGTAAGATGTTTTTTTACCGGGCCTGATAGGTCATTTTACCGCGCTATCCCGACTTTAAGTTGATCTAGAAGTTATCTTTACCGAGCCGGACATGTCATTTTATCGCTACTATCCCAAGCTTAATGTGCTATTGCAAAGATTGATAGAGAATGCTTTAAAGAAAGCTTTTTTGATAATACATCTTCCAAGTTCGCGACTTGCTTCGATCTGAGTTTGCGACTGGTCATTATTTCATTGTGAGCCTTCAACATGACTTTCCTTAAATCCTTCGCTTTTTCTTGCTTGTTCCTCTTACTTTCTCCATGTCCCCACACCAATGGAAGAATTGATTTTTCTTCGACAACTGGTCATCGGGCCGCATGACATCACGCACCCGCTCTGCACGAATCGGGATGCGGAATGGGAGTATCGAATCGCCCGTGTGATCTGAGGGCTATCGAAAAGAGCCGAGCCAAGCTCTTGCCAATCGTCGATGAAGCTTTTTTGTTCGAGTTCCCATAGACGACGCCAATGTAAGAACCAATTTTGTTCGTCTAATCTCTGGGACATCGGCTGCGCAATGTGAACGTGCAAAAAGGGCAATCCAACGACGGTGTGCCGATAGCCTCTCAGATGATTAAGTCAGCAATGGAGAGGAAGAAGAAGGAGGTTGAGATAGTTGGAATTGCATACCTTTTTCTGTGGGGGATCTTCCCAATTTGTAGGGTTCGGTTCCCAAATCTCCATTCTTATTTTAGGAATCATATCTGTTTTTCCTTATTAAGGATTATCCTTTTATGAGATAAAATATGTTTTTCCTTACCAAAGATTATCCTTTTAAGGGATAATATATGTATTTCCTTATTAAGGATTATTCTTCCAAATAAATGATTTAGAAATTAGGAAATCTCAAGATAAACATCTACTTAAGGGGCATTTTTCTATAACAAATTTCATACGGTGAGACGACTGGGGGTGCGGACCCCGCACGTGGTTCTAGTGACTCCGCACCGCCGGGTGGGTTCCCAGATTATACGCTGGGCCGCCCACGAGTGCCTGGGCTCGCGCAGTGCTCCAAAGTCAAACAAAGGTCTAGACCCAAAAGCCATGTAGGTATATAGAAACCACTCTATTTGAACTTCAGCAAAACACAAATCTAGCTCATGCCATATGAACATTCAAACATAAAAATTATCGTAAGAAATTTCGTGTGTCTTATTAGCCTAGGACTCATACAAACAACACAAGATGCCACAAATGGCCCTCAGGATAAATGTTCCCGTCTGCGTAGTAATGAACTCTCTTCTTTTCTGCTAAAATCTCGCACACTTCCTTCCGAATAAAGAATTGGTCCGAAGGCCCCATCGTGCAAATGCAGCCAATCTCACAGATGTCTCACCCTTCTTCAACGCTAAGATGCCACCGTTGTGGTTATATTCGCTGACATAGCCGTAGATTGCATACGCTTGATACAGCTGAGTTGATGTTTCCCTGCCAGAACTTGTAAGCATTCAAGGCTCTTTTCACCTGAGATTGGCAGAGATAACACGGCCGCCTGTCTAATAACCCCTTTAAATCTTTCAGAACCGGTCTAGGACCCTTCCATCCTCTCTGTAAGGCTTTTTAAAGATCACTTAACACCGTTTTGCCCATTCATTATTAATGTTCTGAACAACACAAGATGACAAGAAGAAATATAATGTCAAGCAAATCTAAAACCACGACTCGTGAAATGCCATCGAATTTCTTACACAAATAAAATGCAACTTTGATCTTCAATAATCCGATAGTTTCCAATGGGCAACTTACGCATTATATAATACTGGCGTATTTCTCATATTGTTAATTAGCCTTATCTAACATCATCAATGCTCTTTTTCTATGGTTCTCTTTCTAAACAAACTACATGTAACAAGAAGTACATTTATTCACTCATGGAATAAGGTCATCAAAATATTTGTCGTTGGACTAACAAAGGCAACTTTTGAGTGGGGCTGTAACAAAAATTCATAATGCAACTTGATCCTAAAAGCCTAACCGAATCATTTAGTTCGATCCATCTCACTGGCTCATCAAACTTCCCGCAAGGAATCATTGTCAAATATCAAAGCATGCACCAACATTGTATTCTAATAAGGTTAATGTTATGTTTGAAACCCGCAACCTTCCCACTCACAGAGGAAACGCTGACAAATCCTTGAAAATCTGATAACCTGAGAAGAAGGAATGAAACATGATACAATCATGATGTTATCAAACATGATACAATCAAGGGAACTACTATCCAATCCAATGAGGAACATCTACGGGCAAACACAATAATTCCAATATTTTCCTTGTTGATTTAACCTGCAGGAGTTAATAAAAATGCAGCCAAGAAAAATAATACGCAAGAGATAAAAACAGAGAATTCTTAACGTGGAAACCTCCCAAAGTGAGAAGAAGAAAACCATGGACTACACTGAGTCCACCCAAATATCCACTGAGGCTAACAGTACAACCTACTCCAACCAGTTCAACACCTAAGCTTTTCGCTGGCCAATCGAAGATGCACTTCAAGATCCTAAAAATGAAATTGGTCTAAATATAGTGAATAAAAATGATAGGCAAATCTAGCCTCAATCAAGACAGATTGATGAAGATTCTCAATCAACACCGCCTCCTGAATTCATCCGAATAAGAAAACCTTTCAAAAGTATACCCAAAAAAGATTCCTTTTTCTTCACACTGCCACTGCACAAATCACCGCATACAACCGTCGCTCTCACCGCTTTCACCAGATAAGACTGATCACACTCGCTCTCTCATTGCCCAAAAAATCGACCGAAAAATTTCTGAAAAACTGCCGCCTAAATTTTTTTCGCTTCCGTGAAAACATTACAGCTCCTCTTATTTATAATAAACTGTAGAAGCGACGAGACTCATACTTCTCCAGCCATTAACATCTGCAGTCGATCAAGAAAGCCACAGAACAATCTTGTCAATGTGTTTCAGTTATAACACACATACTGACAATCCCTGGAATTAATCATACCACTGCTGTCGCGGTTTTCGGCATTACCACTTGGTCGCCATGAATTTCTCAAATAGTGCGAAACGAAGTCGACTAACATCAATGTTGTTATCAGCCATACCAAAATAAACAAATTCGGCCTGAAGACTCAATGCCGATTTCAGCCCATCACCATCGCCAACGCACACTCACAACGACTTCACCGCCGAAAACAATCTTTCATTCCCGTCACAGCAGCCGCTGGCCATGCACACACGCCGCTTTCCCGCAGACGAACGAATTTCTTTTTCGCTACCGCGCTTTATGCTCTGTCATGCCACCACTTGACGCTAGTCGGCCATTTTCTACCATTTACCTTTATTAAACTCTGAGTTGTTATGTTTCTTTCAGCGTGCAAGCCACATTTGTTCGTGCAAAGCTGGAATTGTGTCATTTTCGATAAGACATGACCGGAATATTCAGGTTATTCGCATACTTCAAATTTTTAGCCAGCATCGTTTTTCGTCTACCATTGCGCTTCCGGTCGCTTCGCTTTGAAAGCTCTATCAGTAAATGGCGTTTTGCACAGCAATGCCTTCGCGCCATCCGCTTCTGCTTGCATATTCTTCATCACGATGCTGATGGATTACTTCACTGGTGTGTTTTCGACAGCAGGGCCTTTCGACAGCCATCACTGTTACGGTGTTATCGCCATAGGCGTTAACAGCCCCAACCTTTCGCCAGTTTCTAATAAATGATCTTTCAGTAAAGACACATCTTCTGTTTCTTTTGAAGGTCTTTTTCACGATGTGAGCCAAACTCGTTGCGCTTTCATGCTGCGATATGGAAAGTTCTTAGCAGCTGACGGAAATGTACCAGCAACACCTTGCCAACAACGACAACGCGTAATAAGAGTTACCTCAAAATACACACACGCAGCAGCAAGAAGTCCTCTCTAGCAGCACACACGTAGACTTTGCTTTCTTTCTTTCTTTCACCAGCAGATGAACACACTATTCTGTTCTTCGTCGATATCACACGAATGTGACAAATAATATTTCCATCATCAATGATAGATTTTTGATTTAGAAAAAGAACTTCTACGCTTTTCAAAGGGTTATCACAAGGGTTGTTATCTGCTTTCTGCAAGTGAGAGTATGCAAAGTAAGCTACCAATATCTCCGTCGCTACACGCCCTGTAAAGTACAATTTTTTAAGTACGCCATCGAATATTAAATCGCAAACATTACGTCTGGTAGTACGTTGCTCGCATAACTTGATAGCAGCTGGTTCACTATTAGCCTCTGACAAACATTTTTCACTCCAGCAATAGCCGCTGAGGTCGGCATTTTATTTTCACTTCCTCTCTATTTTCTTGCTCACATTACCATACACACGACAACACTTTCTCACCGATGATCCTCTCGATTCACTCCAGTTCCTCATTTTTACTGCATTCAGGCAAATCTGCCTTGACCATAGGAGCCACAGCGCACTCCAAGAACTCTCAAATGCGCATCCGGGCTCACCGAGTCGCCTGTGCCTGTGCACTGTTTTGCCTTCGCGTAGTTCTTCGCCGCATTCTGGCTCAGAAACCACACGCCGCACCACTCCGCCGCGCATCAGGTCCCTAGTCCGCCGCATCCGCATAGACACTGAACGATGTTACCCACTCGGACTCTCCATCGTCCGACACTACCGGCACCGGAAAGTTACCGTCGTAACAAATAATGATCACTTGTGCCACCAGTGCCAATATGCCATCATGCAAGAAGAAACACTGACCAATCTGGGGCTACTTAGGGCATAGTGCTTAAATCCAGGTTCAACACCTACATGAAATTCACACATAGTGAATGTGTCGGGTTTGGGCCTAGCTCAACAATAGATTGATGAAAGATCTTCATCTCTAAAACCGTCCCTCTCGAATCCGATCCGAATAAGAAAACCTTTCAGATACTTGGCTGTGTTTTATAATAAAAACCCTAAGGAGGCGTGAGTAGTGTGTGTGGTTCATGTGCAAAGAAAATAAAATTGCCAGGTAGTTTTTTTTTTTTCTGCCAGCTTCTTTTGGCAGCCAGTAAAAAGACTGTATAACGTTTTAGCCAGAAAAGAGGCATCAGATAACTGCTGGGGTATACTTTTACGTAAAGGCTTATTCGGGATCGTATCTCGAGGACGCTCGGGTGAGATCTTCATCAACTGCCTGACGAGCCAGATTCGCCTATTATTTTATTCACTATATTTAGATATTTCATTGTTTTGGGATTCAAGTGCTTCTTCGATTGCAGGTTTAAAAAACTGTGTTAAACCTAGTTTAGAATTAGATTTTGTACCTAAATTATATGGATATTTGGGTGACTCCCACAAAGGTCCCGGGTGTTTCTTCTTCACTTGGGAGGTTTTCCACGTTAAAAATCTCTCCTGCTTTTTTTTTTATCTCCTTGGCATATTTTTCTACTGCATTTTATCGACTCCTAACAAAGTTAAACTCAACAAGGGAAAATATTCAAGATGTGTTTATTTCCAACAAGTGGTATCGTGAGCCGTTCTATTGTCTCGGGTATCGTGGGTCGTGTCGTTTAAAAATGGAGGAATCTTCTGTGAACCGCTGCGGTTTGGCCTCAACCTCGTCTTCATTCGGATGCAAGAATGAAGATATTCTTTATCGCAAGGATTGATGTTTATCATGGGATAAAAGTAAACCCAAAGATATTATGTCGAAGCGTAATCTAAGATCATGCATAGAAAAAACGCGAGGTTTAATCGTATTAAATGGTAGACCGTAGTGTGTTTTCATCACGTGTCAGAGACCGATACCGGAGCTTGGGAAAATAATCCATGCACGAATCGTTGTTCGCACGTAACAAAGCCACTTTGATTAGAAGGCTAGTAAACTGAAGTATAAAACGGGCACGAACAGAAGTTAACAATCAAAGTGATCTTCAAGGGTTAGTGAACCAGCTTAAATGCTATGAAGACGAAGATTGAAAGATGAGTCATAGCCTTGTTACTTTCAGCTCTTTGCCAGATAATGATACTCCTGGGCTTATTCACTAAGAACTCAGCTCCTAATGGCAATTTAAGCATGGATGGTAAAAGACGCTTGTTTAATGAAGAAGCCGTGGAAAGTGAAGTAAATTGAAGGAATATCTTCTCGAGACCGAGGCTCAATACGTGAGAACGTAAAGAGGTAAAAATGTGAGAACCCAAGGGTCGTGGTAACCAAAGGCAAAAATGCAATCGGAGGAAAGTCTAGTGAAAGAAGAAAGTGTTATCATTGGTGGTTAGAAGGACATATGAAAAGAATGTTATGCTTGGAACGGAACAAAGAAGGCAAAATCGAGGAAAGATGAAAATAAATACTACAAATGCTTTATCCGACCAAGATGTGGCGCCTCTATTTTTTTGAGAGATGAAGAATGCTCACCGTTACGTATAACAATAATGAGGTTGGGAGTGGATTATTGATACAACGTTTCAATATCAATGCTATCTGGTTATGTTCTTCACACTTACGTGCCGAGACTTTGGTAATCGTGAAGATGGGTAACACCACCACCCAAGATTGTGGGTATCGTGATGTTTGCATACGTACGCATCGCCGTTGTTCATCGACTCGAGAGGGACGTATGGCACTCTCGACTTCTACGCCTTAATCTTCATATTTTCCGAGCGCTTCCTGATTAGGAAGGATATGTGAATTACTTTAACTGTAAATGGAAGCTACCAAAGGTTCTTAGTAGCCGCTAGAGGCAAGGTTAAGTACACTTTGCCAGGACAATTGTGAAAATATGTGGGAGATGAATCGAATGCAACCGAAGATGGCTTTCCCAAATTTATGGCACAAAAAGATCGGGTCACATGAGTGAGAAAGGGTTACATATTCTAGCCAAAAGGCTCTCATTCCTTTTACTAAAGGTTGCGCCTTAACCCTTGTGATTTATTGTTTATTTTGAAAAACATCATAGAGTTTTCAAATCTTCAAAGAAAATCTAATATTTCGAATTGGTTTATCTCTCGATGTTTGTGGTCCCTTTGAGGTGGAGTCCTTGGGTGGAAATAGATATTTTGTCACATTCATTGATGATGCATCAAGAAAGGTGTGGGTTTATCTGTTGAAGGCCAAAGATCAAGTGTATTAGTTTTTCCAGAATTTTCATGCCTTAGTTGAAAGAGAGACAGGAAAGTTTTTGAAGTGTCTTCGATCGATTACCTGGAGGTGAGTATACATCAAAGAAAGTTTAGAACCATCGCTCAGCACATGGTATTAGACATGAGAAGACAGTTCTGGCATTCACAAGACAATGGTGTTGGGTGCAGAGGATGAACCGCACCTTATTGTTGAGAAGGCTCCATGCATGCTAAAAATGGCAAAGCTACCCAAAGTGTTTCGCGGTTATTCGTGATCGCTTACATTTGAGGCAACAGGTCTCCTCGCTTCCTTTGGAGTTTGACATTCCGTAGAAGGTATGGACATGAAAGATGTTTACAATTTGTCGGGTTGGGTGCAAGGCTTTTGCACATGTACCTAAAGAGCAAGAGGTCAAAGCTCGATGACAAAGCTTCCATGTATCCTCTGCCAAGCAGTGGAAATGAAGAGTTATACGTATTATGTATCCTCAAAGTGGAAAAGAAGATTTAAGTAGAGATGTGATATTTTATGAAGATCGAATTATTTTAGATTGTGAGAAGACCTGAAAAGGTTAAAGCTATCGCGATGGTGTTATCGATCCTACGCTTATTCATTTTCCTTTGCAACACTATGACGGAAGCAGATGACCGGTGACAGCAACTGCAGACAATGGTTGATGATGGGATGCCGTAGAAGGATCAAGTCAAGGGAGTGTGGGGAGCAAATTCTCCTCAACAAGTCATTTAACCTCAATTAGTGGACTAACAGGAGAGTCGTCCATCATCCAAGCATCCTCCTTCGTAGTATGTTGATTAATGATGCAGGGGGAGCCGCAGAATTTCGCAAGTGCACTCATGCGTATAAGGCAGCCGGATGAAAGCTATAGAGCGAAACATTCTTTGTTAAAGAATGACACTTATGAAGTTGGTGGAACTTCCAAAGGGCGTGGAAGGCACAAGGAACAAATGGGTGTTCAAGTCAAGCAAAGATGATGTTCGCCGGCGATAAAGCTCGCTTCGTAGTAAAAGGTTTTCTGGGCAGAAAAGGGTATTGACTTTGATGAGATATTCCTCCGCTTGTGAAAATGTCTTCTATCGAGTTGTTTTGAGTTTGACCTGCTAGTTTAGACCTCGGAAGCCAACAGCTTAGATGAAGACTGCTATGAGATTTGAATGAAGAAATTTACATGTCAAATAACCTGAGGGTTTGAAGTAAAAGGTAAGTGAGCACATGGTTTCGCAAATTAAAGAAGTCTTTATGGGTCATACGCCAAGGCAAGTATACAAGAAGTTTGATTCCCTTTATGGTGAGCCACGAGTATAAGAGGACGCATGCGCATCATCAGGTTTATTTCGTGAAAGCTACGCATGGTAACTTCATTATTCTTTTACTTTATGTCGATATATGTTGCATTAGCGGGAATTTATTCAAAATTGATTGGCAAGTTGAAAGAGAGGTTGTTCAAGTCCTTTCGACATGAAGGACCTCAGTGTGGCCTGCAAAACAAATGTCAAGGGTGCGAATTACCGAGATGTAGTACAAAGAAGTTATGGTTATCACAGAAAGTATGTTGAACGTGTGCTTGAAAGGTTCAATATGAAAGATGCTAAGTCGCTTAGCACACCTCTAGCCACCAATTTTGCCGGAAGTGTAGCTTTCTATGCCCCACACAACGTAGATGAAAAGGAAAATGGCCTCTATTCCCTTACTCCACAGCTGGGAGTCTTATGTATTGCATGGTTTGTAGTATATTTGGATATCGCACATGTCGTTAGTACGCGGAGTAGATTTCTCTCAACCGAAACAGAAATATCAAGCGTTGAAATGGGATCTTCAAATATTCAGGGGTATCAAAATCAGGTTTGAGTTTTCGGGGGTTCAAACCAATGTTAGGTTTTACGTATGCCGATATATGGTAGGTGACCTGATGGCGTAGTTCACTGGGTTTTTGTATTCAATTTTTGTCGGGAGCTGCTTCACGGCAATAAGTTACGTGGCAGGTCGCTTTGTCTACTATCGAGTTAATATATAGCAGCAACCGGCAAAGAAAAGAGATGTTATGAAATGAAGAGATTTGTCCAAGAGTCGGGTTTGATGCAAGATGAGTATGTCAGGAGCCAGGATAGTCGCAAAGTGCTATGGACTCAGCAGCAATACTTCGTACCATTCCTTCGCACAAAGACATTGATGTATATCATTAAGCTGTAAGATGTTATTGAAAGAGCTTATGAAGCTTAAGAAGATTCACGTATTTAATCCTCCGAGCATGATTTAATAAAAGCTTGTTACCGTATATAGTTGAAGCTATGCTTCGTCACAAGATGTGGACTCTTAACCGAGATGTTGAGTGTATCTCCCCATGTCGGGCCGAGGGGAGATTGTACGTGGGTCCAGCCCAAATTTAGCATCCTTTCTCTTAAGCCCATTATTACGGTGTTTATAATAAAACCCGAAGGGAGAGGCGCAGGAGGAGTGTGTGTGGTTCATGTGCAAAAGAAAATAAATTCAAGAAGAAGCTTTTTTTCAGCTCTTTTCAGCTTAAAAAAGACTCAGATAATCCGCTTTGCGCCAGAAAGAGGCATCCGTATTAACTGGTTGGGTATACTTTTTACGAATGTTTTCTTATTCGATCGACTGTAGACGCTGGTGAGATCATCAACTGCCTTGATTGAGGCTGATTTGCCTATTATTTTATTCACTATATTTAGATGATTTCATTGTTTTGGGATTCAAGTGTTTTTCGACAGGTTTAAAAATCCTAAAGCGAACCTAGTTTAGAATAGGTTTTGTACCTAAATTATTATAGTGGATATTTCGTGGACCCCACAGTGTCCAAGGCGCTTTTTCTTTCTTCTTCTCACCTCGTGAGGTTTTCCATGTTAAAATTCTTCGCTTTTTATTATCTCCTTGGCATATTATTTTTTCGCTGTATTTTATTGACTCCTAACAGGTTAAATCAACAAGGGAAAATATTCAAGATTAGTTTATTTTTCCCCAACAAGTTTCGGGCCATCCTCTTTCGCTCGATAATAGCGAATTTTCAGTGATCTTCTACCAGCTCAATCATTATTTCCTTCCACCCGACTCTTTTTTCTCCCGTCGCGTAAATAAATTGAAAGAGTACCTCAACCTGAGTTAGCCGTTATGTGACCTACTTAAACAGGGAAAAAGAGTAGCACAGAAAACCACTTCTGTCCTCAACAAAATTTTCTTCCTAATTTTAGTTTGTGGAAAAATCATTCTTTTCAAGATAAAGAAAATCAACAGCAAGGAGGCAATCGAAAAGTGTAAATATTTCTCCTTTTCAACTCTTCAAATACCCCAATGGTCGTTAGAAGTTGTTTTGAAGTTATAGCCACATCCAATTGCTTAAAGCCACCATAGAAAAAGTACATGAAAACTTACCTGAGAAGCAACAACTATTGATATTAAATCATCAGGATCCGTTATAATTGTTCCACGTATCCCTGCATTGTTCACCCGTCTGTCACAATACTCTTATTATCTAATTTTTAACCGCCAGGTAAAGGAAAACAATGAAGAAGTATCTTCCTAGTCCTTAAGAAATAATCACGTAAAAACTTTTCATATGGTGGGTAAGGAGATATTATATGTAGTGCAAACATATATACACCATTGGAAAATTCACATCATAAAAGTTCATTCAACACCATATAGATTATTGAATGTTAAAATAGGAAAATAATGGGATGGAGGAGGGTAAAAAGGCACTGGTTCATAGTAGAATAAGTATTGTAATGTAGATTTTAGGATATTGCACAAATACAAAAGATCTCCTTATAAGAACTGTCAAACCCATGTAACACATGCTATACAAAAAGAAATGAGTCATATGCAATAGGGATTTCAAGGGCAATGACCTAGAAAGACCTCCCGCCCCCTTTGAGGTGACCTAGAAATTATGCATCTAGGATTGTTAATCAAGGACAAGGACAAGGACAAGAATAGGCCATCAATCAACAATAGAATGATGCACATCACTTAATATCTAGTGGGGATCAGACCCACCAAATCAGCACAACCCTTAATGATATAAAGACCCACAATTGACAGGCCAAGGGAGGAGAGATTTCTCCATTTCAAATTCCATTTTTTTTGGCCAATTTATCTATGTGAAGCCCCTGCAGAGAGCGTCCATGATCGACTCCAAATCATCGGGGTGAATCGGGCCTCCCCCACTTCAACCATGCATTTTAGTGCCACAGAGGAAGGTCATCAACAAGAAAGGCCGCCTACTGGGGGTGGGGGAATAATCAAATAGAAAATTTTAACATGATACAATGCACCATGATCCAATCTCCGCGCCTGGGAGAATATGGTACCCTAAGGACCTGAATTCCCATCTAAAATTCTTCTTAGTCACCTGTTCACGAGGAAGATAGACATAGTCAATATAAAAGAGGATCCACAGGTGAAACACACTGGCGTATGGGGAAATTCTTGGATATGCCGATAAATCATAAATTCAGAGCATCCCTGAAAGGGTAGAGTTTGGTGGATTGAGAAAAAAGAAAAAGGAAAAATTTTATCAAGAAATGAGGGTTTCAATCTCACCAATATATCGAGCTTCCAAAGTGGGTTTAATTTAAATCCTAAAGGGAAGTTGATATCAGCAGCGTGGATCCCCTATATCAAGCCGATGAAAACGATTAGAGAGAATTAAGCTTGCTTTCTTCTCATTTCTTTGTCAAGCACCACCAGGTCACCCATTGGTCGCTAACTCGCCACATATTCTCAACCCACCCCTTTATTCTCCTCAGAACCCTGATACTCAAACCCCTAATTACCCAATACACAAGAAAACACTTTGTCATTGTCGTGGAACAACACATTCTCAAAAGGTTCGACTCTCGATACATACCGTAGTAGTAGTAGTGGAAGTTGTCGCTTTCCAAATGCCATTGTTGATTGTCTTAGTCTATGGGATTGATGGGTAATCGGAAGAAGATGGAATTTTTGTTTTATTGTACAAAGAAATACAGTTGCATGCTGTTGTTCTATTATTATTATTATTATTTAGAAAACAGCAGATCGGATAAGGACTTTTTTTTTTTTTTTGTGGTACTCGTGAATCAAGAACGGAGTTTTTGATTGAAATAGTTGGTTTGAAAAAAAAAATTATAAAATTAGTTTTTAACACAAACTAATGCTTAAAATAGTATACTGGGCCATGTAATTGGCTGCTAATAAATGCCGCCGCATGACAACTCAGTGGAATTTTATCAACGTCATGTTTGACAACGATATTTGATGGTTTTAAAATACAGGTGTAGGACTCTATAATCTCAATAGAGGGTAAACATCGGATCATTACTGTGTTTTATTATTATTACTGCATTTTGTTTAATTTGAACCCAAATAAATACCATTAGTGTAGGCTCTATAAAAACTAATAATATCTTCAAAGATCCATACGTCTGTCCCAAAAATGTCTAGATAAAAATTTGTTCTGTCAAAAAAACTTCTTTATATGCAATAAGAGTTGAAAACAAGAAAGTTAACACAGCCTCCTTTCAAGATTTATTATATATAGCAATCTAGGTGACCTTCAGATCTTACCCAGCAAGAAATCCCCTCTTCCTAATACCTCCCTAGCTTCACTGCATTTTGTGATCAAGTTTCAAGATCAAAGACACGCATCGTATAGATCGACAATACGTAAAGTGTATATGGGAATCTTCAAACTTTATTCTATAAAAACACTTCATCTACATATAAGCTTCTAAGGAAAGCTTAGAACTTCATTCAAGATATGAATACACAAAGATGGGATATAAAGCTTTTCTTATGATCCTCTAGATTAAAAAAAAATTATTTCACTTATAGAGGAGTTTTCTAACAAGTTGATTCCTTATCTTGTTGAGAAACGTGTCATTCTTCTGTTTCTTTCGCCATAAACTCCGGTTCCCATTCTTTCTCTCGCTCTTTTCTTTTAGATGTGCAACTCTTTCCTTTTGTCTTTTCCAACTGTCATCTGTATTTTCAAAGGCAAGTGTCCTTTTTGATTCCTTGTCTTTTGTCTTCTTCTTCATGATTTTCAATTGTTTTGACTTTGGTTCAGCTATCCGTTTTAACTTCATCCATGCTGTCATCGGGCCTCTTTCGCCATACGTTATTGCCACCAGCAGATAGCATTCATCAATGTATCGCTTAATTATTTACATTTATAGTGACAGACATATTCTGTTAAGCCACTTGGAAAGTTGGGATCACATTTTCTTTTCAAGAGTTATTCAGCATTCATTATGACCTTTTGTCTTTTTCATAAACTTTGTAGCTTCATCTTTTATCATACGGTCGACCGGCAATAATACCGTCCAACCATTGATTTTTTATCATCCTCATTCGCTTTTCCATCGCCTATACCGAACATCCAGCTTGTTTGTTGTACAATGGATCGGAAAGGCAATTTTTTCTCGTATCTGCCATTCTTCCAAGCACTCTGCTTATCCCCAATGCTCTCATCATTTTCGTCTCATCACTCGGTTATAATATCTCGTTTTTGGGTTTAGAATCATTGATTTTGAAACCTTAATTTCACTACTATTTATCAGGATGAGATGCATATTCCAATCGTTTTCATATATTTTGAATTGATGGTGTAAATTTATGTAGAAGCTCTTATGTCCAAATATATCGTGATAATCGATTTTGTAGGGTGTCATTAAGAATTTAATCAGTTTAAATAGATTCGGGTCAACAAAACCAGAAATCCATGGCATCTTGAACAAATAAAGGATTGGGCCGCGATTATTATTCTTCGGTAGATAGACCTCGTGAGGTATGATAATACCCATTACCATTGTATGAAAGCATAAGATGAATTCGTAGAAAGTCAAATACTTAACATAAAATGTCGATAATGTTATGGATATATTGCTTTTTCTTCTCGTAGAAAGAAAGAGGGTTTCATTAGAATTCTTCCTTTGAGAGGAGCTTGTTCTTTTGCGGGAACTCAAGTATCTTTTGCTTTTATCTTTTCAATGATGTATTATTTCTTCTCAATACCTTTGATATTTTTACCCTTAGACAAGGATATATCTCATGTCCAATGTTATCAACATTTTCTGTTGTCTGGCTTTTTCCCGAATGGGACGACATATCGATCAAAGCCCACCTTATTGATGTTTTAAATCTCTATGAGACCGAGGAGTACGTCTGCTCTCATTATCATTTATCCTAATCTTTTAAAACATTTTTCAAGGATATTTTGTGAAATATATGACTTAGACCTAATGTCATTGATATCTTTTTGTAAATTTATTACTTTTTCTTCAATTGAAATAAGAACATTATAATTCTCGGAGACCATATTCATTTCTTCAGCCATATCGATGGAGATATCACGCAATTCTTGGATGTTATTTGACATTCCTGCTCAAAAAGTATGCAAGAAAATTGTCAGTACCTTTTATATGATTTTTTTTTAAATTGTAATAACTAAGAAGAGTTTGTCATCTAGACAATCTTCGCCTACCTACTTCCCGTGGTATTTTTATAAATCCTCGCATTCCAGTTCATTAGTTTCTATTATAAAAGGTTTAGAAAATAAAAATACCTCAAATTTATTAATCTCTTTATTATTGCAAGTAACTCTTTCATTAATATCATAATTAACATTATTATTAAAAGCTTCACTTTTATAATTCTAATATATATTTCTCCTAAATCAGCTTTTTAAAATTGATGCCCACACTGAACTAAGCATTAGTTTGTAATATTAAATTGTCATTTTCATTTGACAATGTAAATTTTGGTAAATCAACATATATTTTTAATCTCTAATCATCATGGTATGTTACCTATCATGTGTGATTTTTCTTTGTTAACAACTTTAATAATTCTATCTTTCTTACTAAATCTTTAATCGTAGAGAATAATTTAAACATCCTAAAATTTTTTGTATCATTTCTTTAGTTCTCAATTCATCAGGGAAATCTTTTATTTTTTCGGTTATATGTGACTGTAATTTTATACCTTTAGAATCTATTATCATTCCTAGAAACTCTATTTCTTTTTTCTTGATTTCAACTTTCTTTTATGAAAGAACTATACCATGTTCTTTAGAGAGTGTTATGAAAATATTCAAATGTTTTTCATGATCTTTCTCATTATCTGAGCAGATTAACATATCATCAATGTACACTATTATAAAAGATGAGTCAATCGAGAATAGTTTATTCTTGCTTTTGGAAAACCCGAGGAGTATTTTTAACTGTATAAAATGGGCCACTATCTATCACGACCTCTGTGTGTACTAAAATCTCGTAATAAGTATACTGGCCATTATCCATTTTTATTTGCCAAAATCTCGATTTACAATCAAATTTTAACAGGCTGTTTTTCCTCGCTAGATTTATTAATATTTCTTTATTTTGGGATATGTAATATCCATCAAATTTCGTATTCTATTAACTTCCTTGTAATTTCTATCACTATTTTTGCTTTTCCTCTTTATCTCACTATGTTTTCTACCATAAATGTGTGGTCGCTATAGCTTTTACTCTCTTATTAGATTCATTTCCATCAATTCCGTGAATTTGTATTCTTAAAATCTTCTATATCTTCGTGAATATCAATTAATTTCCCCTAATAACCTTATTATGGTTTATCATTTCTAATTGACAATATATTTTTGTCTTTTCCTAATATTTTAAAGGGTTATTACTAAAATTTTCTTTCAATTTTTTATATGTGTCATGGACTGTTACTTTATAAGTAATAGATATATTTATTTTTTTTGTTCTCCATTTTCTGGCTTTTTGGTCATAATTTATCCTAAAAGGTTTTAATATTCTAGGTATTCTTATCCAGTGTTTACAAGGTGTTTTAAATATTATAGTATAAATTGTTTGTTGATATATTGAGAATTGTTGTAAAAAGTTATTTCCTAATATAATATCACATTCTATATTGTCATATTGGTAAACTTTTCCTATTGTTATTATTTTATTATAGATTATTATTTCCACGCTTTCTTTTTGCTTTTTAATCTTTTCTTTATTTCTAGTTTCACCTTTTATAGAGATTTTAGGATCTTTCTATTCTTTTAACAAAAAGCTTTTAAATATTGTTATTTTTGATCCTGTGTCTATTAATCCACATGTATATAACTTAGTTTCTGGAATATTAATCTTTATAAATACCATAGTAAGGAATGTAATTTCTGTGACACCCTTACCTGGGTCCCGTTCAGTCGCCAAATCTGTGGAAGATTCCTCCTTAGGTCATCACAAGATCTAAGTTCTCGTACCGAACCGTACTCATTTGCCCATGGACACCAAGCCCACACTCGATACGCCCTTCAATCGGACCCATTCATTCATATTTAAATTAAAATATGAGACTAACACACTTAGATACAGTCCATAAGAGTCCGATCATGACCCTCTTACCAATATTACATACCTTACTATATTAGCAATAGTCCAAAATAATTTAATTACAATTTTTTTTATACAAAATTACGTGTTGGAACTAGTTTGATCTAAGCACTTTTACAAAATGATTTATCAAGGCCACATGTCGGTCTTCTTCACAATCACGACCTCGTCTGAGCATCGTCCACCGGTATCGACCCTGCACCTGAAAGGGTTGCCCCATTAAGGGTGAACTACTCCCAGCAGAGAATACCTCCTACAAGGGCTACTCCCCACCTAAGTGTACATGCAATGTTTACTTAACATTTCACATTCACATTCCAATAAGAACATGCCAATTCTATATGGAATCCTACATGTCATGCTTTAAATGAGACGCAACTCATCATGTGTACCATGCTCACGAGTCCTCACCGACTCCCTCACACAACATCTAAGTCCATGTGTGAAAAACCATCATTCTGAATGACATCCAATGATCATTTTCAAAACAAAATTTATTTGTTTATAAACCAAAAGCTTTCTAGATGATACATCATAATGATCATTTTATTTTCAAAATCCATGCCAGGGTAGCGTATTTTGCAAGTCGGACGTGTAATTCCTTCACAAACCTAGACATTTTTACCTAGCCTTCCACGCTAGGGGGCTATGTTTGACCATAATCGTTTCGGTCTTTCACCCGGGGGGGATCATCCAATCCTGTCGATACCCTACACATATTTTCTACCATTTCAATCTGTCCGTAACTCGTTGGACGTTGTCCCATTTGAACCAAGCCCACCTAATCAAACACCAAATGAATGCCCATTTGCATCAACCATGCACTCCATTTAATGCGCCGCATATGCAATGCAATTGTCATTGCAGTTATATCACATCACATAATGAATGCCATATGAGACATTGGACATTCATATTTTTATACTGGGTGATTTATGGATAATTATATCAACCGCATATAATTTACATCAATCCATGTCAATATATCTAACACGCATTATCAACATAAATCGAAGACACGGGCCCAAAGATAGTCAAGACAACAAACAAATTCCATGTTAATAAAAAGCAAAAGAGGCCACAAACTCGCAGCCACAACCGGCCTCGATCAAGCCATAATTCTTCCATAAACAAAGCCACACACATGGGAAGCTGCTTAACCAACCGCAAATGGGGCCAAATCATTCAATACAACTCTTTGAAAAGAGCATGAAATGCCCAAAGATGTGAGCACCAAATTCCATTCACTAGCATATGGTTAGATTCTAGACTCAAAGGGCTTTCCATAAAGTCCAAGAACGCGCAAATCGAAGTTCAAACGAGAAAGTTATGGTCGTCCAAAGTGAAAGCTTTTGATTTCACAAGGGTGTGCGAAAATGTTCAGACGGGCCCTTGTAAAATGAGTGCGTTTGGAACAATTTCAACCAAGGTTTCATGTTAAGGTCATGGATAAATTATATCTAACACACATAATTCATCAATCAACACCAAGTATATTAATCAAACAAGCAAGGACAACTTAGTACTCGTGGCCAATTGTGGCATAAGTAATGCCCACAAAAAAAAAAAAAAAAGGAAAAAAAGAAAAGCCCACACACATCGCAGCTGATCCGACTACACTGGCGGCTTCTAAACTCGCCCGTAATTCTCGGTCCTATTTAGTGTTGGGAAACACCGATGTCATAAATGGCTGTATCAGCCAAACAGTCCCAACCAGCTTTAATCAACCCGGGATTCGACTACCGTCTCGTCAACACCCGCACCAACCAAATTGCAAGAAAAGATTCCGCCTTTGTTTGTACCGACCCTACCAATGGTTCTAGACTACCAATACCTCGTCCAAATTGTCATGAACCAAACCCTATGGTTATTAGGCTACGAACCGGCTATTGAATGACACTTAAGCATGAAATAACCATAGTAGGAGAAATCCCTATCTCTTGGAGCATGAACAC